>OY754975.1:33790940-34331182 GCA_963576475.1 Molanna angustata | reverse complement strand
TGGTGTGATTGCGTAGTTAAACCCTTTTGCCAGGACTGATGTTGTTGATTCGTCTAGTATGTGATCTGATACATTTATCACTATCTTGTCCATGTTTAAAGAAGATGTTGACGGTGCGCGTGTTTGCTTTGATTTCTCAGAAATTAGTATATTGAACTTGTTTTGTTGCTTTTCAGTAATAAATTCTTTGTTGCGTAGTGCCCGTTGTGATGTTAAAGCGTCTACTTCGTACCATAGGTGTGAATGAAGTTTCCCGGTTAGTAACTGATGAGTATCGTAGAGATTTATTTCGACTTGATTGAGTGTTGCTCGAATACATCTAATTTCTTCGCGTAAAAGTGCTAGGCTGGCTTTGTTCAGGATCCTCGCGGTATTGTAGGTGTATGTAGCTCTTTTTAGTCTCAACGATTTTGGTATGATGTCATTGTCACGACATCTTTGCAGAAAAGTAATATTACAAAGTAATTTTACTTTCTTACACCTCAGCTTCTCCAAATTCTTCGTCTGATTGAATAGTTCCTCTCCGTGAAGGTTCAATATGTTGGTTTTGATGTTTTCGCGGATCGTAGAATATGAATTATCATTATTTTTCCGGATAATCCGCTGTGGCTTTTGGTTGTCTTGCCGACGTTTCGCCCGAATGACATCGGGCATTATCGAGGCTATTAACTCGAGCGCGTGCACGAAGATAATGACGCTAGCGTGCTGTCGTGTTGTCTATTTATGTTATTCAAACGACGACTTAGCGCTGCTTCGTGTTATACGTCGAGCGGGGTGGGGGGGGGGCGGCGGTGCGTTGGTACCGGCCGGCTCGCTGTGTATCGAAGTACAGCTAGGTGTATTCACTCTGCTACGACACTGTTCACTTGCGGTCGCGGGGTAGTTACTCGGGAGGGGGGTGGGGTGTGGTAGGTTCCCTGCCGGTCGATCGGCTTGCTGTGGACGGTCTATGTGCGGCTCGCTATGTTGTGTATGGAGGGCTATGATACGCGGCGATCGACGTGTAGGTATTTTTGTAACGGTGGCGGGCGGCTCTATGTTAGAAGTATTGTTGATTTCTTTACAGTCTTTATTTTTAATATTACTTATCCGGTTTATCAGAGGCTTCCAAGCTGCAGGTAGTCGAAGCGAATCGTCACGTGTATTCATGGAATTTTCACGGCGTTCTATTTCTATTGCTTCGCGGAAGACTCGGCAAATTTCTTTTTCTTGGCGGACGAGTGTTTTTGCACCATCAAAATCAATTTTATGCCCCTCGGTCAACACGTGGTTGGACAAAGTTGACGTGGGCTTCTTTTGTTTGACGTCCAACTGATGCTCCGCTACTCTTGCCGAAATCTTCCTGTTCGTGCGACCAATGTACGTTTTTTCGCACGAACCGCAAGGTATTTCATATATGCCATGCGATTCTAGAGGTATAACGTCTTTTACTCCTCTGAGTAGAGTTGATATTTTTCCTTGTGGTCTAAATATAGTTTTTATTTGATTTCTTTTTAAAATGCGGCCAATTTTATTAGAGATCCCTGCGATATATGGTAAGAAAGCTACTCCTTTTATTTCTTCTTCGGGTTTACCCCCCTCCCGAGTAACTACCCCGCGACCGCAAGTGAACAGTGTCGTAGCAGAGTGAATACACCTAGCTGTACTTCGATACACAGCGAGCCGGCCGGTACCAACGCACCGCCGCCCCCCCCCCACCCCGCTCGACGTATAACACGAAGCAGCGCTAAGTCGTCGTTTGAATAACATAAATAGACAACACGACAGCACGCTAGCGTCATTATCTTCGTGCACGCGCTCGAGTTAATAGCCTCGATAATGCCCGATGTCATTCGGGCGAAACGTCGGCAAGACAACCAAAAGCCACAGCGGATTATCCGGAAAAATAATGATAATTCATATATATATATATATATATATATATATATATATATATATATATATATATATATATATATATATATATATATATATATATATATATATATATATATATATATATATATATATATATATATATATATATATATATATATATATATATATATATATATATATATATATATATATATATATATATATATATATATATATGTTATATTTGATGTTTTCACGGGTGAAATATGTTATAATATTTTTATCTCGGTTTTCCCGTGTCAGTAGGTCTTGACTAAGACCATTTGTCTTCCGACGTTTCGCCTGAATATCACCAGGCATTTTCAAGGACTTAACGAAAAGCACGCGCGCGACACACGTCTACTCACACTGAAAGCTCACCGTCAAGTGACTCGTAGCGTACAAGATGGCCGCTTATGTCAAATATTGTTAGCGCGACGTGATTGGCTCCTTGTGACACGCCCACCTGCTGTCGTGTTCGTTGGTAATAATATTTTATCATTATTTTTGTGTTGTGATTTATTGTTAATTTTAGTTGTGACATTAATATTATTATTGTTGTGTTTTGGGGTTATTTTCGCTATGGTATTATTAATATTATTATTGTATTGTTTGTCATATAAAATGTTCTTCCAGGTACTAGGCAAACGAACTCCGTCGTCCCGATTGTTCATTATATCCCTTCTCTTATATATTTCTATAGCTTCCCTGTAAATTCTGAGAGGTTCACTGTTTAAACTTGCTATTATTTTTGAATGGTCAAAATCTATTGTATGTCCTTCTGTGAGCGAGTGTTGTACAAGTGAGGATGTAAGTTTTTTGTTTCTCATGTCGACTCTGTGCTCCGCTATTCGTGCTTCAACTTTTCGATTGGTTCTTCCTACATAAGTCTTATTGCACGATCCGCACGGTATTTCATATACTCCATGAGCTTCAAGTGGAATGATGTCTTTCGGGTTTCTTAGAAAGGTTGATATTTTATTTGTTGTGCTGAAAACGGTACGTATGTTATTTTTGTTTAATAGACGGCTGATTTTATCGGTGACGCCTTTGATATATGGTAGTCGGGCTGTTGATAATGGTGTTTCATTGGATTTTTCTTTCACTGTTTTTGGACTCTTTAATGCTTTGTTTATTATATAGTCTGAGAAACCATTACAACGTAGAGCATTTTTCGTGTATTCTAATTCTTGTTTTTTATGCTCGTGGTCTGCAATTCTTTTTGATCTTGTTATTAGTGTTTTTGCGACTGAGCATATTTGTGCGGGGTGATGATTGGACGTTGCGTGTAGGTATCTATCGGTGTGTGTGGGCTTTCTATATACTGTGTGCCCCAGTTTACCGTTTGCTTTTTTTTAACACTAAAACGTCTAAGAAAGGTATTTGTCTGTTATTTTCCTTCTCCATTGTAAACTTTATATCTTTATGAATGCTGTTAATAGTGTTCAAAAAATTATTTAATTCTTCTTCTCCGTGAGACCATACTACGAATGTGTCATCCACATATCTTAGCCATTTCTTTGGTTTGAGTATTACTTTCTTTAAGACTTCTTCTTCAAACCTCGTCATAAATAAGTTGGCGACTGCTGGTGACAATGACAAACCCATAGGTGCTCCTTTTATTTGTTTGTATGTCTTATTATTGTAATAAAAAAATGTGTTATTTAAACAGTGATAAAATAAATTTAAAATATCGTCTGTGGTATTGAGTGTTTCTTTGATTATGTCTAGTGTCTCGTTAATTGGAATATTTGTAAATAAAGAAACAACGTCAAAACTCACAAGAATATCTGTACTTTCCAGTTCTAAGTCAGTGATGAGTGATATGAAATGTTCTGAGTTTTTGACATAAGATTCTGCGGATTCTACATAGGGCTGCAACATATTCGCGAGGAATTTAGAAAGCATTTGTAACGGCGAACCAATGGAACTAACAATTGGTCTGAGAGGAATATCTTTCTTATGAATTTTTGGAAGACCATATAATTTTGGAAAGCGTGACGACTTCTCTCGTGGAATAAGTGACTTCTTGATATCATCGCTAAGTTTTGTTTCCATTATTTTAGTTTTCGTGGTTTTCTCAAGATACGTGATTGGGTTGCTTGCATGTATTTTGTATGCTGGGTCTTCAAGGATATCGGTCATTTTCGATTTATAATCTTCACTGTTCATCACTACTGTGGCATTGCCTTTATCAGCTGGAAGGATTATCAAATCTTTGTTGCTGCGTAATTCTTTGAGGGCTATTATTTCTAGTTTTGATAAATTGCATTTTGGTGGTGTATTTTTTCTTAAAATCGAGCATGTTTCTTGTCTAATTGTTTCGGCAGTATTATTGGTGCATTTGTGAATGGCTGATTCAACCGCTGTAATTATTTCTTCTTTAGGAATAGTTTTATATGATACACCATAGTTAAAACCTTTTGAGAGGACGGAAATAGCATTATTATTCAGTTGAAAATTTGATAAATTGTGAATGACTTTGTTTGTATCCAGAGCGGCTTGGTGACAATATTTAACCTACAGAAAAATAAATTTTGTTGTCTGTTCTAAAAATGGTGCGAATATTATGTTTGTAAAGTAGGTGACTGATTTTGTCAGTAGTGCCTTTTATGTAAGGTAAAAATGCAATGGTGATGTATCTTTTTTATTAAAATTTTAATAAAAAAGATACATCAACTAAAGTAAAGTTTCCCCAATAATGACGTCATTGGGGAAACCCACCCCTCCACTAACACTTGACTCGGCTTCCTTTCAAACTTTCACTTGGTGGTAAGCTTCCGACGCGAACGGACGTGCGCGCACTATCCCTCGCGACGGAAATTTATTAACAAGGCGCCTATTGAAAATGTCTGATGTGATTCAGACGAAACGTCGGCAGACGACTGATTCTCTCGGGAATCAGAATTTGACGCGGGTTATCCCCAAAATACTTAATAATAACATATATATATATATATATATATATATATATATATATATATATATATATATATATATATATATATATATATATATATATATATATATATATATATATATATATATATATATATATATATATATATATATATATATATATATATATATATATATATATATATATATATATATATATATATATATATATATATAAATATATATATATATATATATAAATATATATATATATATATATATATATATATATATATATATATATATATATATATATATATATATATATATATATATATATATATATATATATATATATATATATATATATATATATATATATATATATATATATATATATATATATATATATATATATATATATATATATATATATATATATATATATATATATATATATATATATATATATATATATATATATATATATATATGTTATATTTGATGTTTTCACGGGTGAAATATGTTATAATATTTTTATCTCGGTTTTCCCGTGTCAGTAGGTCTTGACTAAGACCATTTGTCTTCCGACGTTTCGCCTGAATATCACCAGGCATTTTCAAGGACTTAACGAAAAGCACGCGCGCGACACACGTCTACTCACACTGAAATATAAATAAACGTTAGGGAAATATAAATAAACATACCATACCATCACGCCCTTTCCCTATTTGGGGTAGGTGACAGGAAAATAATTCGAAAAACAATTATTCGAATGCTCAATTTTACGAATGGCAATTATTCGAATCACATTTTTTCGAAAAACAATTTTCCGAACACACAATTATCAGAAATTACAATTGTTCAAATTTTTATAACGTCATGTTGGTAGTATTGTGAGAGGAATAAACCATAGATTTTTACTACAATATACCAGATGTCGTAGTTTGCAAATTTTGTATGAAACGAATTGAGGCATTTTTCCGGGAGATTTTCGAAGTTTTAGTACATCGTTTTTCCATAGAGAATAATGACTAATGTGAATTGTTTTCGGAATTTGTTGTCGTGAAAAACACTTTGTTTATTTAGATTTAGAGAAAAGTTATTTAGGATGTGTTGAAATGTAAGGAAAACTGAAATATGTTGTAAACCAAAACGACAAACGCGCGATATTCCATGACTCACTTTTTCACGGAGTACTACATCTACATAGTATAATATGTATAATAAAAATCTATGGAATAAACAACATGGCGACGCACCGCGCTGTCAAACATCAGTTATTAAAAATGTGCAAGCATACGTACCCAATAATAATACAACAAGTAATAATTGTAATCACCGAATATATATTTTACTGGCAACAAATATGTCAAAAGAGGCAACATAATGACACGAAAATATGTATATTAAATCCGGTCAATTGGTTTTCCTACAATTGTTAGTTCGAATAATTTGCTTTCGGACAGTTGTCATTCTGATAACTGATTTTCGAAAAATTGTTATTCGTACAATTGCGCATTCGAACAATTGTGTTTCGAAGAATTTTCATGTAATCTTTGGGGTAGACAGAGAGAACCGAACGCCAGACTCCTCTCTCTTGACATACATTTCTAGCTTCGTTCATGTCTATGCATCTTCTCATGCACGCTCTTCTGTTATTCTTACTTCTAACATCTCCATCTTTCAAAATTCCATTTATGTGATCGTGCCAACTTTTCCTTGGCCGACCTCTAATTTTCGTTCCTCTTTTATCAGCCTTATATACTTTTTTTGTCAGACGGTCATCACTCATTCTTTCTATGTGGCCAAAGCTAAACATAATGTGAAAATTTATCGGAAATTTAAATAGAAAATAACAATAAATAATATTTTGACATTTTGGCAAGCAATGAGCGTAACCAGATTCGAAATACAAAAACGCAACCGATACGTGCTCAGGGACGACACCGCTGACATTTTTAAACTGATGATATTTTGACGTTAAAGTTATTTTTTAAACACCTACTTTTTTATGTAATAGTCGAGAATTATTTTAATTATTTCGAAATCGTTTATTATTTTTGTAAACAAATGAGCGTGTTAATATGCAATCTCTTCCAATTTTATCATTCAATTGATTTTACGCCATATTATTATTGATGTGAGGCACCGGCTTAAATAGTGCTTCCATTCTATTTTATTATTATCGTTTACGGGCGTCCCGTAAGAGCCGGGTAATTGAAAATACAATAGGCAACAATAACATTTTAACATTAACAGTTAAGCAAAAAAAAGTAAAAAAAAAAACATTCAATATAATAAAATTTCAATGTTGGCACTTCGATTGCGTTATGAATGGCAACTTTGGCATCTTTTGATATATTGCTGGTCTTAGACCCAAATACACAGTCCTAGGTAACTAAATACTAACTCCTAACCTCACTGGAGTATTTAGTACTAGCTTTTATGTCCCGCCGTTGGCCAAGAATGTAAAATTGTGAAAGAAAAAGCAATCGTTTTTATAATATTGTCACCCAATTATTTTGCAATATCAGACTATGAAAAGTGGTTTGAAATTTGATTGAGTTTAAGTATTGTAAAATGTTCAAGTGATGGCCACAACCCATTCTATAAAGTGTGAATGAAGTATAATATTTATACAATTTCTGCTCGCATGGACTATGCGTAATGGTTTTAAATATGACTGTTTATCAACGTTGTAAAGAGATTGGTTTGGCCACAACCCCCATTTTCAAATATTATCATCGAAAACAAATTGTAATGTGTACCTATTGAAAATTTAGTAATTTTGGATGTTGGGATGTGGTTAAAATTTGATTAAACAAACGTAGGTACTGAAAAGATCTAGTATTGGTCACATCCCATTCGTTTTTATATTTTTTCATCAAGTGTGCATTATATTTTTGCTCAATTTGACTGAAAGTCTTCATTAACGAAGAAGAAGAAGACTTGAACTAAAGTAAATAGTTTTTAATTTGAATATAAATGTTGTGAAGAGTTCAGTAATGGCCACAACCCCCATTCTTTAAATATTAGGTGTTGAAAATTATTCAAAATAGGATGATATAAATGGTTTAAATTTAATTAAACAAAAGTATTGAAAAGATTCTAGTGCAGGTTATATCGTCACATCCCATATCCCATTCATTTCATATGTATTTTCATCAAGTGTGCATATCGTTAATAATATTTCTGCACAATAGACTATTAGACTTAAAACTAACCTAAGACTAAATAAAAAAGAGAAAAATAAGTATAAGACTATAAGAAATAGTTTGTATAAAAAACTATTCTAATGGTCTACATAAAATAAGTAAAAATACATATACCTAATAGAAGAATTAGACTATTGGAAATAGATTGTATAAAAGCTCACCCAAAGGTCTACAAAAAAGAAGAAGAAGAATATTTAGACTATTGGAAATAGTTTGTATAAATACTGAACAAAAGGTCTACATAAAAGAAAATGAATAAGACTATTGGAAATAGTTTGTATTAAAACTCTCCCAAAAGTCTACGTACTTAAATGAAGAAGAATAATAATTAGACTAAAGGAAATAATTTTTATAAAAAAATGACCCAAATGTATACATAAAAGAAGAAGATGAATTAGACAATAGGAAATAGTTTGTATAAAAACTGCCCTAAAGGTCTACATAAAATTAAGAAGAAAAAGAATTAGACTCCAGGACCCGCCGCTTCAGGCCCTTCAGTACCTCCCGTCCCTTTAATCCCTCATTACGTCCCTTCCCATCAGGCCCTTCAGTACCTTCCGTCCATTCAGGCAGTTTTATGCCTCCCGTCCCTTCAGGCCCTTTAGTGCCTCCCTTCCCTTCATTACATCCCGTCCCATCAGTCGGTTAAGAAAAGTTTAAATCCAGAAACCATCCTGGAAGAACCGCGAAGAGATGAAAGAACCTTCTTTTCCCAGGATGCTCTACTTAATAGGTAAAATGACTAAATACACGAAGAAGAAGAAAAAAGTTTAAACCCAGATACCTGCGAAGAGATGGAAGGACAGTTGGACCTTCTTCTCCCAGGATTCTCCAACTTCATAGGTAAAATGACCAAAAATACACGATGAAGAAGAAGAAGAAGAAATAAGTTTAAATCCAGATACCTGCGAAGAGATGGAAGGAAAATTGGACATTCTTCTCCCAGGTTAGTCCACCTTCAAAGGTAAAATGACCAAATAGACGATGAAGAAGAAGAAGAAAAAAGTTTAAATCCAGAAACCTGCGAAGAGATGGAAGGAAAATTGGACCTTCATCTCCCAGGATAGTTCATCTTCATAGGTAAGATGACCAAGTACACGTTGAAGAAAAAGAAGAAAAAAGTTTATATGCAGAACCCGTCCTGGAAGACCTGTGAAGAGATGGAGGGACAGTCGGACCTTCTTTTCCCAGGATACTCCCCCTTCATAGGTAAAACGACCAAATACACGAAGAAGAAGAAGAATAAGAAAAAAGTTTAAATCCAAAAAGCATCCTGGGCATACGCTCGACAATTCACCAAAGTTTCATTATAATCGGACAAACGGTTGATAAATAAATAAATAAAATAATTTTCCTATAGGAAATCAGTATAGGTATATTATTGTTGATTTGTAAGTAAATAGTATTAGGTAGGTACCTACCTACAACAACCTTCTAAATAAATTCGATTCCTAACAAATTTTATTTAACACGTAAGTAATATCGAATGGTTCGGATACATTTTTTGAATATGTAGGTACCTACATTGGTTTGTTCGATGCCATAAAAATGTAAATTGTCCGAAATATCAAATATTATATACAAATTATGCAATTTTATTATGCCTATATCTTTACTAATAAATAACACATTTTTACAATATATGTCTTAAAACTTGCCGTAATGTCTTGTGTTTCATTTTATTATTTCATAATTACATTTATTTCAAAGGTTTATTATTTTCAAGAACATATTCATTCGGTGGGAAAATGAAATATTGTATGAAAAGATATTAAAATGGCGGCGTTTATGTACAAAAGGCTTACTTTAAAAATAAGTTAAACATTATAATTATACCAAATATTCACCATGTTTTTCACTTAAACGATAAGTTATACTTCAAAATATATTTTTTTTGTGTAAATACCTACTTCTAACTTTTAAACTAACAGATATTTGCGTGCAAAATGTACACTTTTTTGACAGATATGACTTGGAAAATTTTGTATGAAAAAAATAATTATTTATATATTTTTAAAATTCAGCATTTTTATCGCATTCTTTTTAGCTATATCATTAGCTATCGCATTCATACTGGTACATGTTCGCACTTAAATTAGATTTTTAGATGCTCTTGGTTTTTCAGAAGGCGTGAGACAAACACACACACACGCACACGCACACGCACGCACGCACGCACGCACGCACGCGCGCGCACGCACGCACGCACACACACACACACACACACACACACACACACACACACACACACACACACACACACACACACACACACACACACACACACACACACACACACACACACACACACACACACACACACACACACACACACACACACACACACACACACACACACACACACACACACACACACACACACACACACACACACACACACACACACACACACACACACACACACACACACACACACACACACACACACACACACACACACACACACACACACACACACACACACACACACACACACACACACACACACACACACACACACACACACACACACACACACACACACACACACACACACACACACACACACACACACACACACACACACACACACACACACACACACACACACACACACACACACACACACACACACACACACACACACACACACACACACACACACACACACACACACACACACACACACACACACACACACACACACACACACACACACACACACACACACACACACACACACACACACACACACACACACTAACATTTTGATTGCTTTATTACTTTAGATTAAGTTAGCAATTGCATTGCAGAGACATACATCACTAACCTAATACTAAATACTACGCCAAACTTAAGGTCTACGGCGAAGACATTATTGTGTGCGAAGAAAAGAGATAGATAATCTGCAACTTGAAATGTATTATGATGTTTATGCCTTATTTTATGTGTTATTTTTAAGGTAAGTACATTTGTTTCTGTATTTTTGTATTATTGCTGATGATAACTTGCAATTTGAAATTTATTATGAATCTTATGAGTTATTTTGTGTTATTTTTAAGGTACATTTGTGATGTGACAATCTAATTAATAAATATCATTTTGATACTCGCTCCGACACGGGTATGTTCCCAGTGAAGCGGGTGTCGGTCGCACATAAAAAATAAAAAACAAGTGTAAAGAATTTAAAATAAATAAATAGTCTTCTATGAGTTTATACTGACGTTTAAAATGCTTTTTTGTCATAATAAAACAAACATATTATGTAACCAAGCTCACACTGACAGCTCGATATCGCGATTTTTCCGAGATTTATGCGAATTTTCGGCATCTCGAATACTCTGAATACTCTGGTATTTGATTTGACAAAATTACCAAATACATATTTGAAGTCGCTTAAATCATCATCCATCGAAAACATCTCGTATTTTAGTATTAAACCACTCGTAAGGTTCCTCGCTATCAACCTTACTTTTTGACAGTTCGCAAATGTTGATTTACGCCAACGCGCATGCTCTAAGTATTTAGAAATGTCTTTGCAATGCAATTCTTATACAAAAAACTTCGTAGCATCCTCCAGTAAAGAAGCCAAGTGATCTCCTAACTTAAGTGAGCGTGAAAACAATGAAAACATGGTTAGTATTTATAATTTAGTCTTTAGGTTGTACTCTGTATTCGGAATTAAGTGTTCCATTTACTAAACAGTAATCAAGTGTATTAATATCAGTACTTATTTCCTAATTATACATTATTTATTAAACGAAAAAAAAAATGTACAAAAATACAAAATAAATAACAACAATTACAAATGGCGTTAGTCGACTTTTCGAGAAATGTTAGGAATTACTAAACTAATGAGTACGTAGTACCAGTTAGTCCTATAAAAAATCTTGGCACCCGATGGTACATGAAATTAGCCACACAATGATATTCCTTGTGGACATCTCGACAGACTCGTCAAATATTAATCTGATCGAGTGAAAATTTCTTCGACTACATAATAACACTTCTTCAAAGTCGCAATTTTTTATCAATTATCTCGCCTTCCAAGATAAACGAAAATTAAACCAAGCCTAAAATGACGCAAATCAAGTTGTGTAACAACAATTTATTTATCGTTGAAAACAAATGAAAAATAAATTCGTCATAATATTTATTAAATGTGTCTATTATTACATATTTATTGTTAGAAGTTATCGCGCAGATGTTGAAATTCGACAGTGATTCATTCAATTCAACATCTTCCTACATTCCCTAAATCAAGCTGTTTTCATATTCTGGGTAGGAAAAAAGACTAACCTTCATACTATTCTATCCTGACATACATACTTACATGTTTTATATACAAAACTAAATATCTTAAAATATTTATTAATTTGTGTAAAGTGTTTATAGGTAATAATATTCGTCCTTTTCCTCATGACTGAGGATAGCGGCTGTAGTCCGTCGCCACACGTATGGCCCGCCTCCATGCCAATCTGTTTTGGGCTGAACGCAGAGCACCAGTCACCGAAGACCCCATTGTGGACTTAACCAAATCTCTCCATCTGGTCGGTGAGCGACCACGATATCTCCGTCCTTCCACGCTGCCCATCACAACAAGCTTCTCGAGGCAGTCTGGTTCCCTTCTGGCAATGTGTCCAAAGAATTGAAGGATACGTCTGTAACATATCGTCGATAGGCGATCCTCGATCTTCAGCTCGTCTAGAATTGACACATTCGTTTTTCTGGCTGTCCATGGGATGCGCAACATACGCCTCCTACACCACATTTCGAAAGCATCAATCCTCTTTCGCTCTGAGTCCCTAAGTGTCCATGTTTCCACACCATACAGGAACATCGAGAATATCAGAGCCCTGATGAGTCTAACCATCGTGTTTTTCGTGATGGTCCTGTCCTTCCATACTCTTGTGAGCTTTCCCAGTGCTCCCTTTGCCATGGCGATGCGTCTTTTCACTTCCGCTTCACAACCACCAGTGTCACATATGTTGGAACCCAGATATGCGATGTCAACTATCTCAAGTTGGTTTAGAGAGTTTAGTGGAGGAAGTTTACATGCTCTATCAATCACCATCAGTTTGGTTTTGCATTGGTTTATGCTCAGACCGAGTGATAGACTTTCCCTCTCAACACGATCCAAAAGTTGTTTCATATCAGTCTCGATTGTGGCTACCAGAGTTGTGTCATCTGCAAAGCGTAAGTTGGAGATTTTCTTGCCACCAATGCTGAAACCGGCCTCCCAACCATCCAGGGCTTTCCTCATTATATACTCTCCGTAGATGTTAAAGAGAGCAGGGGACAGTATACATCCCTGGCGGACACCCTTCTGGACTGAGAAGCCAGCGGACAAGGCATTATTAAATCTTATTGAGGCAGAACTATTTGCATACAAGTTTTTTTAGGATATGTATAAGATGCTTAGGGACTCCCATCTCATCCAACACCATCCACAGCTTACTCCATCTGACGCAGTTAAAAGCTTTGCTATAGTCGATGAAACATAGATTAACTGGTGCATTGAACTCCCTACTCTTCTCAATTATCTGTCGCACGTTCAGGATCTGTTCTTTTGTTCCCCTTCCACTCACAAAGCCAGTCTGTTCAGGTGGTATTTGCCAGTCAAGATAGTGTTTCAGCCTTTTGTTCAAAATGTGTAATAGAACTTTGCTAGCGTGTGATACAAGAGCAATCATTCTGTAATTGTCACATTTGGCAGGTGATCCTTTTTTGTGCAGTGGAACAAAAACAGACTCTGTCCAATCCTTCGGCCAGATACCAGTTTTCCAGACCTTATTACATAACAAGTGCAATAGATGTATGCCTCTGTCACCCAAACATGAGAGGATTTCTGCGTAAATTCCGTCCTTGCCTGGAGCCTTGTTCCGTTTCAGATGTTGTAAAGCGTGTTCAACTTCGAACAAAATGATATCGGGTATAGTTTGGTACGTTTTCTTCAATTATACATACTATCGCCATCGACAGTTGGATCTCATGTGTTACACACAACTAGTTTATAATAATGTGTGTGATTACGTAAATAATGGTTGTATTATTATTGACAGAGTTATCACAAACTGTCGTTCATTCATCTCGTGATATAGGTACATATGTAGCTGTTTAACGATAAGCAATATGTAGGTATCAATATGTAGGTGTCACTAAACGGCGCTTTATAAATTGTCCTTATTATTATTATTATTATTATTATCAATCTGAGTATTATGTTGTGACATTTAGGCGCGTGACACTTCTTGACACATTGAAATAATACGTCTGGCAGTTGGACAGTATCAATTACTGTGTACCAACTATCTCACACATTCTACATATGTGATCCAATTCAATGATGAAGAGACGATTTTACTTTCACAACTTACTCCTAACAACTCTAATAGTCAAATAATGTCTCTTCGATCTGCCGAAAGTATTAAGAGGCGATTCACATTTAGACTACTGAATAGTGACGAGCAAATTCAAGGCAAAAATCATCGAAAAACCATACACAGGACATTCACAGGAGATCTTTCTGCTGTTGTATACTATTGTATTTTTTATTATATATCTAAGTAGTAACATAATTAATCTCATCCTTTTTATTATATATCTAAGTAGTAACATAATTAATCTCATCCTTTTTATTATATATCTAAGTAGTAACATAATTAATATCATCCTTTTTATTATATATCTAAGTAGTAACATAATTAATATCATCCTTTTTATTATATATCTAAGTAGTAACATAATTAATATCATCCTTTTTATTATATATCTAAGTAGTAACATAATTAATATCATCCTTTTTATTATATATCTAAGTAGTAACATAATTAATCTCATCCTTTTTATTATATATCTAAGTAGTAACATAATTAATCTCATCCTTTTTATTATATATCTAAGCAGTAACATAATTAATATCATCCTTTTTATTATATATCTAAGTAGTAACATAATTAATATCATCCTTTTTATTATATATCTAAGTAGTAACATAATTAATCTCATCCTTTTTATTATATATCTAAGTAGTAACATAATTAATCTCATCCTTTTTATTATATATCTAAGTAGTAACATAATTAATATCATCCTTTTTATTATATATCTAAGTAGTAACATAATTAATATCATCCTTTTTATTATATATCTAAGTAGTAACATAATTAATCTCATCCTTTTTATTATATATCTAAGTAGTAACATAATTAATCTCATCCTTTTTATTATATATCTAAGTAGTAACATAATTAATATCATCCTTTTTATTATATATCTAAGTAGTAACATAATTAATCTCATCCTTTTTATTATATATCTAAGTAGTAACATAATTAATCTCATCCTTTTTATTATATATCTAAGTAGTAACATAATTAATATCATCCTTTTTATTATATATCTAAGTAGTAACATAATTAATATCATCCTTTTTATTATATATCTAAGTAGTAACATAATTAATATCATCCTTTTTATTATATATCTAAGTAGTAACATAATTAATCTCATCCTTTTTATTATATATCTAAGTAGTAACATAATTAATCTCATCCTTTTTATTATATATCTAAGTAGTAACATAATTAATATCATCCTTTTTATTATATATCTAAGTAGTAACATAATTAATATCATCCTTTTTATTATATATCTAAGTAGTAACATAATTAATCTCATCCTTTTTATTATATATCTAAGTAGTAACATAATTAATCTCATCCTTTTTATTATATATCTAAGTAGTAACATAATTAATATCATCCTTTTTATTATATATCTAAGTAGTAACATAATTAATCTCATCCTTTTTATTATATATCTAAGTAGTAACATAATTAATCTCATCCTTTTTATTATATATCTAAGTAGTAACATAATTAATATCATCCTTTTTATTATATATCTAAGTAGTAACATAATTAATATCATCCTTTTTATTATATATCTAAGTAGTAACATAATTAATATCATCCTTTTTATTATATATCTAAGTAGTAACATAATTAATCTCATCCTTTTTATTATATATCTAAGTAGTAACATAATTAATCTCATCCTTTTT
The DNA here is from genome assembly GCA_963576475.1 of Molanna angustata. NCBI lineage: Eukaryota > Metazoa > Arthropoda > Insecta > Trichoptera > Molannidae > Molanna > Molanna angustata. Next base: position 34,315,105 of record OY754975.1, on the reverse strand, counting down.
ATTATATATCTAAGTAGTAACATAATTAATATCATCCTTTTTATTATATATCTAAGTAGTAACATAATTAATATCATCCTTTTTATTATATATCTAAGTAGTAACATAATTAATCTCATCCTTTTTATTATATATCTAAGTAGTAACATAATTAATCTCATCCTTTTTATTATATATCTAAGTAGTAACATAATTAATATCATCCTTTTTATTATATATCTAAGTAGTAACATAATTAATATCATCCTTTTTATTATATATCTAAGTAGTAACATAATTAATATCATCCTTTTTATTATATATCTAAGTAGTAACATAATTAATCTCATCCTTTTTATTATATATCTAAGTAGTAACATAATTAATCTCATCCTTTTTATTATATATCTAAGTAGTAACATAATTAATCTCATCCTTTTTATTATATATCTAAGTAGTAACATAATTAATCTCATCCTTTTTATTATATATCTAAGTAGTAACATAATTAATCTTATCCTTTTTATTATATATCTAAGTAGTAACATAATTAATCTCATCCTTTTTATTATATATCTAAGTAGTAACATAATTAATCTCATCCTTTTTCCCCTTTCTTCCCGTTACATAAAAACATACAATAACTGTTAAGTATATTTTGATTTATAATGTGATTGTTTAGTGATAAAAAAATGAAAATCAAATAAAATGATCATAATCTGTGGACAAACGTAATTTGTTTGTGTTTGTCATTTAAATAATAATAATAATACATTTATTGAGCAGAAGAAGTTAAGGTACATACAAATACAAGATATAAACAATAAAATAAAATAAATGAAAACAACAAAAGGACCATACTCAGATATGTTGCAGGAGGACAAGCCCCCTGCAGCTGATTTTCAGCATGATCCTAATGCTTACATATTTGAATTAAAATTTCAAAAATGCCCCAAAACTATAACGAAACAAAATACTTACATAAATCAAAAACGCACTCATATAATACATACACACATTGATACATATAAACCCACACATTCACAAAAACATCTTACATACTTCACACTATGATTGCGAGGCCAGAAGCATCGCTCGACATTTCTTCTTAAAAATGTGGATTTTTAAATTAAATAAACAAACAAACAAATATGATTTTCAAGTTTTTGTGTTAACAGAGTGGAAATCCATTTTAAGGGGGCATATAACACCCCGATTTCAAATAAAATTCCTCAAATATATCAAACAGTGTGTTTCTAGAAAAAAATCCATAAGTATTTTCAACATTTCTCTAGTGAATGTTCGTTACACAATTTAAAAATTCCGCTAAAAAAATATCATTTTATGCAGATTTTTTTTAAATTACTACATAACGTGTCGTAGAAAATAAATAATTGTTATGAGCCTTAAGAGTGCATACAATCAAAGTGAATAACCGAATTTTTTTTTTTCATTTTCAATTTCAAGTCATGTTTGTTCTGCAAAAGTCAACAAATTTTGTTTTTCCGATAATTTAAATTATGTATAAACCCTTTTTAACGTATTAGGCGGTTTTAATATATCATGTTTTCAGTTACTAGATTTAGTGTTATTTGTCTATATATGTATGTAAAATAATATAAACAAAGCATTTTTTCCACAAAATTTGATTATTATGACCGAACGTTTTTGCCGAGATGACTCGGCATAATCAAGGTCTAAAATTAAACAAACCAATTTAAACAGGTGTACGGGTGTTCATTTCCTTATAAAAGAAAGCACGACACTGCGTGATGCGTGTATTCCCGAACACCAGTTCTGCCTCACCTAAAAAGGCAACGCTCAAAATGTATGGTAATTTTTTTTTTGGCTCTTGTAGAACACCTGAAAACGATGAATAGCTACCTACGTTTCAAAATACAAGATCATTCATAATGATTGTTGGTTCTGCGTAAAAAAATATGTAGTCATTTACATATTATTTTATTTTTTTAATTTTGTCAATGCTGACGGTGTTGAATATGTAGAATTCCATAATAATGGGTATTTTAAATCAAACAAATGATTTGGTCTACATATATATTTTTTCCTGAATCCAGAACGACCGTTTCAGTTTATTAGGCCCTTATCAACTGGTATACATAGAAACTCTGCTTTTTCTTATATACTGAAATTCGGTACATTTTTGCAATTATGAATTGTTCAAAACAGTTGTATTATAGTTTATGTTGGGAATTACGTCGATGCAGGTGTTTTAAGTAATGAAAAACCCTACAGTACAGCTGTTTAAAAATAATATAAAGTCTTAACCGAAAGGGTGAAGATCGGACGTTTTTATTGTGGGTTAGTTTTTGTCTGTATACCAGTGGTCCACTTTTCGAAAACCCGCTTTTAAACTGTTATTTGTTGTTATATATTATGTTGGTGGAATGCTTTGTTTTGGCTCTAACACTGTAAAAATAATATTGTATCATTAAACTGTAAATGAGCTGTAGCTTCCCAAATAAAATAAATGAATATTTTAACGAATTATGTCTATAATTAAACTTAAACCACTTTTTGATTCTATGTGAATTTTATTATGTGCGATAGGCCTATTTCGCCTTGTTAGGGCATTTACTAGCTTAAAGTGCACTTTACACGTACACTATTTTCAACGCGACCCGGTTTCCAACGCTTAAATAGTATCCAAAATACAGGTTACTACAAACATCGCTTTACACGCAACGCTTAAAACAGCATCCAAAATAGAGGTTACTCCTAGCAACGCTTTACAATACTTTACACAGTTTACACAATTATGTGTGCAAAATTTTAATATAATATAAATAAATGTATATCGAAAAATTATATAATAAATGTTTAATATAATATAAATTTATATCGAAAGTTTCGACACTTTCCAAATAAACAAAATACATCGCGAGCGAATATCACACGTAAACGACATTGTTGACTCGTCGGTAACGACGACAGCTAATAATTTTACAGATTTCTGTTTTACCAAAAAGGATGAAAATCGCGTGGAAAATAGAACACGTTCTATTTTTTTGCCCATCGCGTTGAAAATCCCGTCGATAACCTGAAACCCGTTGAAAATAGTGTTCGTGTAAAGTGCACTTTAGTCCTAACAAGGCGAAATAGGCCTATCGAACATAATAAAATTCACGTAGAATCAAAAAGTGGTTTAATTTTAATTATAGACATCATTTATAATGGAATTCTACAAAATAAAAACTTCGTCGATCGTTAATTTAATGAAGGTTGCAATTTATTTCTTTATTTACATTTTTTTTTAATGAATATGTCCTTGTTAAACAAGAAGGTACATTTACATCTTCCTACGTTCCCTTAAATAAACATAAATGCTTGTGCTATGGGTGAACGAAATCGGTCGAGGCAGGATTCGAACTCGCGACCACTGGATTACTAGCCCAGCGCGCTAACCGATCTGCCATCGACCCATCCAAATTGAAGGCGATAATTGATTTCTCGTCAAATCACAATACCAATAGTGATTTTATTTTCAATGCTTAAATATTTAGTTCTACTTTTCAAGAAAAATGTAGAAGACCTGTATAAACTAGCCGATGACAGGAAGTTCCCGGTTACTTAGAAATAATATTACACCATCTGCAAAAATCATAAAACATGACGGATAATCCACTGAAACTAGATCCAATAAACCTTGGCGCTTTTGCTAAAGCTCATCCTGACGATTGTTACATTAAATATCGTGCATAATACATTGTATTCTAAAGTCAATATAATACATTGTGTTCTAAAATGGTGTTAATACGTAAAAGGGACGAGAATAGGGTGAAGTACAATTACCAGAAATTAAAATAAGTTATTATTTATGCCATTGGTCACAAAAATAAATTTGGAAAATCACACAGCAGGGTTGAATGCAGGTAGGTAAGGTAGGCAGGTAGGTACCTCTCGAATACGAAATGGTTGCCGGGTATGATGGTTGGGAAATTACAAAATTAGACATCTGTTAGACAAATTAGACCAAGGATGGGATGAATGAATCGGATGAATAAATGTATGAATTCCTGTCCGCAATGTATACTTTCTTCGTCAGGCGTTCCTCATTCTTTGAGATGGTTTGGCCTCATGGGGAGAATGAATGTTTGAATGAATAAATCCCGTAATGGTAAAACTCTCCGAGATCGTGTTCGCAATGTTCAAATAAGGAAAACATGTGGAATACAGGACATCGTTCGATGGAGTAGATCTAGAAGAAGGCATTGGAGGGACCACGTAGCCAGGATGGACAGTGATCGGCTTGCAAATATAGCAGCAAATGAAATTCCTTCCGGCCGCCGCCTGCCCGGTAGACCACCCAAGAGATGGAAGGATAGCTGGACTTCGTCATCCCAGGAGGCATAGTTTCTGAAGAACAGACCAACTAGGTCTACTAAACGAAGAAGAAGAAGAATAAATCCCTTCAAAATCGATCCCTTCAAATATATTATTCCCTTATTTTTCAGAAACTATGCCCAGGAGGCATAGTTTCTGAAGAACAGACCAACTAGGTCTACTAAACGAAGAAGAAGAAGAATAAATCCCTTCAAAATCGATCCCTTCAAATATATTATTCCCTTATTTTGTCTAACGTCGTAAAAACTTCAATTTACAAAAAAAAAAATTCTTAGCATTTGTGTTGCTTCTTGGGCAACTAACAGGTAGATCCTACATCAAATATTAATTAAACACGCACCTAATAAAAAGCTGCCATATTTTGGAGATTTTTGATATTTATCGTCTCACAGATCCAGACTGAAGTAGGTAGAAGCGGTTGGATTTGTCTCGCCATACATTTTGTACGACTTAACTATCGCGAAACAAGAACGACGTTACCCACGATATGATTACACTACTTTAGTCAAGATACAAATTCAAAATAGTTAAAGTGTCAACATCAGATTTAACAATATTTTTGCTAAATTATAGTTTAACATCCAAGAAATTAAATGGATAACGAAGGAATCTCGCAGATTTCAGGGATATTTTTGGAATTATTATTTATCGACAAGCTGTAGACAACCCTTTAATTTATCCCTGTAGATTCATGACGATTATGTCAGTATTGGCTGAGCAGATGAGGAACCGCCAATACAAATAATCACATTTGAGTACCTATGTGCGGCCTTAATAATGTATTTTTCTGAGGCTATGCTGCACTAACGGCTTACCACCAGTGCACCATTTGAACCAACGCTGGCCCTAATCAATAAAATCGGTACATTGCTTAATGTGAGCATGTAGGTAGATGTTCTTCCAGAGCATGTAGGTACTTGTTCTTCCAGAGCATGTAGGTACTTGCTCTTCCAGAGCATGTAGGTACTTGTTCTTTCAGATATATATTTCAAGAAGTCAGATATCGCTGATGTCTTATTGGATTGCTTCCCAATTTCACGGATAATGAGATGTCTACAATATAGTCTAAACTAGAAGTAAAAAATATTGGACATATGAGGAGCGGCTCCAAGCCTTGGGACTAACAACGCCTAAAGAAAGAAGAATGAGAGGTGACCTCATTGAGACATTTAAAGTGTTGAACAATCATTATGACTGTCCTGAACTGCCCCATATATACACTCACAATCAAAATGATTGCGTGGCCATAGCCTGAAGAAGTTAAATATAAGTGTGTTTGCTCATAATCCACATTTTTTTATATAGCTGTTGACAAACTGTTAAATAAAATAAATAATAAAAAATAAAATATTAACACTTCCTAAGTAATGGAGTGGTGGATGCTTGGAACAGGCTGCCTCAGGATCTGGTTGTTGCTGAGAGTGTCAACTCCTTTAAGAACGGACTAGATGGTTTAGTGACACTGTGGACACATTCAAGCACATCAGCTTTATGCTGCCTGCTTGGCTTGTCACCTCAATACTAATAATAAAACTGTAGATAATTATATTATACAATTGGTCAATTTAGTCACATATGTAATCTGTGGCTAGCGACAGTGTAATTAATCGTTCAGCGGTCACTAACGGAGAGTTGTTATCAATCACAAGAAGCGAGAGGTTATCGTGGCACACGCTCGTCTTTGGTCGAATAATTTGGTAATTTAGTGCAAAAATAAAAAACGAGTTCACTTTCAATAATTATGATAACATACAGCATGCTCAAACGGACTGACATTCTTTTTTATAGCAACATAATCCATACACATTCACAGAAACTTACATATGTAGAAACAAAAAAGGCATATGATAAATAAATGATCACTGAGTGACATTGTTAGCAATCAAAGTCTTCATATGAAAACCCATTATCGGTTGTCGATGTCGAAACTTTAATTAATTACTTTCAAACAGTTCTCAACAAAAATAATATTCCTTCTGTGTCATTCAAATCCCATCCTTACATCCTATATTGCTGCGATCTGACTGTTCATTGATGTCGTAATTTCTAACACAGGGTAGACGCGAGAGAGTAAAAAACGAGGATATTAGGCGAGGATATTGGAGCTGATCCAGAAGATGTTGAAGAACAGGGTGGACCCCATATATTGCGGACAAAAATATACCACCATGCAGGACATCGCTTTCCAAGACCGCCAAAAAGATAAAGGGACATCTAGACTGTATTGACATATGGATAAAAAACCTGGAACGTTTCCCTAAAATACTTTCGTGCCGTTCAGACAACTGAAATGAAAATGCTAAATAAAATAAGAAATATCCGTATACGAAGAAGGTTAGGAGTGCGCGATATATCCGAGAAGTTCCGAAAAAACAGATTGAGATGGTACGGACATGTTTGTAGAAGACCACTGTAATATATAAGGAACGTAGCCCAAAACTTAAATGTGCCGGGTAAAAGATTCAGAAGGAGACCAAAAAGCGCAGATGGAAATTAGTAGTGAGGCATGATAGGCTAAGAATACAAGCCACCAAACTGCTTGAGCCTTCTCGTTGAGGAGGAAGGTTTGCACACATACCAACCGAGCAAAAATACACAAATTTGAGATCTGCGCACCCAGGTAACTGGTTCAGGTTGTAACACAGTATGATTTTAAATGTATAAAAGTAATACAAAAAAGAAATATACAATAAAAAAATACAATATCAACACACATCAGCAACAAACGGAAACTCATAAGAAATGATTTAGAATTACAAGTTATGTGAGGTGGGTAAGTATATAAATATAAACATAAATGGTACGACATTTGAGAAGAAATACAATTTAGATGACAAAAATCAGGAATTAAAAGTCACTCAATACAGCATTGAAATACCATACTTAAACGTAGGATTTGGAAAAAAATACGTGGTAAAAATAATCAAACGATTGAGGCTACAAACTTTTGTGGAAAGAATTGATGATTAATAACTATAAAGGAGTTACCGGAGAGGTTGTGCAGAACTGAGGACAGTAAAAGCGTAAGACGCAGAAAGCAGATCCCACCACCGTGTGGGACAGTTGCTGAGGAAAAGAAGAAGACGCATAGATCTCCGAAGCGTAAAAGACAACGCAACTGTTTTCCGTTAGACAAACGACAACAAGATGAAAGAAATGAGAGACAATGCAAAATTGTCCGGTCGGATGAGATATGTGTGTACGATTTATTGAATGCATTATAATATTTAGCAACCTTGGCGCCGTAAATAGTTGTAGTAGGCGGGCTCGTTCCTACCTAAAACTAACTACTGAATGATAGTGATGCTGTATGTCATGTTTGTCTGTCTGCCACGGAATTCCTAACGATCATTTCATCTCGTCTCGTCTCCCATTTCATGTGCGCGTAATATATCGTTAGGGTCTTAGATCATAAAATAGAGGCGGAATACGTAAGTATGACTACTGCAATGCTACTGTCTGCCGCCAGCATAGCATTGCGAATATTTACCCGTGGAAGGTAATTTTTGGTTCCATTTTACTAGACTCTTACACTTTGAAAGTGAACAATTCACCATTTTAAATTCAACTGAACAACAATGATGTATTATCTAAAAAATTTAAAATATGCGTTTTTACAACCGTTGGCATCTCAGTTATTTGAATATTTTGGTCACAAAACTACACGGGTGTATTGAAGTTGGATTTCCTCTCTCTTCCATGTTCTAAGGTTCCGGGGAGATAATCTCAAACATCACATTTAGGAATATTTTTAAATCAAATTTCTCAAATGCGTTAAAAAGTGTTCTTCGAAAAAAAACCTCGAAGTATTTTTGAAGGCTAATTTCATTACTGAATTTTGATACTAACAGGTTATACAGTATTTTTTGAAATTACTTCATATTTATAAACGTAGTACAAATAAATATATAAATATCGAGGACCTATTGGTCGAGAACTGTTTGAATGCTGCTGACACGAAGAAGAAGAAGAACGTCGTACAGAAAAAAAAACAATTAAGAATGCATAAAATCAAAATGAATTTTCGAGATATTTTTTTCTTTAAATTTCAATACGGGTTTGCTCTGAATATGCGAAAATTAAACAAATTTTGAATTTCCCATATGAAATTTTAAAAGGTATTTTAGTATGGTTAACTTTGGAAAGGGGCGGGGACTAGCGTCACGGGCCCTCACTAACGTGGGCCCATGATCAGCTATAAATAATTTTCATGAGCACATATTTTCCCCTAATAACACATAACTTCATATTGCATTTGGCGGTCATTTGAATGATTTAGATGTAGCGTTACCCAAGGGCGTCGCGTCGCCAGCCCAAGGCCCAGGGGTGGGGGGGGGGCAATTTAACCCATTCATAGGCTATTCTCCGTATACCCTATATTATGGAGGATGAGAAAAATATGAATTGTTACTTTTTTTAATCTCTAGGGGGGGGGGACGCTGCCCCCCCCTTGGCGACGCCCTTGACGTTACCTATATGCCCTAACAAATATTTGATACTTTTACTTTTAGAAAAATCATACCTCCCGTGGACAGGTTAATTGAATTTTATGAATAAACAGTACCTACCTACCTTTTTTTAATTTTACAAGAACAATGCAAAATTTTACATAAGGGTGAGCAAATTCAAGACTTGGCCACGGTGTTGAATAATTGTTGCATATTAGTAATTGTTTTTCATTTATAAGGCTCACAAGAAATAATAAGGTTGTTGATAAACAAAATAATTCAAACTTACATAATTATGAGACATAACTCGTCTTGAATGATGCTGATTAATTAAAAATCACAACATACCTGAAACAAAATAAAACAAAAAAATATTGAGTAATTGTCCATGTAATGTAAATTTAAGAAAAAGGGTTGTGTATCAATGTTAACGAAAAATATATTTAATGTTTAATTTTTATTTGTTAATAAATTCACAGAATACGAGTATATTACATATCATTAGGATTTGTAAGCCATTTCACTCGATTGAAACGCTTAAAACAGTTTATTTATCATATATTAGAAGTCGAGTTGAGTACGCGAGCACAGTGTGGAATCCTCAATACAATGTATATGTCGATCAAATAGAGCGTGTTCAAAAGAAGTTTGTGAAACACCTCGACTACAGATCACACACTTACTTCCCGGACTACTCATCTCGCTGTGTTAAGTATTCTCTACCCATGCACCTTACAGAAGAGACGCACAATAAGAGACATGATGTTTTTATACAATATATTGAATAATCGCGTCGATACTCCTAAATTATTAGAAAAAAATAATCTCAGAGTTCCTGCACGTGCACGACAAGGAGTAACCGTTTATTCAGTATGCCTGTTGTTCGAACAAACTACGCAGGGAATACATTTATCTATAGATCATGACATGATCAAATCCTTATAAACGTATCTTAGTCCATGTTTATATGACAATTCTTAGCGTTGATCTAGAAATTCTCATTGTTGTATGTTTGTGTAATCAGTTTGATTCAAAGTTCGCGGATTTTGACATGTTTGGCCCACCGGCCATTTTTAGGAAGATGTTGAGGCATTCGTAACGGTGATTTCCCTTTCCAATTTTTTTCCATTCCTATTCATAGTCCTGTCCTTATTTCCTAGCTTGTCCATTGTTTAATTAATTTTGACTGTTTTTATTTTAATTTGTTTCTTTATCTTTCTTTGTCTTTTTTGTTTTTCTTTTTCGTAAGATCGTAATTTAGTAATTGGTGTTACTATTTTGGTTTTTATGTTTAATAATTAAATTTGAATTTATATGTATATTAAAAAAAAACTGTCTAAAACCTTAAATAAATAAAATAAAAAAAATAAAATAAATAAAAATCATTGTGCACATAATCCTTTAAATATAAATGTATTTCAACTACGAATTTACGCGTGAAATATTACATATTTTTTGCTTGGTACAAAAAGTATTAACAAATAAAATTAAAAAAAACTATATTGATACAGGAAATAACAACAAATTAATTAAACAATAAATTAAGCGATATGACAAATAAATAAAGTAATTATAAAGAAAACAAATTATAAATAATTGAATATGGAAAATAAATTGAAGAACCAAGAAGCACATCTTTCAAAACTTACGTAAGGAATTTCATCATTGTATGTATAAACGATAATATAAACTATAGAGCAAGGAATTGTGATATAAACCCCGTACTAATTATTTTTTCGAACTCTCATGGTCTAACAAAGATAAAAGTAGGTGAAGGTATGATCAAATTTTTCATAGATTCTGGTACAAAATTAAGATAACTAACATGGATATAATCAATCAAAGGGAGGGAAAGTGTTGTGTGAGGGTTAATAATTATTTGAGAAGTGGAACGAAAATTTACTGGTCGATCGAAACAGATTTCCATATCGCAATCAAGTCACCTTTGTAGGTATACTTGTTTGACAAAATTAAACACTTGACATTGATTAATTGATTGATAGATCATCGACACTCTAGAGCCCATGGTGTTCTCGATTGAAGAATTCTTTTGGGTGGTTGTTGTGCATACAATTTCTTCAGGTTTACCCAACCATTGCTATTTTTCGTCATAAAGCAATTCCATACTACGTTAATTATTCAATAAAATACCATATTACGCTTAAAAAATAACCTCACTTGTTTACGAATAGTACCTATAGTAAGTATCTACTTATATCAATAATATTTAGTTAAATAAATTTAATATTATATCCCACAAAAACACTTTTTGATACATTCAAAGTTCCTAAAATAGAGGATATTTATAAGAAACGTCAAAGATAATGTATGGCAAAAGTTTGAAAAAAAATGTCACTACGACTCCGAAGCGATTTTAAAATTCATAAATGTAATAATATGTAGACAAATGCAAAACAATTACATTATTAATACTCTAAAAGACTGAGACTAGTGGTTATATACAAAATTTACATGATAGGTGTATAAAAGTGTGTTATATCTACATACAATGGAGTTTTATTTTATTTTATTTTATTGATTTTATAGAACCAACAGTTTACAATATGAGTTTACAATAGGTATAATTATATTAACAGGTTATAAACCTTTTAAAGGTTCTTTTAAATAGTTTAAACAAAGTACATAAATTATTTAACAATTGCAAAAGTATTTTTTTTACACAGGTATCTGCATATAAATAAAGTAGACCTCGTATTAAAATATAAAAAAGAAAAGAGTTGGGAAGAGTAGGTATATTAACCACTAGCTTTTATGTCCCGCCGTTGGCCAAGAATGTAAAATTGTGAAAGAAAAAGCAATCATTTTTATGATATTGTCACCCAATTATTTTGCAATATCAGACTATGAAAAGTGGTTTGAAATTTGATTGAGTTTAAGTATTGTAAAATGTTCAAGTGATGGCCACAACCCATTCTTTTTTATATATTGCTATAAAGTGTGAATGAAGTATAATATTTATACAATTTCTGCTCGCATGGACTATGCGTAATGGTTTTAAATATGACTGTTTATCAACGTTCTAAAGAGATTGGTTTGGCCACAACCCCCATTTTTAAATATTATCATCGAAAACAAATTGTAATGTGTACCTATTGAAAATTTAGTAATTTTGGATGTTGGGATGTGGTTAAAATTTGATTAAACAAACGTAGGTACTGAAAAGATCTAGTATTGGTCACATCCCATTCGTTTTGATATTTTTTCATCAAGTGTGCATTATATTTTTGCTCAATTTGACTGAAAGTCTTCATTAACGAAGAAGAAGAAGACTTGAACTATAGTAAATAGTTTTTAATTTGAATATAAATGTTGTGAAGAGTTCAGTAATGGCCACAACCCCCATTCTTTAAATATTAGGTGTTGAAAATTATTCAAAATAGGATGATATAAATGGTTTAAATTTAATTAAACAAAAGTATTGAAAAGATTCTAGTGCAGGTTATATCGTCACATCCCATATCCCATTCATTTCATATGTATTTTCATCAAGTGTGCATATCGTTAATAATATTTCTGCACAATAGACTATTAGACTTAAAACTAACCCAAAAGACTAAATAAAAAAGAGAAAAATAAGTATAAGACTATAAGAAATAGTTTGTATAAAAAACTATTCCAATGGTCTACATAAAATAAGTAAAAATACATATACCTAATAGAAGAATTAGACTATTGGAAATAGATTGTATAAAAGCTCACCCAAAGGTCTACAAAAAAGAAGAAGAAGAATATTTAGACTATTGGAAATAGTTTGTATAAATACTGACCAAAAGGTCTACATAAAAGAAACTGAATAAGACTATTGGAAATAGTTTGTATTAAAACTCTCCCAAAAGTCTACGTACTTAAATGAAGAAGAATAATAATTAGACTAAAGGAAATAATTTTTATAAAAAAATGACCCAAATGTATACATAAAAGAAGAAGAAGATGAATTAGACAATAGGAAATAGTTTGTATAAAAACTGCCCTAAAGGTCTACATAAAATTAAGAAGAAAAAGAATTAGACTCCAGGACCCGCCGCTTCAGGCCCTTCAGTACCTCCCGTCCCTTTAATCCCTCATTACGTCCCTTCCCATCAGGCCCTTCAGTACCTTCCGTCCCTTCAGGCAGTTTTATACCTCCCGTCCCTTCAGGCCCTTTAGTGCCTCCCTTCCCTTCATTACATCCCGTCCCATCAGTCGGTTAAGAAAAGTTTAAATCCAGAAACCATCCTGGAAGAACCGCGAAGAGATGAAAGAACCTTCTTTTCCCAGGATGCTCTACTTAATAGGTAAAATGACTAAATACACGAAGAAGAAGAAAAAAGTTTAAACCCAGATACCTGCGAAGAGATGGAAGGACAGTTGGACCTTCTTCTCCCAGGATTCTCCAACTTCATAGGTAAAATGACCAAAAATACACGATGAAGAAGAAGAAGAAGAAATAAGTTTAAATCCAGATACCTGCGAAGAGATGGAAGGAAAATTGGACATTCTTCTCCCAGGTTAGTCCACCTTCAAAGGTAAAATGACCAAATAGACGATGAAGAAGAAGAAGAAAAAAGTTTAAATCCAGAAACCTGCGAAGAGATGGAAGGAAAATTGGACCTTCATCTCCCAGGATAGTTCATCTTCATAGGTAAGATGACCAAGTACACGTTGAAGAAAAAGAAGAAAAAAGTTTATATGCAGAACCCGTCCTGGAAGACCTGTGAAGAGATGGAGGGACAGTCGGACCTTCTTTTCCCAGGATACTCCCCCTTCATAGGTAAAACGACCAAATACACGAAGAAGAAGAAGAATAAGAAAAAAGTTTAAATCCAAAAACCATCCTGGGCATACGCTCGACAATTCACCAAAGTTTCATTATAATCGGACAAACGGTTGATAAATAAATAAATAAAATAATTTTCCTATAGGAAATCAGTATAGGTATATTATTGTTGATTTGTAAGTAAATAGTATTAGGTAGGTACCTACCTACAACAACCTTCTAAGTAAATTCGATTCCTAACAAATTTTATTTGAATATCACATTCTTTCTGTAGCCATGGAAACGATTCGAACACGTAAGTAATATCGAATGGTTCGGATACATTTTTTGAATATGTAGGTACCTACATTGGTTTGTTCGATGCCATAAAAATGAAAATTGTCAGAAAAATCAAATATTATTTACAAATTATGCAATTTTATTATGCCTATATCTTTACTAATAAATAACACATTTTTACAATATATGTCTTAAAACTTGCCGTAATGTCTTGTGTTTCATTTTATTATTTCATAATTACATTTATTTCAAAGGTTTATTATTTTCAAGAACATATTCATTCGGTGGGAAAATGAAATATTGTATGAAAAGATATTAAAATGGCGGCGTTTATGTACAAAAGGCTTACTTTAAAAATAAGTTAAACATTATAATTATACCAAATATTCACCATGTTTTTCACTTAAACGCTAAGTTATACTTCAAAATATATTTTTTTTGTGCAGATATTTGCGTGCAAAATGTACACTTTTTTGACAGATATGACTTGGAAAATTTTGTATGAAAAAAATAATTATTTAAATATTTTTAAAATTCAGCATTTTTATCGCATTCTTTTTAGCGTGACACTGCATCAGGTATACTGGTACATGTTCGCACTTAAATTAGATTTTTAGATGCTCTTGGTTTTTCAGAAGGCGTGAGACAAACACACACACACACACATACACACACACACATACACTAACATTTTGATTGCTTTAGGGCGATTCCATGGAAATGAATACCAAATCTGACTATGTCATCAAATTTTAAATTAAGGCTAATAAGTTTCATTTTACATTTTTCTTATAGTAATATGTCTGAAATACCCGTTAAATAAAAAAAAATATATATTTGTGTATAAATTGTAATTATTTGCATACTTTGAAACAAGGAGTGGCGATTTTCTGTACTGGTCACATTTTTATCCCCAATTTGGCAACACTGTATTTCGGCCATTTTTCATTTATAACATTTGACAATAGGTGAATTTATAAAAGAAAGTGTCAAGATTATCGTGGTAAAATATCGTGTTTTTAAGGTAAGTTCTACATATTTTTATAGATTTTACAATATGTCACATATGCATGTCCCACCCGTCACAGCAAAACATATATTTTTTTAAACTAGTATGTCATATGAGCATATATTGACATGAAACTTTTCAAAAGTAACATCAGGATTGTTGGCAATAAATTAGACATATTTGTAGTGTGATGAATACGTTAATATTGGATTTAGAACAGTTTGAAAGATGTCCCACCCGTCACAATATTCTAATAGGATATTTATTACATTATGTTTTGTTTCTTTTTATTGCAATTTAGTTCTTTATAATGTTTCATTTTATTATTATATCATTGTTTATCACTAAAATGTTACTTTTTTAGAAATGAACGCAGCTGATAGAAAACGAAAAAGTAGGGAAAAGTTGACAGCTGACCCGGTGAAATGGAAGCTTTTTCTTGAAAAGGAAAAAGAAAGGGATTCGAAGAGAAGAATGCAGGCGAAAATAAATATTTTGGTAGACACTGAGGCCCTAGAGTCAAGAAGGCAAAAGGAAAGAATCAGAAAAATAATTTATCGAGCCAAGAAAAAGCAGATGGGCTCACTTCATTTGCCTAAATCTCCACTGGGTTCCTACAAATGTATCCAAACATTGCGGAAAGCTGTAACAAAATCTAAAAAAGCTTTACCAGAAAGTCCTCACAAAAAAGAGGCTGTTTTGCTACAATTGATTAAAGACACATTACCAAATTTGTCGTTAGGTTTCAAGAAGGAGAAAAGGGGGTTTACTTTGTCTCCGGAAGATCAAAAAATTGTTGAACGGTTTTATGAAAGGGACGACATTAGTCGTCAGTCACCAGGGCTGAAAGATATGATCTCCATTAAGGATCCCATTTTAGGTAGACGTACATCCGTGCCAAAAAGGCATTTAATAATGAGTATATTGGAAGCATATTCTTACTTCAAGACTCAGCATCCTTCTATAAAAGTTGGAAAGAGTAAATTTTTCAATCTAAGACCCCAATGGGTACGGCCCATGAATGCAATGCCACATAATGTGTGCGTATGTATTTACCACGCAAATTTTAACTATCTGATAGAAGCTATGCAGGCAGACATAGGTCCTTGCTCTTCAACAAAATTTATTACTGAGTTATGCTGCGATATAAATAATGAGATTTGCATGACTAATAATTGTTCGTTATGCTTCGATGTTAAGGATATTTTGCCAGTTAAATTAGACTTGGACACTGAAGTTACATGGAAGCAGTGGGACAAGAGTGAAGACTGGCTTCAAATTAAAAATATTTCCGGGACGAAGTTAAATTTAATTAACGAAATTGAACGCCAAGCATTTAAGTTTAAGTTCCATCTTTATGTCAAAATAAAACAAGCACACTTTTTTGAGCAAAAAAGACAAGCCACAACATGGGAAGAAGCCGTGCTACAGTTTGATTTCGCCGAAAACTTTTCCATTATTAGCCAAGATGAGATCCAAAGTGCTCACTGGCGTCATCCTCAGGTCACAATTTTTACTGGATGTGCCTGGTTAAATAAGGGTGAAGAAAAACAATCTTACGCTATTATTAGCAATGATTTGTCACATGACAAATCTAGTGTGTGGGTTTTTGTTAAATCAATTATAGAACATTTAAAACTTTATTATCCTCATTTAAAAAAGATAGTTGTATTTTCAGATGGGTGTGCTGGTCAATTTAAAAACCGATTCACAATTTCCAACGTGTGCTTCGCAAATTTAGATTGGGGCCTGGACATTGAGTGGGCTTTTTTTGCCACAAGTCATGGAAAAGGAGCGATGGATGGAGTAGGAGCTACTGTAAAAAGGAAATTGTGGTCAGCTATTAAAACCAGAAAGGTTATAATAAATTCAGCACCGGATTGCTATTCATTTTTACAAAACAACCCATTAAAAGGGATCACAATATCGTATATTTCCATTGATGAAATTGCAATCCATTCTGCCATGTTGAAATCCAGATGGGAGTACATTAAACCTATCCCAAATATACAGAAATGTCACTATTTCAAATCTGAAAATAAAAATTGTCTATCATACGGATTTACGGCTTACTCGGAGCTTAAGACTTGTGTTGCTCTTGAAGAGAGACTACGATACGAAGATGTTTACTCAGACTCAGATGAAATGTCTACCAGCCAATCACAGCCAACACCGGATGGCGTCTTTTCTATACCTAATCACACAATAAACCACGGAACATATGTGCTAGTGAAAATCAGTTCGGAAGGGAAAAAAAAACAAGTGTACAGATATGTAGCCGTTTGTCAAGGTTTACTGGAAGAGGATGAAGAAGTAAAAGTGATGTTTCTGAAAACTATCTCTGGGGACCAATCAAGATTGTTTAAAATGGATGAAAATGATTTGTCGTATGTACATTTAGATCAGATTTTGAAAGTCCTACCACACCCAGAAGTGAAAGCTTCAGGCAATCGTATTTTTTACGAGTTTTCAGAGAGCATTGACATTTTTGAGAAGAGTTAGAATGTTTTATAGCTTGATACATTATTTTTTAGCAGAGGTCTACTCAGAGGTCCAGCAGAGGTCTACTTATTAAAAAATATATATATTTAAGTGTACATTTAATTGTATTTTGTTTTGTTCTTTTAATAAAAAAAATAAAAAAAGAATAATCATACATTTTTTCATGAATTTCGTACTCGTCCCACCCGTCACACTCATGTGTCCCGCCCGTCACAAATTTCTAAAATTTATAAAAAAAAAATGTGAGCATTCTCACTCTTTTTATCCAGTAATTTGATTACCTACAACATTGATGTATCCATAAATAAATAGTTGTAGAAGACAATTGTGTATAGTTTAGCTGAATTTTACGATTGTATCGATGAAATTGGGATTTCTTAATTCGTGCCCGTCCCACCCGTCACGGGATTCAATCACCAATTAAACACATTTATCATTGTTTTTTTAATTAATTTATTTTCACCACGGATAGATCTCTATTCAACCCCTGCATCCAGCAAATAAAATGTTATTATTTAATTCAATAACATATATAAATTTCATTAAGTTGATGTACAAATGTCCCACCCGTCACTATGGAATGACCCTTTATTACTTTAGATTTAGCCATCCGCATCCGCAACAAAAAACGAGCTAATACTGACCGACCAATCAGTAATGCCAAGAATCAGTTCTATCAAGAATTGTCGATTGACAAACTAAACTTAGTATGTGTAGGGGAATAAAGAATCGATTCGATTGCCTCCCAAATGGAATAAAACAGATAAATGATTTTAAAAGGTTCAAACAAAGACTGAAAAAATATTTCAAAATCTAAACGTGTATGTAATGATGTATGATGTATTGATATGGCCAAAATTGTTACGATTTGCCCGTTGTTAAACAACAACAAAAAAGATGTTAAATAAATAAGATAAATAAAAAAAGGTATGTACATATTTTATCAGTCAGGATGCCCTTCCTTATTTCGTCTAAATAGGTTATGTATCATACATCATACACACACAAACACAAACATACAACAATGAGAATTTCTAGATGAACGCTAAGAATTATCATATAGACATGGACTAAGATACATATGTTTATAAGGATTCCACGGAGAATGATCCCACAGAAAAGAAACATGGACACCTCACAGTAAAACAATAAAAAATAGTTAATAACAACATATATTAAGAGTTTATATTAGGCTAAATAGTAAATTATGAAAATCTTTTAACTAGAAACCTCAAAATGCCTTTGAAATATAGATTTTTTATTCAATATTTGAAACTGTCACTTCATGATAGAACTCCACAATCAAATAGAATTATGAAAAAAAAAAATTGCATACCTATACGCAAACATTGGATTTTTTTCCCTGTCGGGAGTCAAATGATATTTTTATTGACAATAACATCTCAATAGAGATGAAGTTGGGATATTATAGAAGAACCAGGAACTCAGGCACCTACAGGGCTTACGACCTGTCATCGGCTGGTTTACGTGATCACTTTATGCGCTTGCGCAACGTTCACCAATTATGCCTTTATTGAGTTCCCTTATCAATGTGATTTTTTAAAGTTCTATATATTTGAATAATCATAAAGCCTGTAGGTGCTTGAGTTCCTGGTTTTTCTATAATATCCCAACTTCATCTCTATTGAGATATTATTGTCAATAGAAATACTATTCTTGCTATTAAATAAATCTCTAAATTTTATCTTTTCTCCACGAAAAAATATTGTACATTACAGATTTGGTGATATACATTATTTGTTCGTGTTTCATACATTAGAAGGTAAAAGAGTATGCATATTTGTGTACATACCGTATGGCGAAGGTTATAGACGTTATAAGGGCATTAAAACTGACTCCAAAAAATACATGATTACGTGGGGTACAACCATGGAGTAAGGAATATAAGGAGAGATCATTTCGTATAAAATTCTATCCGTCTTACTTATAAACGTAAACTATCTATAGTACCTGGTAATAGAGCGTGATTAACGTAAAAGTTTACTTATAAACCGTGACTATCTTTATTACGCCTTAATTTCATATTCGTCAAGTTAAGACAAGTCGAGAGGTTGTTTAACGCTTGACTAACGCGTTATGGTACTAGCGAAGCAGCTCAAGGGGGGGAGTAGTACGCGGAAGTGGCGCGGGCGGGTGACACTTCGACAGAGCCGCATTATCACTTTTTAAAATCAATTATTATTTTTAACATAACTAGGATGAATTAAATTAAATTATTTATTCGTTGAAATTATTTTTAGTAACACTGTGGAAATCCATAATAATCAAGTAAATAAAAATTTTAAATAAAAATTTAATTTACTTAAATTATTTAGTTAGCAACCGTTGTTTGTGCACTCTTATGTTGGAAAGTCTTTAAGTTCAAGAGATTAAAAGTAGTTTACATAGATCATTATTAGGTGCACAGATGTATTATACAACCGGCCTTTTCAGTATATTTGTCTTTGTGTATTTTGGATAATCCATACAGCTGTAGCGGCCTGGCGTTTCTTTGTGTAATGTTATTATTGGAATTTCCGCATATTATCTTATTATAATATTAATGATATTTAAAAGTGCTTTTTGGAAATTGTTGGATATTGTTCTCACTTTTTCTTCCGCGAGTCTTACCAAAAACCTATAATAGTTATATTCAAAGCGCCCTTGAGGTGAGATTATCACAAAAACGGCGCTATAAAAATTATCCCAATTTATTTATTAAAATGTCAAAGTTATCACTCTTCTAGAAATGTAAAATTTTGTTTTTGTATTCAGCCATTTTTAAAATTACTTTACTTACAAGCCAATTTAGCTAGTGTATATTTATCCATAAAAAGTAATTGATTTTTTATAACCATACTGCAAATAAGATAAGAATAAGAAAGTATATTATGTATATACATACACGATCAGTATAATATTGTTTAATTATTTTCTTAAAGATTTTTTAAGCCTAACTCGACGGGAGTTCATTAAACCATTTAGCACATTTATACATATAAAAATCTTGTGCATAAAATAGGAATGGTTATACATCCTTGTGTATTTATTCTACTGCTTATAGAAAATAATATATAAGAATATATTTATGGATTTGATACAGTGAGATTTTTTTATACATATTTTCCTCAGTTGAAAGTTAAAATTCTTGAACAACATTAATAGTTGGATATTAAAAAAAATAGTGGGTTTAGCAATTTTAAATATTTTAATTAAGTATGACTATGTATTCTCACAAGGTTATCGCTGAAACAATGAATATTCTTTAGAACATTGTTTTTGCTTTTACTATTATTTATCATATATTTTTTACTAATTTGTGATATTATGAAATTGAATAAAAAAGGTGAAAAAAAACTTTAAAATTTGTTTTCAAAACAATAGAAAAAATAAGAGAGTTTAATAATGTATAATTTATGATACCCAATGCGCCTCTGTTACTCGGGCACTCGTAGTTAGTCTTGTGTCCCGTGCATACACTAGACACGGGAACAAGAAACACGAGAACTATTGACGTTTCATCAACAAAATATATCAAATTATTTGCGCTTATCAATGATAGTTCTTCTTAAAATATACTTTACTACTAGCTTGACAAGTTTCCACAGCGTACTGCTCCTTTTTTTGTAAAAATAACAAATATTTGCCCAAAAACAAGAGACTATTACCCCACGAACGCTGTAATACGACTGAATCTCGGTAGCGGTGTTGACCAGGATTTGACCAGGATTTTGCTTCAGCCCTAAGCCTTCCATACATTTATTGTTCCGTGGGTACTACAAATATCCCGCCTGCCCTGATAGTCCAAGAGCTCGTGACCGTCAGACGTCAGTAAGGATAACACCACCAGGTAACAACGAACGGCTACTAGGAAAGTATGTAGTGGTAGCTTTGGCCGATAATAGCTATCAAAGGTATGGAAAAATGCTACTTTATCACGTCAGTAACAACATAGTACCTACAAAGAGCGTTTTTTGTTTTCATATTTGCTACGTAAACTATTAAAAATCTTTGGTGGAAAACCCCGTTAGATACCTTTGAAGTTCAGATGATCTAGTCCCAGTGAAAGTACATAATGTTCAATGTGCCTGTCATTTGTCGGGAACGCAACGTGTATGACACACAACGTAAGTTGAATGATTTTTCTCATGGATATCATCACATTTAAATGGGACAACCCATTAGGCACCCGCTTTCACTGTTGTATCATTTTTCAATTATCATGTTGATGTTTTTACTTTTTTTTATTACACATACCAAAAATTACATTTTATATAAGCAACATAACAAATAAATTGTGCTGGTTTGTACCACCTCACTAGGCCAGGCCTGTTCCGAGGTGGTAGACTAGTTACATAATATTACCTAATTATTAAGTCATTGTAAGCTGTTATATAGAATAATTATGTAGCCCATGGTCCACTTATACAATATGACAATAGTTGATCCCTTTGTTATATAACCATGTTTGTATTGTATGTATGTTGTTATGAATTGAGAATTTGCTGACAATAGTTGATCCCTTTGTTATATAACCATGTTTGTATTGTATGTATGTTGTTATGAATTGAGAATTTGCTGACAATAGTTGATCCCTTTGTTATATAACCATGTTTGTATTGTATGTATGTTGTTATGAATTGAGAATTTGCTGACAATAGTTGATCCCTTTGTTATATAACCATGTTTGTATTGTATGTATGTTGTTATGAATTGAGAATTTGCTGACAATAGTTGATCCCTTTGTTATATAACCATGTTTGTATTGTATGTATGTTGTTATGAATTGAGAATTTGCTGACAATAGTTGATCCCTTTGTTATATAACCATGTTTGTATTGTATGTATGTTGTTATGAATTGAGAATTTGCTGACAATAGTTGATCCCTTTGTTATATAACCATGTTTGTATTGTATGTATGTTGTTATGAATTGATAATTTGCTGACAATAGTTGATCCCTTTGTTATATAACCATGTTTGTATTGTATGTATGTTGTTATTAATTGAGAATTTGCTGACAATAGTTGATCCCTTTGTTATATAACCATGTTTGTATTGTATGTATGTTGTTATGAATTGAGAATTTGCTGACAATAGTTGATCCCTTTGTTATATAACCATGTTTGTATTGTATGTATGTTGTTATGAATTGAGAATTTGCTGACAATAGTTGATCCCTTTGTTATATAACCATGTTTGTATTGTATGTATGTTGTTATGAATTGAGAATTTGCTGACAATAGTTGATCCCTTTGTTATATAACCATGTTTGTATTGTATGTATGTTGTTATGAATTGAGAATTTGCTGACAATAGTTGATCCTTTTGTTATATAACCATGTTTGTATTGTATGTATGTTGTTATGAATTGAGAATTTGCTGACAATAGTTGATCCCTTTGTTATATAACCATGTTTGTATTGTATGTATGTTGTTATGAATTGAGAATTTGCTGACAATAGTTGATCCCTTTGTTATATAACCATGTTTGTATTGTATGTATGTTGTTATGAATTGAGAATTTGCTGACAATAGTTGATCCCTTTGTTATATAACCATGTTTGTATTGTATGTATGTTGTTATGAATTGAGAATTTGCTGACAATAGTTGATCCCTTTGTTATATAACCATGTTTGTATTGTATGTATGTTGTTATGAATTGAGAATTTGCTGACAATAGTTGATCCCTTTGTTATATAACCATGTTTGTATTGTATGTATGTTGTTATGAATTGAGAATTTGCTGACAATAGTTGATCCCTTTGTTATATAACCATGTTTGTATTGTATGTTTTTAATAATATTTATTTATTTTATTTAACATAACATAATAATTTATAATACAAATCAATATATAAATTCACTAGTAATAATATTCTTACATATTTTTCCCTGCAGTACCTCATCAAAAAGATTGCAATCTTGTGCTTGAGGCTTGATGATATTAATAATAAAAAATTATAAAGCGCCGTTTAGTGATACAAGATCACTCCAAGGGCGCTGTAGCTTATTTGTTGGCTCTACGAAACAAGGCAGTCTTAAGAAGTTTACCGAAGGCGTCAATGCTCTGAGCTCCACGTATGTCAAGAGGCAATTTATTCTATTTTAAAGGCCCGTTCACACTAAAACCGCGATCATAGTAAGCCGCCTTATTGACTCTGTCCAATTCTTTTAAAGAGTTGGTACTCTGTGATTCAGACAATCTCAGCGTAAGCTGTCTCCCCGATGGAACATTCCTCTGGCACAATTCCTGAATGTAGTCTGGAGCCAAGTCGTTCAGAGCTTTAAACACCATCAGGCATACCTTATAGTCCACTCGTTCTGGAGTGGACTATAAGGTATGCCTAAACTTTAAGTTTTACTTGTGACCTAAAACTAAATTTAAAATAAAGTACAGCCTCAGAACAGACTTTTCTGTGAGGCAGTAAAAGTTCCAAATAGGAACACCATTGTACAAAATATGTTCATTATATTTTTTAATACAGTTTTTTTTGTATTGTTATAATAACTTACAAATAATTAAATTCATTTCAAATATATAGTTAAATATCAAAAGACGGGGATATAAGTGCATCCGATGAATCGCAACCCTGCATTATTTCTTGTGTAGGTGTTGAGGGGTGAAGTATATATACTTTAGTCACAGAAGAATTGGGCGGATCGATGTAGCGGCAACCTTCAGAAGGGAACTATGCAAGGCTTGTGCATCGCGTAGGTTGCAAAGTGAGACTATACCTATGTATATAATATTAGGTATCTATGGTAGGTATGGTACTAACAGATGAAGTATGAAAACCTCCATCCACTTGCCTAACGTGTACATATGACGTACACGGTCAACAGATGATAATAGTATAAGTATATACTTACCTAATCACAAGATGTTATGTTTGGGGATGTAACTAGACCTGCGGGGCGGCTACTCATTGACATTTTCATGCTAAATTTTTTAACAATATATTATGATTGAATGTAGATTAAGATTAGATTATGATCGAGTACTGATTTATTTGGATTAGTTATGTTAACAATAACAATACAAAGCGATCCATGGCATGGCTCCCAAGTATCTTTCAGACTTCTGCATCCCTCTCACCGTAAACGAGCGACAACAAACACTTCGGTCAGCCACCACATCCGTGATTGGCAAGTTGACTGAAATAAATAGAGTCAACACTTCATCCTTCGGTGATCGTGCTTTTGCTGTGGCTGGACCAGCCTCGTGGAATAAACTACCACCTGAACTGAGGCAAATCGACAACTTAGCACTATTCAGGAAACATCTGAAAACTCACTTCTTCCGCTAGTCTTACAAAAACCCCTAATATATTCAAAGCGCCCTTGAGGTGAGGTTATCACAAAAACGGCGCTACAAAAATAATCCAAATTTATTATTATTATTAATACACAAACGATTTATAGAAATGAGACCAATTACATACCAATCCCAGAAAGTACAGAAAAATGACAGTTACAAAAAATAGAATAAAAAAAAGCATTTCATATATTGTAATAAGTAGTTATGTATATCTGTGGGAAGGATATGGATGATTATAGGATGGGTTATAACGAATGAAGTAAACATATTTATTCAACTATCGTTGTAGGCGAATGCAACCTTTTATATAGTTCAATTATGTATCGCAGTTGGCTACTATCAAACATGTCCAGGCCTGCAAAGTTATTATTTATAAGATAAGAACGTATTAAGATCGCGACAAGAGGCTCTACGCAATATATTTTACTTCTCCTTCCGGTCAACAACGTCGGCTTTCGTGGCTCAGTTGGCTACATATCTGACTTTTGTGCCAATGGTCCTGGTTTCGATTCCCGGTAGAGGCACAGTTTTCAAGTGTGTTTTCAGTCTGGATCTGCGAGATGATCAACATCACAAGCCTCGAGATATTGGGCGCGTGTGAAAAAAATATTTAACACATAAGTGTATTTTTAATATATCAATATCTTTGTATAAACCACGTAATTTAATATATGCAATCGGTTTCGGAACTAACTGTTTCTTCTCCAGGCTAAATTACAACTAAGACAGAATACCTATACTTAAAAGAAAAGCATGTGATTTGGGGTTGGGGGTTGGTTATTAGGGGCGAGTCTTGTGTGGAGTAGGTTTGACTGGTAGAAGGACTAGAGAAGAACAGTAACATTTTTAATAGCCATGTTGAATAATCAATATTTGAGAATATTTAACAAGTATCTATCTGTTTTGGGTATTTTAAATCAAACAAATGATTTGGTCTACATATATATTTTTTCCTGAGTCCAGGACGACCGTTTCAGCTTATTAGGCCCTTATCAACTGGTCTCAGCTTATTAGACCAGTTGATAAGGGCCTAATAAGCTGAAACGGTCGTCCTGGACTCAGGAAAAAATATATATGTAGACCAAATCATTTGTTTGATTTAAAATACCCATTATGGAATTCTACATATTCAACACCGTCAGCATTGACAAAATTAAAAAATCTATCTGTTTGTTATCCGAGAAAAATACAATACACCATTAGATAGAGACAAAAAAGTACCGTATGTCTTGCTCGCGCACTAATCAAATGCAATTCGTGTAGCCTACATAGAAAATAGAAATAGAAAATCGTAAGATGGAGCAGGAGAGGAACGTAAAAAAAACAGATTTCCACACGTGATAAGAAAACATTTATTTAAAAAAACGGCGACCCGGAAGACCAGAAACGAGATAGCCGGAGTTCATTGTACCAGGAGAACTCTATGGCACAAACAGAACACTGGATCTAACACGAAATAAAGAACAAGAAGATATTTATTTCTTATTTCTGATTGCTTCTCGAGCAATTAAAAGGTACTGTGTCAAATATTAATTTTACACGCACCCAATAACACAAGTTGGCATATTCTGGAGACTCACAGATCCAGACTGAAAACATGTTTTAAACTGTGCCTCCACCACGAACCGAACCTGGGATCTTTGGCTAAGGTGTCATATCTAAACAACTGAGCCCTGAAGCCCAACAATTCCCGACGATTTCCTCGTTTAAAACTTAGTACACACCAACAATAAGCAATGTTTGTTGACAAATAATAAAACAGACAATACGAGTGTTGGTTTTTGGATCGTTTGAATAAATAAAATAAAGTGTTTTGGACGCAGACACTGAAAAGACTCTCTGTAGTAAAAAATCATAATGAAGTTAGGGAACTCGGCATATTTCAAGTTCGCGTGCAAAGAGAAATAATATTGTAGTACCTACAACAATACAGAGGAAACTCGTTAATAACTAGTGACATAATAGTCTGCCATCAGAGATCGATCGTTTCGACAGCGGAGTAAAAAATATATATAAGAGAAAATATCAGTTTGTCAACGTCATAACTTACGGCAACATTCCATCACAACATAACGCAGATCAATAATACCGGGCTAATGTTGGTGGCGTGATGGTTCAGGTAACACACTGCAGCGGAGAGTTAATAGAAACCTCACGGAATGGACATTAGCCATTTCATTGAAACAATAGGCAATTCCAATCACCATTAAAAGGTATCCATGGTTACAGTGCAAATAATAAAAAATAACACAAAATCGACTGAAATCGAAGAGGGATGGAGAAGGTAAGGCAATAGGCTAAAGAAGAAACCAATCAGAATATAGAACAATAATAAATAAATAACGCACTTGATGAAAAGGAATATTTTCTGAAATTCTGAAGGATCAAATAGGATTAACAACAAGAACAAACAATCATGTTTAAGTTCGATCAAAAGGATCAATTAATGAATTAAATTGTAAGACGAGAGTTTATAATGACCGTCATCCAGAGAAGGAATAAAATGACAAAAATTCTTTGTTCCTGGAGTCATCAACTGGAGTATTTCAGCCATATAACACAGATGATAAATTACAATTTCAGCAACTTTGATGCGTTGTTGCTGATATATGTAAGTTAGAAGACGATCAAATACGCAAAGGGAACCATTTCGTAGTCGAGGATTTAAAATATTAAGAAAATGAAACAAATGGAATTTATAATAAAGAGCAAGAAACTGTATCAAAGAAATTAATCAAACATAAATAATGGACCCACAATTTGTCATCTTTGCATTAGGATCTCCCAGTTTCTAATTAAATTCATCGTTTCAAGATTAATGCCTTAAACACAGCTATGGCCATTTAGTTTTATAGTTTACTTATGAGACCATCCGTCGATTTCTTCACATCGTTATCATTCGTGTTATTATCTCTCATCAACTAATAAACGAACCCATAAGAAATAGCAGTAAAATATTTATGGAAGTAGGTACCTCCGTATAGACGAAATCGTGTCATCAATTTCAGACTAGAAATAAAAAGAGAATGAATTTAAGCAATTTAAAAAAAACACATTTCTGGAAAGCTAAAAAGAATGAATAGTAGGTCGGCGATTTGAAAAGATTTTTCAATTTTAATTGTAAGTCAAGTCGATTACTTAACAAGCAAATGGCAACCCTTGAATTGCCGCAACAGATGAATGGTCAAAACTAAAGACGAGAAGAGAATCTAAAAAAAGCAACGTATATAAACGTTATACGTTATCAATTGAACAAGGATTAGTAAACTTAATTTATGGATTAGGACACAGGAACTCAATGATTAATGTTTATTAGGAATTCTTAAAACCTCCAATTTCATAAAGACGACTGAATGACTCATGGACATTTCATCAAGCACATGTCCTTATAACAAGTAGGTACATATACAATAATATACATCCTAATACATTCCTTAAATTAAGCATCAATGCTTTTGCTATAGGTAAACGAAATCGGTCGTGGCAGGACTCTCGCGACCACTGCATTACTAACCCACTGCTAACCGCTCTGCCACCACCCATCAACATATTTATTTATTTATTTCACGTACAATGGCGGGTTTCATATCTTCCAGCCAAAAATAGAAACGTGAAACCATAAATATGGGTGGAGTTAAAGAAATAGAATATTCACCACATATTGATAACGCTTTATTAATATACCTTTCAACACGTTTAATGAGAAAACGATTCAACGGAAGATTGTTGTCTTAACTAAAAATAACGTCACGGCGATAATTGGCACCTATCGAAAATAACAAGTAACGAGAGTTTTTTATCGAAAATAACAGATAACGGTTCTATATTATTTGCAATATGGTTCGATTATATTCGATTAACCTTTTCCTATCAGCAGAATTTAATACAACATGATATTTTTTCAACTTTTAGCGTATTGAAATAAGATCATTAATTTATTTAATTGCGGTTTAGATACAATTTGTTTATTTAAAGTTAATTCTTATCATTCTGCACTTAAATACAATGTTATAGTTTTCATTCGAATACCCTTGGGACTTGGGATTACTGCATTTTTATAATGCTTTAGCTAGATTTATGAGGCAATCGTCAAAAAAGCGAGTTTTGGATGAATTTTGACAATGTAACTGCCAGTTACTCAAAAAGCAACATGTAAAGAAACCCAAATACACACATTTTATATGACAAGTCACTTTTTAAAAGAAATTTCCATCTAAGAAGTAAATATACATGCATTCTCCACATATCTAGAAGTCAAATTTTGTCAAACGAAAATGAAAGTTTCAGTCAGTGTCCAAAATTGAAATAGTGAAACTAAAATAAATATATTTTTTAAATAAAAATGTCAATTGAAAATCAGAAAACGTGACTCGCTTATTTTATTCCATTAAAAAGACACAATGATATAATAAATTTACTCAAATTGATGTGGCAGTAAAAATAATATATACACACGGTAATGACCTTGTCTGCCAATTCGATGGATCCATAACCAACCGCTCCTATCTGGTTTGGAAAGAAGCGTGTTCATATATTTATTGTTGCTAATGATACACAATAATGTTACATACAGGTTTTCTTTTAAATTAAAGTCACACAATCCGATAAATTACACCTCAATTGATTCCGTCGGCAGTTTGCCGAAGCAATAACAATTTAAATCACTGAAAAATAGCGAGTCGTTCATAATACCTACACGTATTAGCAGAGTTCGTAATTTGGGCATTGACAATAATAAGTAACAAATGGTATTTAAAATTTGCTAGAGATAGAAAGGCTGGAATTTCAAAACATTTTTCGGGAAATTTTAAGTAATTCTGTTCTTCTCCATACACTGATAATGTGTTATAGTTATAAATGAATATTACGAATTCTAAAACATTTATCACCCTATTTGATCCTTAAACCATAGTTTTCATTTTTCAAATAACAATATTTCTACGAATTTAAACGGGACCCTATTATACTGATCATCCCTTTATGAATCGTTTTATATCACAGAGTATTCTAAGTGGATTGTAAAAAAGTGAACAAATAATGAGGGTATCCCAAAATCACAGGATGTCCTAAATGGATTGTAAGAAAGTGAACAAATAATGAGTTGATAAAAGTATTCACAAACCAAATTTAGTGGTTCGGGTAATGCCCATTATAAGAAAAACTGGATTTATTAAATCACAGGGTATCCTGAATGGATTGGAAGAAAGTGAACAAATAATGAGTTGATACAAGTATTCACAAATCAAATTTAGAAGTTCGGGTGATGGCCATTATAAGAAAAACTGGGTGTATTAAATTCACGGTAAACTTAACAACAGCAGACTTGGATAAAAAAAATGCTGCTGAATACATGGGGTTGAGAATTATTTTTTTATAATCAAAGAAAGTAATTTTATAATTGGATAGAAAGCAAAGGATCCGTGTAACATTTCTTAAAACTAGAAAATAGAACCAAAACAAACTAAGTATAATGGGAGGCGCCGGATATTTGGCGCGAAGCATTATGTAGTAAATTAAAGTGTTGGTTTGCGTACCTATATTATACAGATTACAAATTAATGGTTCAACATAAATCGATTTTCGAAGACAGCAACATTTAAATATTATATCGATTCATTATTGGCAACTAGTCCACGATGTAACAGTACCTACAGTGTCTCGTATCTGATTGTCTATAGACATTGTAACACAACAAATATCCGTTTTAATCTATAACTCGATAATATAATATTATTATGTCATAACAACGATCAAGGTGGAAGTATCAAATAAACTACACACGGTGGAATTAATAATAATAATAATGTAATGAGTAATAATAAATCATGAAAGAGATTATGTCGGGTCGCCGGCCGGCCACGATGTATGCACATGGTATCACAGTTGTACCAACACAACCACTCGCGGCGGAACGAGACGAGGCGGGGCGGAAAAACGCGAAGAGGGACGGAAGTGGACGAAGAGGGGCGAAGGAGCACGAGGCCGCCACGCGGGGTCCGCGCGGCTGACTCACTATTTGACTATATTGGCGGATTCGCAGACCACTCGCTAACCACGTGTTTATCTCGCCATATAACTACCTAGATACTCTAGATTGGTGGGTCTATAGAGCAAAACAAGAAAACGTACAGGTGGCTACGCACAACACAGGTGTTTCTGTTTAAATTTGATCAGACATTTTTAGAGATACCTTCGAAACACTTTGAACAAAGCTCGACACCATATAAATTGTTATTACTTAGATTCCCTTTCACAAATCCTGGTTTAATACATTACAAAATTCCTAAAGTAATACTACTTGTTATATCTTCTAAGAATTTGAATTACCGGTTTCATTTCTTTTTTTCAGGTAGATTTGTTAACAACACGGAAACTCCAACAGGATTAAGCAATAAACTAGCGAGCGGTCCACCTAAAGATGACATTAATTTTATATAATGTGACTTTCTCTTTTTTGTATCAATTGCCTATCTATTTATTTTATTTATGGACACATCCTTGTGTAAGTTGAATTCCAGGTGGCGATTTCTTATAACTAACCAAAATAATTTTCCTACCTGCTGGAAATCGAAATGCTTAGCACAAGTCTAAAGACTTACCACTATGGAACGGCGCGGCGGACAAAATTAATATTTGTTGACAAGATATCTACATAAGTACACTCAGCAGAGAAACGGCGTGATGGAATATTCATAAGTTATAGGTTAATCTAAGAGTAGCGTCGGTTATAGTTATCGTTAAACAACTTGCAAATCGCAAATTTGTCTTTTTGCTTGGTTGATATATCTGCAAATCTACAAATAACTTGACAATTTTCGGATGAATGGGGGACGGTTTCACATCTATCAACCAAGCAAAAATTAACAAAATTTTGTTCAACGCAGCCAAGATATTTTCCTATAAGTCCACCAGATTGTTTTTTCCCAAGTAGTACCTAAACGAATTACAATAAACAAATTACGTCAGCCTTGTATATTTTAATTAATCCTTAGAAATAATTATAATGCAAACTCAAGATCATAGAAGGATACTTTACTTTATCCAGCCGTCTGTGTCCACTGCTGGACATAGGCTTCCCTCATATCTCTCTATCCTGGGCTTTCTGCATCCAGTCACCAGCAACCCTCTCTATGTCATCGGACCATCGCGTAGGTGGTCTGCCTCTACTTCTTTTGTCCTCACGTGGTCTCCATTTCAGGAACCTCTTGGTCCATCTTTGGTCCTTCACTCTGCCAATATGTCCCGCCCATGACCACTTCAGGTTTGCAACTATTTCAACAATGTCAGTAACTCCTGATCTACGTATTTCTGAATTTCTCACTCTATTTGAGAGTCTGAGATTCAGCATGGCTCTTTCATGTTTTCGCTGTGCCACTCTTAGTTTTCTGACAGTCGCTTTCGTTAGAGTAAGTGTTTCTGCTCCATATGTCAAGACTGCGAGCATAGAAGGATACATTAGATATAAACCGTTTCACTTAATAATTCCATTTTTATCTTAGGGTTGTTAGATGGAAGAAACTACTTAACTTTTCCAGATATGATAAAAAAGATCCCACTTAGTTAGATAAATAAATTATGCAATATTCGTCGCTAAGTACGAATAAAAAAAATTGTTTTCGACATACCCCCCCAAAACAATGTGTTTTAACAACTCCGTAGAACTAAATTTGCCGAATTGTCAACTATGCAAACTTACCAATTCAAAACACGACATGTTTATTATGTGGAATGCACATAGATTTTTACTATTATATGTCGCAGTTAGCAAATTTTGTATGAATCGGAGTGAGGCATTTTTTCGGGGTTTTTTGACGTTTTGGTTAGCAGACCACATCGTTTTTCTATGGAGAATAACGACTAATGAGAATTGTTTTCGGATTTATTTGTCGAAAAAAAAACACTTTGTTTATAAAGATTTAGAGATATGATCTCGAATCATTAAACGGCGCTATACAAATGACTTATTATTATTATTATTAGAGAACAGTTATCTAGGATGTGTTGAAATGTAAGGAAAATTGCAATATGTTGCCAAGCAAAACGTCAAATCTAGTATATTATATCTATGGGAATGCACTATAAAGACTCATCAACCATGGACAAAACGAACATAGAATAAAACTCGCAATTTCCTAGAATGATATGAAAGAAACATATGAGTTCATTACCACTACACTCGATGTTATAACATTCCTCGTGTGAGAGAGAGAGACTCGGCTGAACGTCAATATAATAGTTTTATAATTAGACTGCAATCTTGAGCCAATAATTTAAAACTTTAGCTACCATAATTTGCATAACAGTACATAATATACAATCGTGACGCTCTCATATTAATATTATATTCTTTCGTCGTTACTTCTCGGACAGTTGGTCAATCAATTAATCGCAATATCGCGTGCCAATGTGGCTGTACGCATACCGGACGATCGGTCATACCGCTGGACGGTCATGAATGATCACCTTTGCTACACAGAATACAAATTTTGGGCTTTTTGTTCGGTTGACAGATGCGCCAAACCGTCCTCTCTCCGCTGAAAATTATCAAGATATATTTACCGACACTTACTGCATAGTAAAAACTCTTTGAAGTCGGCACCAAACAATCGGCTAAGAGGGCGACTGCTGCCAACGCCAACGTACTTATTTTTTCAATTTGATATACCATCATTATTACTAAACGAATCATTTTGAAAAAAATAACCTAGTTTGTTTGGATATTAATAAAGAGAAATATACCTTAACTTTTTAATTATGTTCTGTATATATTCTTGTAGGAAAATAATAAGCATACCCCGATTTTAGACGTTTATCTTAAATTTCTAAAAAAATATAAGGTATAGAGCAATATGTTTTTCTATAAATTAAAGAAAAACAAAATACCTGGAAAAATATGATGTGACGTTGCATTAATGCATCAGGTTAAATAAATAAACCAAAAAAACTTTTATTTCGCAATGGCGCTGAATGGAAAATAAATGTTTTTTAGGTTTATTTACTAAACCTGAAGCATTAATGAAACGTCACATCATATTTTTCTAGATATTTTTGTCTTCTTTAATTTAAAAAAATGTACATTACTCTACGCCTAATAGTTTATTAAAAATATAAGATAAACGTTGAAAATCGGGGTATGCCATTATTTTTCTACAAGAATTTATACCGAACATTATCAAAAAGTTAAGGTATATTCTAAGGTAGAGGCGTTAACATTGCGGAAATTCATTTTAATAAATTATTAAAATAACAATATAACTTTGTTTATTTCCAATTATTTATAAGTGGAAATAAACAAAGTTATATTGTTATTTTAATAATTTATTAAGGTATATTTTTGTTTATTAATATCCAAACTATCTAAATTATTTTTTTCAAAACGATTTGATTAGAAATAATGATGATAGGTATATCAAATTGAAAAATAGGTACGTTGGCAGCAGTCCCCCCCTTAAAACTATTCCAACTGCGAAAATTAAAGTTAAGTATCAAACCCTAATCCTATGTGAAAGGTGCAAAATACAATTTTATTATCTTACTCCGCACACACACTCAAAGGGATCGTTATGGGATATATGACCTGTTAATAATAATCATTTTTTTAAAGTACCGTTTTATGTATGGCAACAAGAGGGCCATTTCATGGACGATTTTGCTTAATTTGATTTTCGTTGGCTCTACGAGTCTCGAGTAATTTGCCGAAAGCTCTAAAACCTTGCTCGCCACGCACTTTAGGGGTGCAATCCGGTCAAATGGTGGAATCAAAACCATCATGATTATTCATATCATGTATATAATTATCAACTTATGGAATTATAATTATGTCCATGATATGGGTTATCATGAGAGTTTTGATTCCAACGTTTGACCGGACTTGCCCCCCAGAAGGCAATTCATTCCACTACAGGTCTGTTTACATTGAAACCACGATCAATCAGTTGGTTGGGTATCTGACTGCTGATCTAAAGGTCCCGGGTTCGATTCCCGGTGGAGACACAGTTTTTAATTGCGTTTTCAGTCTGGATCTGTGAGACGATTAATATCGTAAGTCTCCAGAATGTGGCAACTTGTTATTGGGTGCGTGTTAAATTAATATTTGACATAGTACCTGTTAGTTGCCCGAGAAGTAATAAATAATAATAATAATGTAGCCCGCTTCATTGGCTCTATACAATTCCTTTAAGAGGACATACCTATAACGCTAAACTTAGTGACTGAAAACATGATATATTAAAACCGCCTAATTCACTATGAAGTTACGCGTTAGTAAGGGTAACTATGGCGTGCGTTAAAAAAGGTTTATACGTGATTTAAATTATCGGAAACCGAAAATTTGTTGTTTTTTTGCATTTTAAGAACAAACTTAAGTTGAAATGAGATAACTTTATCGGTCATTCACTTTAGTTTTATGCACTCTTTAAGCATATAAAAAATTTATTTCTCTACGACATATAGTTATCGAGTAATTTTAAAAAAATGCTGTATAAAAGGATATTTTTAATAATCTTTTTATGGGAATTTAAGCTGAATTTTAAAATTATGTGACGAACATTCACTAGAGAAATGTTGAAAAAACTTATATTATTTTTTCTAGAAACACACTGTTTAACATATTTTTGAGGGATTTGATTTGAAATTGAGGTGTTTAGTGATATGTGATAGTGATGAGGTTTAGTGAGTGAAGTTTAGTTAGTTAGTGAGGTTTAGATAGTGAAGTTTAGTGATGAGGTGATATGGCCCCTTAAACAATTGGTATTCTGGGATTATGTGACCTCAATGTTAAGCGTCTTTCTGATGGTACATTCCTCTGATACAGTTCTTGAATATAGTTCGGAGCCAAGTCATGCTTAGCTTTGAAAACCATCAAGCGTACTCTGTAATATTATATTCGCTCTGGACACCTCAGCCAGTGCAACTCGTTTAGGAGATACGTCATTTCTGATGCAGCCCCAGAGCTAAGCCTCGCAGCTGCGTGGCATAGCTTTGCAAGGTTCTGTATATTATTCAAAACCGAGATGTATGCTTTTCGAACAACACAAGGACTATACTGGTCTAAGACACTTGGGTGCAGGACACTCATCGGCTGCGACGGACACATGGATGCGGGACACTCGACTGCGCCGGACACTTGGGTGCGAGCCAATTTGGTTACGAGCCCACTTGGTTGGTACATACTCTTTTTTTAAATTGATAGATTTATTTATTTTTTATTTATTGAGATATTCACGGCTTAAATACCTTTACAAAACAAAATATTAGATGACACACAGTGATATGTAATGAATTCATTACATATCACTGGATGACACAGCATAAACTTAACCAAAAAAACACAATTTATTAACATTCATAACATATATAATACATATCAACGTTAGCAGATAATATAAAAAATAAAAACATGAAAGCACATACATTAAGAACCAAATAATCCAACTGTCGATTTGTTCAGGAGAACTTTGTTCTCTTAACATATCGACAATGTATCAAGCCAGAATACGCGAGAATTGTATGGAGAGGTCTACTTTTTTCATGGCTTTTCCAACTTTGAAGTCAAAAAACACCAACTTAGAGGCTTCGCAGCATATATGTTCCATACACGGATTTACTCAGAATTCGGAGTAGAACATTTCGTGTGTCTGTGTGTGTGTGTGTCTGTGTGTGTGTCTGTGTGTGTGTGTGTCTGTGTGTCTGTGTGTGTGTCTGTGTGTCCGTCCCCCCCTTATAACTTTTGATCCGCTCAATTTACAGAGCCTAAAATTTCAGAATATATAAACAGTTACAGGCCTACAAAACTTTTATACTCGGAATTTTGAATTTTTGTTTCAGTCAGGGGTTATCAACTTTTGAATTTTTATTTTATTTTTCCATATATCTCAGAAACTATAAACGCTAGAACGCTGAAAATTGGTACAAACATAGACAAATACAAAATCTCAAATTAGTTTTTTCAAAAAAATTCCAGGGTTTCTCAAACATTTTTTATTAAGAAAAATATTTTTTTTATGATAAATTTATGAGTTTAACTGCCTATATTTCCAAGACTTTTACAATTATCGAAAAAAGCTGAAACACCCCAACTAGATAATTTAATTTTCTATAAAAAATATTAACATTGTAGTAGAAGATCTCAATTTTTTTTTAACAATTTTTTTAAAAATTGAATTTAGTGACGACATCGCTTCATACATTTTGTATGGCAGTCGCCTATACACAATATGTAAGAAGACTTAATAGTTTGTTACTTCATCTCCAAACATACATACATACCATCATGCAATTTGCATATTCTGGGTAGGAAAAAGGATCTTCCTCCATACTATCCTATCTTGACATACATACCTACATATGTTGTATAGAAAACAAAATATCTGAAAATATTCAATAATTTGTATCTATGGGTTTATAGTTTGGTACATATTCTTCAACTATACATACTATCGCTATCGACAGTTGGATCTCATGTGTTACATGCAACTAGTAAATAAAAAAAAATGACTCAAATAAAATAAAGTAATTACAGAGCATGAACATAAGAATATTACTGACTGAATATAATATATAAATATGAATGATGTGAATAAATGGTAGATGGCGCTATAACACAATATATAAATTTGAACTTTGATCTCATCGAATTTTTATGATTGAATGTAGATTATATGATCGAATACTGCAGGGCTACTCATGAAATTGATTACAGTAAAATTAAGATCAGCTTCAGTCTTTAGCAATCTTTGAGGTTAAATCAATTGAATAATAATATTAATTTATGTACAACAATTAATAAGCTTTCAAGAAGTCGAAGATAATTGCTGTACTTAAACCAAACAAATCTCCAGAGGCTCCCGAAAATTACCGTCCTATCGCCCTTCTCAGCATCTGCCTCAAAGTGTTTGAAAGACTGATATACAACAGAATTATGCCAGATATTGATAAAATAATACCCATTACCCAAGCAGGATTTCGAGCTCACCGTAACTGTTGTGATCAAGTACTGGCCTTAGCTACACACATAGAAAAGGGCTTTGAGAAGAAGCTGAAAACTGGGGTTGCTTTCATAGATTTAACAGCAGCATATGATACTGTTTGGAGACAGGGACTCCTTTCCAAACTTGCGGATGTAATTCCCTCAAAGGCTATGTTTACTGTTATAAACAACATGCTGAGTAATAGACAATTTACTGTTCACTTGGGAGATAAGATTAGTAAACCACGAATGCTCAACAATGGACTACCTCAGGGATCAGTTCTTTCCCCACTGCTTTTCAATTTGTATATTAGTGATATCCCATCAACACAGTGCAATCAGTTCTCATATGCAGATGATCTGGGCATAGCTACACAAAAACTGTCTTTTAAAGAATGCGAAGTTCAACTTGAATCAGACCTTCAAAAGTTACAGAGCTACTTTTATAAATGGAGACTTAAACCAAACGCAAATAAAACAGAAGTTAGTTGCTTTCACCTTAGTAACCGAGATGCAAATCACAAACTAAATGTACACTTCTGCGGAAGTAGACTCACCCACAACCACCAACCAGTATACTTAGGAATCACACTAGACAGAACTCTAACATTCAAAAAACACCTGGAAAAAACAGCTGCTAAACTAAAGTCCAGAAATAACATCATCCATAAACTGGCAGGAACAACTTGGGGGGCTAGTGCAACAGTCCTTAGAACATCTTCACTTGCCCTTGTATATTCGGTAGCAGAGTACTGTGCTCCTGTATGGCTCAATAGTGCACATACAAAACTAGTTGACACTCAACTGAATGTGGCCATGAGGACCATTAGCGGCACCATCCGGTCTACCCCAATAAAGTGGCTTCCTGTGCTCGCACATATACCTCCCCCTGACGCAAGAAGAAAATTCTCCCTATTTAATCTATGGAAGAGAATTTGTGACAATAGCGCTTTGCCAATCCACAGTGATGTTCCGTCTGAGGGACAGCAAAGACTTGCTTCAAGGAATCCAGCAGCGAAACTCGGATGTAACCTTGTTAGTGAGGACTTCAGCCTGAATGAGACTTGGCACAGTGACTGGGTAAGCTCCAACTTGGATGTTAATAAGTATATGGAAACTCCAACGAAGATACCCCCAGGTTTCGAGCTGCCAAGAAGGCTGTGGACCTCCCTGAATAGGATCCGCACTGGACATGGACGCTGCAACTACCTTATGGCAAAGTGGGGCATTGTCCCATCCGCACAATGCGATTGTGGCCACCCCTTTCAAACAATGCAACACATATTGGAAGAATGCAGCGTCCATGCATATGAAGGCCCAAAGTCGGACATTTGCGAATTGACACCAGCATTTGTGGATTGGCTCGGAGCCCTCGACGTGAATGTGTGATTGATATATCGTGCTGTTTTGTGTTTGCCTGCTGTCAGTGCTGTGTTTTGTTCATTTTGACTAACATTTGATTCACTAGTATCATACGATAAATAAATAAATAATGACCATTTCATACTAAACGTTGATTTTAAGACATTTTCGTGATTAAATGTAGAGAAAGTTTAAAATTGGATTATAATCGCGTACTGATTTATACCAGTGTTATTTATAAAAATAAATTTGGTTCAGTTGAACCCGATTCAAAGTCTTATTCTGAAATTCAAATATTCTTATACATATAGTGTTATTTATAAAAATAAATTTGGTTCAATTGAACCCGGTTCAACGTCTTATTCTGAAATTCAAATATTCTCATATAAAAATAAATAATTCTTGTATTTATTTTTTTTTATAAATAACACTGTAACAGTGTTATCCAACTGTCGATTTGTTCAGGAGAACTTTGTTCTCTTAACATATCGACAATGTATCAAGCCAGAATACGCGAGAATTGTATGGAGAGGTCTACTTTTTTCATGGCTTTTCCAACTTTGAAGTCAAAAAACACCAACTTAGAGGCTTCGCAGCATATATGTTCCATAAACGGATTTACTCAGAATTCGGAGTAGAACATTTCGTGTGTCTGTGTGTGTGTGTGTCTGTGTGTGTGTCTGTGTGTGTGTGTGTCTGTGTGTGTGTGTGTCTGTGTGTCCGTCCCCCCCTTATAACTTTTGATCCGCTCAATTTACAGAGCCTAAAATTTCAGAATATATAAACAGTTACAGGCCTACAAAACTTTTATACTCGGAATTTTGAATTTTTGTTTCAGTCAGGGGTTATCAACTTTTGAATTTTTATTTTATTTTTCCATATATCTCAGAAACCATAAACGCTAGAACGCTGAAAATTGGTACAAACATAGACAAATACAAAATCTCAAATTAGTTTTTTCAAAAAAATTCCAGGGTTTCTCAAACATTTTTTATTAAGAAAAATATTTTTTTTATGATAAATTTATGAGTTTAACTGCCTATATTTCCAAAACTTTTACAATTATCGAAAAAAGCCGAAACACCCCAACTAGATAATTTAATTTTCTATAAAAAATATTAACCTTGTAGTAGAAGATCTCAATTTTTTTTTAACAATTTTTTTAAAAATTGAATTTAGTGACGACATCGCTTCATACATTTTGTATGGCAGTCGCCTATACACAATATGTAAGAAGACTTAATAGTTTCATACTTCATCTCCAAACATACATACATACCATCATGCTATTTGCATATTCTGGGTAGGAAAAAGGATCTTCCTCCATACTATCCTATCTTGACATACATACCTACATATGTTGTATAGAAAACAAAATATCTGAAAATATTCAATAATTTGTATCTATGGGTTTATAGTTTGGTACATATTCTTCAACTATACATACTATCGCTATCGACAGTTGGATCTCATGTGTTACATGCAACTAGTTTATAAAAATAAATTTGGTTCAATTGAACCCGGTTCAAAGTTTTATTCTGAAATTCAAATATTCTTATACAAGAATTATTTATTTTTATATGAGAATATTTGAATATTCTTATACAAGAATTATTTATTTTTATATGAGAATATTTGAATTTCAGAATAAGACTTTGAACCGGGTTCAATTGAACCAAATTTATTTTTATAAATAACACTGTATATGTTTAAGATTAAGGCAAGCTAAGAACGTGTCATGAGTAGCACCCTTATTTATAAATTTTTAAGATTAAGGCAAGCTAAGAACGTGTCATGAGTAGCACCCTTATTTATAAATTTTTAAGATTAAGGCAAGCTAAGAACGTGTCATGAGTAGCACCCTTATTTATAAATTTTTAAGATTAAGGCAAGCTAAGAACGTGTCATGAGTAGCACCCTTATTTATACATTTTTAAGATTAAGGCAAGCTAAGAACGTATCATGAGTAGCACCCTTATTTATACATTTTTGAGATTAAGACAAGATAAGAACGTGTCATGAGTAGCACCCTTATTTATACATTTTTAAGATTAAGGCAAGCTAAAAACGTGTCATGAGTAGCACCCTTATTTATACATTTTTGAGATTAAGACAAGATAAGAACGCAACAAAGAGCGTGTCATGAGTAGCCACAAGGCAATTATTTTATAATTTGTAGTGTGCTTTATGTAATTTTTCTGTTATGTTGCAATGATTTTTCGAGGTTGGTTTTTTTAAAAGAAAATATTTTTTAGCATGACATATGTTTATTATTTATAAGATTTTGGAATAGCAACGTCGTAAAGTAGGTACTATATTTTTTTATTCATATAATTATTTGTGTTTAAATAATCTCTCTTGACTGTCAAATAACTTGCATTTTTGGGTGCATTAATGATTCTCGCTTGTTCTTTTTGTTATATTTTGAGTTTGATTGCCTGTTTCGAAATATTATGAAAATCAAATGAGACGCTCTAGCAAAAAATGTACGCGATCTTGATTGGATAGGGGAAAAAAATCAACGAGATTTTTAGCATATTAAACGAAAAACTCTCATTATAAGATCCATTTTCATAGAAAATGAGATTATTGAAAATAAATGGAATGTTTTTCTAATACTTAAAACCATACATTCAAAGGCCAAATACATAGTGATACGAGAAGCAATATCCTAAAATACAGTAGTAAGAACATTCAAAATCATAGGAATTATATCGAAGAACTCCGATGTACCGATATTTTTTATGGCTAGGAATGTACGTCTGGATCAAACAAAAATCAAAAAGAATACGAAAAAACTTTACAACATTATGAATTAAAAATATATTTCTTCCTTTGTATGACGAATGAGAACGTAGTAGATAAATAAGCAAAGACAAAAGAGATACACAGTTTCAGTTCATATGACTTCAAAAATGACTACAAACACTACTTTTCAACTCATAGGTATTCCACATGAGTTAGAATATTACCTCGTGTCAGGCGGACTTTAATCATGCAAACACACCCTCACTAATACCTACATTTGGTTTTACATGAGTTTTGTCTTTTATACTTATTTACTTTTTATATTTTTATACACTGAAGTTTATTGAGAATTTATGTAACATGTAATGTATTGCGTAATTATTGTTAAAATTATCTCAGAACAGACTTCGTCCAGTTAAGTAATAAATAATATGAGTATATATAAAAATGACCCTAACAACCACATTATATTTTTTAGTCTTTTTCAGTCAATTATTTTTTTAAAATTACAAATAAACAACACTAAAGTGATATAAAAATTATAAAATACAAAATACTTCTCAAAGAACATGTTATATTTATCTTAATTCTTTATCAGTTAGGTAAGTATATATAATATTAAATATTTCCTTTAAAATTCAAAACATACCTATTGATTTAATTATACATCTTACAATTTGCGTCAATCAATTATGTATAATAAATTATACATTAAAGTAATATCTAATATTATTTTTGGTATTTAATAAATAAATAAAAAATAACGTCTACACATTAAATGAGAAATATGTACATAACAATTTTACTAATTGCATGTAACACATGAGATCCAACTGTCGACGGCAATAGTATGTATAATAAATTGAAGAATACGTACTTACCAAACTATAAACACATAAAAATAAGTTGATAAAAAGTTTGAGATACATACTTTGTTTTCTATATAAAACGTGTACATATATGTAAGTATCAAACTATTGAGTC
The DNA here is from genome assembly GCA_963576475.1 of Molanna angustata. Classification (NCBI taxonomy): domain Eukaryota; kingdom Metazoa; phylum Arthropoda; class Insecta; order Trichoptera; family Molannidae; genus Molanna; species Molanna angustata. The sequence goes on along the minus strand of OY754975.1, from coordinate 34,272,364 downwards.
CCCGTAGATATTGTGAAGTGTATACTGCATTACAAATTGTATGAAACGATGTCGTCACTAAATTCAATTTTTATAAAAATTGTTACAAAACGTTTGAGATGTCATACTACAAGTTTTATATTTTTTATAGAAAATTTAATTATCTAGTTGGGGTGATTCGGCTTTTTGTCCATATTTTTAAAAGCTATGGAAATATAGGCAGTTAAATCCACAAATTTATCGAAAAAAAAATTTTCTTAGTAAGACTGGAATTTTTTTAAAAAACAAATTTGAGTTTTTGTATTTGTCTATATATGTATGTACCAATTTTCAGCGTTCTAGCTTTTATGGTTTTTGAGATAATATATGGAAAAATAAAACAAATTTAAAAGTTGATAATACCTGATTAAACCAAAAATTCAAAATAAAACTTTTATAGGCCTATAACTTTATATATTTCCTGATTTTTTTTTGCATTCAGCGGATCAGAAGTTTTTGCATTCAGTGTTTTTTGACTTCAAAGTTGAAAAAACCGTGAAAAATATAGACCCGGCATACAAAACTCGCGTATCTTGGCTTTATACTTTGTCGATATGTTAAGAGAACTAAATTCTCTTGAAGAAATCGACAGTTGGATAAACATTGCCTTACATGTAACGCAAGTGGCAAGTTGATTGACAAATTGCAATTTAATGTTGCCTTAAAAGAGTAGATAGAGAGAACTGAGTGCCATACACAAATGACGATTACTTACATACCTACTTCCATTAAACCAGTGTTTCCTGCCCGGAAAACCAATAATACGGTAAAAATACCAAATTTAAAAACGATAAATATAAATGACACGTATAATTAAATCACCAATACATCTTTTTGTGTCATTCGCGTCCATGCATCACCTCATACGTGATCTGCTATTACGATTTTGTACATTCCCATCTTCTTTGGTTCATTCGCGTCCATGCATCACCTCATACGTGATTTCCTACTATTATGACTTTGTAAATTCCCATCTTTTTGAGATTTCATTTACATTAATCGTGTGAGGTTTTTCTTGGTCATCCCCTTCATCAAAAAATGGTCGCGGTGTCATCCCTTTCAAGGGTGGCTCCCCTAGTTTACGCTTCATCCCTTGTATCTTTATAATTCATATTTTTTGGTTATTCGTTCATGATTATAATATTCCAAAACCACCTCAGGCATTTTACATTCATTCTGTTTATAATAGGTTTTTTTTTAAAGTTGCATTTCTTCGCATTTTCTACATTATTTATTCGATAATACATTACTCTTCTTATTAATCTCATTTCTACAGCATTTATTCTGCTCTTAACACATTTGATAAATCAGATAGTTATATATAGATAAAATTATGTTATTTTACAAATTAAGATGCATCAAAATATCATGTTATAAAAAATCCTGGATTTTAAAATAAAATATTACTATAAACCTGAAATATACCACACGTGCATGACGGACTAATTTGTGCATAAAAAATATTTCCATGATCACGACATTATAATTTAAAATATTTAGATAGGAGTTGTTATATTGATGACCCACTTGTATACCAGGTATGTGTATTAAAATATTATGACAATAAGGAAAATTTCTATGATAATTATAATATCTTGATCATTCTAAGAAAACATTTATTTACATATTGAAATAACTTGTAATTTTTATTGTATAGTTGTATCTTGTGTACAATCAATTTATATGGATAGAAAAAAACGATAACTATCAGTTGATATAAAAAAAACGTTTTTGTAAGCATGTTTTCAATACTATTTCGTAATCACAACATCTTTGATTAATGGGGCCAAAATATATACGTAGGTAATTACAGTGGTTAGAAAAAAACACGATAATCTAATAACGATTATAATTAATTGTAGTGTGTCTTGGTGTCTATGTTCGAACTTATATTCTAACCTTTCTTTCAGATATTTAAGGATTTTTAAGAAGTCTAATGGTAAACTTTATAAACATTGATTAATTGGGCATCGTATATAATACATTGCATTATTTATGAATATACGGCTGTAAAAACGTCGATTTCAACAGATTGAGGTTAGGGCGAAACCTTCGAAATTCAAGTTTGGGTTGAACTCTTTGAAAGACTGACCTCTTATGGGGAACGGTTTCGTCATGATGGTCTCCGTGGTTGGCGGCAGGAGCCGCTTGGTCTCCGGAGACATTGCACTGGTGCACAAACTTAGTTCATTACTTCTGTCTCTGTGGTGGTCGCTCTTCTTCCCAACACTCTCCTTGTAGCTGGTGGTGCGCAGTCGCAACGACGGGGATCCGTTCAGCACATCCATCTGACAGAACTATCACGGCATGACAGAACACAAACTAGAAAGAATAAAAAACCACCCACTTTTGACAGTTAACCACTGACATACATCAGCTGATGCGAGTTTTTTTCCGATTTGAAATTGAAGTTCGATAAAAACGACAAAAGTAAAATTAGCGAAAAGGAATAAATGCGAAATAATATTTGCCGACACAAAAACAACAACAGATTTTATCACACAAACGAAACTGCTGCGATTCACTGATGGACTGATATGAATATGTCGATCAGTGCGGCGCAGTAGAATTTCGAAACGAGAAACGACCAGATTATAAACCTCCCACAAGCAACGAAAATTCAATACTGAAGCAACTTCGAAACTGAAGTGAAAATTTAAATTGTCATTTTCTATTCTAGCGCTATCTTTAGGAGATGTCTCGTAAACATAAAACTACAATAGATGACACAAGATGTCGCTACTTGCCTATTATATTATGTACCTATTATATTAGATTTATATACGAATATCCCACTCATTGGATATAAATTTATTCCTCCAAGGATATAAAACTATAACTCATGAACATGATGGGACAAAATGAATAATTTTTCTTTCGTGAATTAAATTTTATTAGTAAAAAAATCATCTTGTATCTTTTATTAAATGTGCACAAATTTTAATGTGATACAATATTTTATTTATGACATATATTAGTAAAAAGATGCTAATAGAAACATAATGATTATTCATTTCAGTCTTTGTAAGAGATTTATTTATTTGAATTTATGATTTGTATCTCAAAATTATATTTGTTTTATGAATAAAAAATATAATGAATAAACACAACATGTTGGTCTTGGTCAATTCAGTTAGTTAAGTAAGCTTCTGTCTTTTATTGATCAAACACACTTTTTAAGAATAATTACATTCATTTATGTTGAAAAGTTGAATGATCTTAAATGGAGTCAAGTTAATATTTTAAAATAAAATAAGATCAGCTATGAATAGAGATAAGATTGTTACAGATTTGTATTCCAAAAATACTGTGAATGTAAATTTCATGAATAATGATTTAAATTTGTTGGAAAAGTTTAAAGAGTCATTTGAAAAGGATATGATCCTCAATAGTTCTTCCAAATATGTAGAAAAATATGCAATTGAAAATCCATTTGAGGAGTTAATCGAAATACCTCATTATATTGATTCAAATGGCAAGGTTTGTATTTATATTAATATAAAAAGTAGTAATACCTCTTGGAAAATCTCATCATCCACTATTTATGAGCATTATTACTATGCTTGTGTATTTATTATCCTTTTTCAATTAAAATTTTATATCCAAATTGAATATAAGTTTTCATTTTTACTTAATTCTAAATAGTGCACCTTGATTCAAAAATCTTTCTTCCATAATATTCGCCTCCATCCTCAGCCCGGTTAATCAGCAATATTGGTTTGTATTATTATTGTTTAAATATTATATTATTATACTTCTCTTTCTTTGTGCATTTGAACTAATCCATGTTGGTTTGCTTATTTATATCAATACACATCTTTCATACACGCTTTTATCTCATATCATCATCATTAGCCTGTGTTTGCCCACAGAACATAGGCCTCCCCTCTCCTTCTCCACTCCTCCCGTTCCTGTGCGACTCCCATCCACTATTTGATGTATGTTATAACTCATATAACATACATCAAATAGTTTCTCTCAATTTTTTTTAACATGGCTCCGTAGGGTACACCAGCTATTAGTATTTGTCCACTAGGTAGCATTGAGAAGGGTTTGCAATCTGCTCAGGAAAATATTAACTTGGGTTTTAAAAAGATCCAGGTTGTAAGAAGGTGGAAACATTGAATTTGGAAGATCGTTCCACAGTCGGGCTGCTGTATCAATAAAAGAGTTCGAGAAGGGACTGGTTCGTGTATATTGAAGGTTTACTGTAAACGAGTGTTGACATTGTATTGTATGTATATTTTATTTAGATTTAAAAAATAAATGCATTTTCTTACATCTAGTATAACCCATAAGCATATTAACAAGTAAAATGAGTGACTATATTCTGAATGGGTTAAGGAGGGAACAGGGATGTAAGTTCTTCTAAGCATCTCCCGTGATAGTATCTATAGAATAAACTTAGAATACCGACCTTAGTGATTGCAATCCCATCAGTCAATAATGGGTCATCAGTCAGACGTACAGCACACCTATGTGCAGCATCACATTCAGTAGGTATTGGTGGGGGCGCTACTCCAGAGATGACTACCATATTCAATGATTAGGCATATTTATGCTTTGTAGAGAATAAGGATTTGAGCATTTGAAAAAAAGCCCCTGCAGTATAGTTGGTTTGTTATAGATACTCCAAGCAGGTCGATTGATTTGCTGTTAGGAAGAGTGCTTCTGTTACAAGACACTAGCAATTCGTTAGGGTTCCTTTTCGCAGAAATCAGGCAGGCTTGGGTTTTTGAGATGTTAAAAAAGACAAGATTTCTTTCACGCCAAGTATTCATGGAGTGGAGGTAGCTATTTATTTTAAGATGTTTTACAGCACTAAATTAGGTATTCACAAAATATTTTGTGTTGCTTCACACAAAATATTTCATGTATGTAAAAGATATTACATGTATGTAACTTTATATGTATGTATTACATGTATGTAACTTCTGCAAGTTTAAATTTCTTTTATATTGCAACATTCAAAAAATATGTCTGTTCCTATATTTGAAATCATTCCACATTTTTTCAGAAACTATACACCTCAAAGAGCAAATGGGATGATGTCAAAACGTCACCAAAATACATGGCAGCCTTGGACAAGGTTCTATCAAATTGTAAAGTCAAGGAGACAGATCCCGTTGAAACCAATATTGACACTGCTGATTCGACAAAGAAATGGTCACCAATTGACGACAAATTCAAGTTTCATATTAAAAACTTCATGAAAAATGAATGTCAAGTTAATATCAAATGGCCAAGAGGCTTTTTCAAAACTGAAAACATCCAGGTAATTTCATTTTATTTTAATATTGCTTCTTGTACAACTAACAGGTACTATGTCAAATATTAATTTAACACGCACCCAATAACAAGTTGCCAACACAATTAAAATCTGTGTCTCTCCACCGGGAATCGAACCCGGGACCACTGGCTCAGCAATTAGATATCTAACTAATTGAGCCATGAAGGCCGACAATGACCAGATGGAGTGATCTCATTTAGACCGCAGAACAGATTAACATGGAGGAGCAATTAAGTATAGCCACCATCCTCAGTCATAAGTCGGCCTTCGTGGCTCAGTTGGTTGGGTATCTGAGTGAGTTTATAATTAAGATGGTAGATAAATTAATTCTACATAATATTATATTCATATACACCATTTCATTGTCTTATTTTTAAGGAATAATATATGTTTTTTCTATACACAGATGGTAAGCAATCCAAAAAATAAGCCGACTGTTGAAAGTAAAACGAAGAAAACAAAGAATAGATTTTGTACAGGAGTTCCCAGGAGAGCCAAAATAACATGTAAAAGTGAAGAATACTTCAATAATATAGAGCAAGTAATAGAACCACCATCATGGGAGGAATTGGAAGAAATGAGGGTCAAATGCTTGGATTGGTTAAATGATCATTGTCAGTCCAACAGTCCAGATATCAAACCATCTTCAAATACATCTCCAAAACCAATCAAATAAACAGACCCCGATTATTCGAAGTAAAAAAATATCCGGATCTGCCCCCCTAGACAACATGCCATTAAAGCTAAACGTTATATCGCTAAGCGATAGAAATGTATGAAATTTGTGGCTGTCACGTGTTGTCATAGCGACCAATTTCATACATTTACTATCGCTTAGCGATATAACGCTTAGCTTAAATGACACGTTGTCTAGGCCCCCTGCCCCCCTATTCAATGTATCATTTCGCAATCGAAAAGAAATGATATATCAATGTATGGAAGTGACAGTCACTCAAGATAACAGTCACGTGACAACTGTCATTTCCATACATTGACTTACCTATTCTATTTCTATTCCACTGCTAAATGATATGTTGACTATGCATTCCAAATTGAGTTCTCCTGTAAATTAAAGAAATAATTTACAGGAGAACTCAAACTCAAGTTGTGGTCAAAACTTGACTCTCAACTACATCCAGATAGTATATACTTCATAAACAACACCAATATAAAGTAAATTGAAAATCATCCTTGGTTTATTCCTGTCCATGTTATCTATTTATAAACATTTCCTGGCACCCTGGCAAATAAAATGAGAATTTTCAGAGGAGAGGGGAACGGGTTTGCACAGATACCAACAAAGGAAAACAACCAAATATCAGATAAATATACCTCGGCGGTTGGCTTTGTATATTTTTTTTTAGGTATTCTTCATTCATCCTTCCCATGTAGTCAAAGCGTCTTAATGTGTTCACTTTTATTTTATTGATGATATCCACAGACCAATAATCTATAGACATGACATAAGAAAATTTTCTTTGTACACACTGCGTGACTGTCATCAAAATTTGGTGGCAATCAATACAACTTATTTGGATATTTTTGGAATGAAAATTGAAACAGTACTCAACACTAATATCAAAAAGTACATGTTGTTAACAAAATGATTCAGTTTTGGAAAAGTAAATACTTTTACTGCTATATAAATGTGTAATTAATATCCAATTTATATATTGAATGTCTTTGGGATACCCCCATTCCACCTCACTTTGTGTACCAATCCCCTGGCCTAAATCGTAGCTTATGTCAGCTCTGTATATTCCAAACTCTGTGGTGTTTTTTTTTTATATTAATCTGAAACCATATTTTATCCTAATTTCCCCATTTCTTACTCTGTCATCATCGTCCTGTAACCATATTTTTTCCAAATGTTCTCATTTCTTACTCTGTCATCATCGTCCTGTAACCATATTTTTTCCAAATGTTCTCATTTCTTACTCTGTCATCATCGTTCTGTAACCAATTTTTTTCTAATGTCCCCATTTCTTACTCCATCATCATCGTTCTGTAAACAAATATTTTCCTTATGTCCCCATTTCTTACTCTGTCATCATCGTTATGTAACCATTCTTTTTCTTATGTCCCCATTTCTTAATCTGTCATCATCGTTCTGTAACCAATTTTTTTAAAAATTCACATTTCTATTGCATTTTTTTCTGCATTTGTGCATCTTCTGCCATACCCAGGTCTCACTTGCATAATGTCAAGGTTGATACACAGCGAACAGATTTCTCTATTGTCAACTGTTTCGGACCTAGGGTTTATGGTCATTCAATCAGCATACTGTATTTCATTCATTCATATATAACTTTATTTGTATACATTATGAACTAATTCCATAATTTGTGAAATGAAAATACTAATCAATAAAACACCACATGTATTAAAATAAAAAATGTTTTTATTAAGTAATATACAAAGTGTATTTGTAAAATATTAAAAAAGCGATATATTTCAATAAACAATGCAAACTCTTATCAAGATAAGCTTTGTTAACTAAAAACTTATTGTGTATTGTATTTTTGTTTTTATGTTCGGAAATAGTTTTTAAAACATGTTGCCTGTTGATAAGCTCCTTGTTAAACGGCCGCAAATTCCCTGTGATTATTTCATTTGCTGTTGATATATCTTTACAGTTGTTTTTGAAATGGCCAATGCACGTACCATAAGCTATAGCATGTGGAATGTATGTCTGATCTATTGTTCCACCAAACAGCTCACTAGCCATTCGACCTGTAACAAAAATATCAATCAACCAATACATTTTACACTGAACTATTTTAATAAAGCTACAAAGAAATTAATTCTCTCTAAGACTGGCCAGTATAAATATTACTGACAATCATTTTCTCTTATCAGACTATATTCAACAGAGGTCATCAATAATTAATTATTATAGAATTCTACAAATTGGTAGCTGTCACGATTGAAATATTAAAGACTGCAGATTAGCCAATATATTAGAGCAGTATTCTTCGATCTTTGAATATCCACGAAACGTTGAAAATTATATAGATATTCCGCATACCAGTGTGAATACATAGTATCTGAAAAATAAATTAACACAAAGAGAACATGGAATTTAGAAGAAGAACTTTGAATTTTTCTGTCAAATATGTTTAAGCTGCTAAAAAATATTTATATTTAGAGATTATATTTTGTAAACTGGTTAAAAATAATACACTAAAGACCACACATTATGCAAGATTAAGCTGTTTTTAATTGTTTTTATTCACAATTTACAGTCATCGACTACTTAATATTGAATATAATTCTTTCAATATTTTTGAGTAATAGAAAATCTAGAAAAAATGTTAAATAATAAAGATTTCTTAGGCCCATTTCAAAAGCGACTTGTCAGAAAAAAAATTGAAATTGCCGAATAAATTATGTATTTATTTTCAATCTGCTGCTGCTTTCGGAAGTATGAAAAAGTAGATGGACATCTAGTTTTGTCATTAATCACATCATAAAATATATGATTTTCTTTATTTATTTAAAAAATATAATTTAAATAAAACATAAAAAACCAAATAAATGACAATATCCTTTCGAGTCCTTTTTCGGTTTTTCCATCCTTTACTACTGTTTGTTTATTTGCTTGTTCCATTTATCACGTTTATAATCTTTTTAATTAATTTTCAATAAAAAAAAACCAACGCGACATCAAACAACAAAGTTCACTATACGCCATGACATTCATTTGGATCATGCGATGCTATTGGTTGAATGAGAGTATGTCTGATTTTGATAGAAACGTAGCGAGTAGGTGTCTGTTTATGAAATAAATATTGATTTTTAAATGGATTTGTCCATACATTTGGGAAGTACCATTGAAAACTATGAACGAAAATCTTTAAATACTGCTTGTCCGTTTTTGATACTCATAATTGGCTAAAATAAAATTACAAAAATAAAACAATGTATTACCGATGGCAAAGAGAGGCACATCTTCTCCAGCATGAGTAGCCCAACTTCTGGGCACAGCTGCTCTCTGAATTATATCTTTATACGAGATCTTGTCATCTTCACTTTCGTCAGAAATAATACCTCCTGGACCATTGGAGTACAACAGAGTTGTGTAAGGCTTCTGTTCTACGTCTGAACGTTTTCTGTCAAAACCTGTAATCATACAATTAAATAAAATGCATCTATAAAAGCGTAACAGGCGCATCAGAGAGCGGACTAAGGTTATCGATGTGGCATGTAAGATAGCTTTTTTTCAATGTAATTGGGCCGGCCATATAGACAAATGAAAACTGATAGAAGCGACCGTCCTGTGAAAGAAGCGGTCACTTCAAAACTAGTCGAATACAATAACTTATTTGTTGGTCTTCGTTAGATACCTGACTCGTGCGAGTCAAATAGCTAACGAAAATCGGTCCCGGGTTCGATTCCCAGTGAAGGCGTTTACCACTGTGTTTACACTAATATTTATTTATGTACAGGTATACAAAGACGGGTTTTTAATATCATGTGCGAAGAAGTTTTCCACTGTGTTTACATTAATATCATGTGCATCCACAACATGCCAAAATTTTAATAGGTGGTTGTTAAATAAATAGTAACAATATTTATTTATATATTTGTAGTAAAAAAATGAATTGTGATACTGTTCAGTATCGAGAGGGAGCTGGCAACACAAGACGTCCTACAGGAGACAACTCGGAGTCGCAGATCATGGCGCCTGTTGACTAGGAGGCCAGACCCCGGATGAACTGGGATAGAGGGGCAGGAAATGATAATAATGTTCAAAGTGTGTTACAAATACGAAAATAATATCTTTTTATTTCATTATTAATAATAATAATAATAATGAACACTTCCTTGCACCCTGCGCAAGTGGCGAGTTTATTGCCGTATGGCAATTTCTTCCAACTAACCAGTGTTTCCAGCCCAGAGAAGCAATATTTGCGTGAGAAATAAATTTAAATAAATTTCTCCTCTGCTGGGAATCGAACCCAGGACGCCCGCACAGAAACCGAACGGCTTACCAACTGTGCCGCGGCGGTCGGCACAGTTGGTAATTATTGCATTGAATGAAAAAACAGCAAAAATTCTGATGTTTAAATTTTTTTATAATTCTATGATCACAATATTGTGGAGTGACTAGGTACCTATTTGGTAAACTCAGAGATGCTACTAGAATATTTTCATTCTGCCGTTTGATGGGATTCGACCTATGTACTAAATATCATATTTTTATTTGATTGGATATTTTACCAAAAATAGAATTTCCCCTGACAGTTGCGTATCCCCCCAGCACCAGGACGTGAGAATGGTCAGCTGTGACTACAACAAGAGTATTGTTCAAGTCCACAATGTTCAGAGTGGCTTGAACAGCTTCGTCCAGAGCGAGGGTCTCATCCAGAGCTCGGAATGCGTTGTTCAAATGATGGGCGTGATCTATTCTTCCTCCTGAAAAGTACATTATACATAAAATTAAATTAATTTTTTTAACTGTCCGGTTTTCGGAACCAAATTAAATAATTACACTTAAGATCAAAATAATTACCTTCGACCATTAAAAAATATCCATGTTCTGCTTTTACAAGTACTTCCAATGCCTTGACTGTCATTTCTGTGAGTGATGGATCACTATTTGGACTGGTATCACGATCTACTTCAAAATCCATATGTGAACTTGAAAATAAACCTTGAAAGTCAAAAATTTTGATATATTTTAAGTGTGTTGATAAGTAAAATATAAAACTAAAATCAGTGTATTATTCTATGTCATCATGGAGTGTCACGTCTGTTGACAAATTTAATAAAGTAGGTAGTGAATGAACTAATAGAATGATAAATGAAAATTATTAATTCCCCCAACCTTCTATCACATAGTCAGCCATAACAGGTACATGTCAAGTATTAATTTAACACACACCCAATAAAAATTTGCGACATTCTGAAGACACGATATTGTTTCGCAGATCCAGACGGCAAACAAAAACAGATCCAGACTAAAAACTGTGTCTCCACCGGGAATCGAACCTAAGACCTTTGGATCAGCAGTCAGATACCTAACCAACTCATATTCTGACCGTCATATTCTGCGCTAATTGAAGACTAGCCTGAAGAGGTCGGACCAGTTGCATTATTTAAACAAATAGTGTGGTTTTATACCATAGATTTTTATTATAATATACTAGATGTAGTACTCTGTGCAAAAAGTGAGTCATGGAATATCGCGCGTTTGACGTTTTGGTTGGCAACACATTTCAGTTTTCCTTACATTTCGATACATCCTAGACAACTGTTCTCTAAATCTTAGTAAAAAAAATGTTTTTTTCGACAAATAAATCCGAAAACAATTCACATTAGTTGTTATTCTCTATAAAAAAAAACGATGTGATCTGCCAACCAAAACGTCAAAAATGCCTCACTTTGATTCATACAAAATTTTCTAACTACGACATCTAGTATATTATAATAAAAATCTATGGTTTTACAAGGTTATTAAAAAAATTAGTAAATTTTTTGTTAAAATGTACCACAAGTTAATAATGTGATATTTGAAAATGATTTAATTTTATAATTAATGAAAAAATTTCAATTATTATTAATTTTTAGATATTCTGAGCATGTTCACAAATATGTAGATATAAATTTTTACAATTCCATAAACTGCTTCTTGTCTTGAAAAGCTTTTATATCAGCGAAGCACTTTTTTTAATAATTCGCAAAACAACTTCAAGCCAATTACAGGATGACCCTTGTTCGATATCTATCTTATTGAATGAATTATTTAAAAGCTTGACGCTCCAAAATATGTCAACTATATCGGACAAACTATAAAATAATATGAGAAGTTATAACAGGGTGTTGCGAGAAATCACATCTGTTATTAAATCCTCTACGGGTCCTGAGCGTCTCAAGAGACCTGAGACAACAATATTGAACAAATGAAGGAAGTACATACCCATTAAAAAGTCCGTCTTTTTGACATCAACTGATTGCAGTTGTTGTTTATTTGTGACATATGTAGCGTTGAATCCACTCCTGTGTTTGGCTCTCAGCCAATCTTCGATAAGGTTCCTTCCGTCCAGTCTGCGTCCTTCTTTGTGAGGAGGCTCCGGATCCAGTGTCGCCATCGACGTAAAATGCCTTCGACCTCCTCCCAGTATTACCTGTAAATATTACAGTTATAATAATTTCTTCTTCTTGTGCCACTCCTAACAGAGCTGGCAACCATCACACCGAACTCATCCTAATTAGTGACGCCACATCTGGAATCCGGAACCACTGCCTGAGATTTTTAAGCCTCAATATTCTTTTAGATCCCATACTATGTATTCCTTCTATATTTCCCTCCACTATAAGTTGTAGAAGGGCATATCTATCACCAAGGAATATGTGGCCAAAAATATGCGATTTTGCATCTCTTGACAGTGGTTAACAACTCTCTCTCTTTCTCCATCATATTTAGAACTCTTTCATTAGAGACCATCAGTATAGCCACATCTCAAATGCTTCTATTTTATTAATTGTTGAGATTTTGAGAGTCCAACCTTCCACTCAATACAAGAGTACTGGGAACACTTATGCATTTATGATGACAATATGCATTCACAAAGAGGTTAATTCATTCATATCTATCATTCAAAAATTTCAAATAAAAGGTCAGAAATCATTATTTACACCACTGCCCAATTGTTGCCTTTTGATGAAAATAAAACCTAAAGAGAGACATGTATGATAAATGACATTTGACATTTAAAACGCCCGATGCTGTGTTCGAAAGCGTTCAGTGAGATTTGTTTGAAAAACGCCATAATCTCACACCTGAAATCGAGCGTTGAATCTGAACACAGCCCGGGACACCAGCACAAAAGTCAATTGACTTCCCTCTATATCACATAGTGTTTGGTGTAGTAGTTGTAATAAAAAAATTCTTAAGTACAAACAAAACAACTCCCAAAAATAATATAAGGTTCGTGCTATAGGTGAATGAAATCAGCCGAGGGAGGATTAAAACTCGGCTCTACATAATTGCTTGTCCAATATACTTGTACTTCAAATTCAAAATTATAATAGAAATTTGGATAAAATGCATAAGGACTTCCTATAATATTATGTAATTGATTTTTTCATATTTAAATAAACAGCATATAAAATGTATTAAAAAATTCATTTAATTTGCACTCTGGTAAACGGTAAAATGTTTTAATTTTTTGTACGTCTTTTGATGGTAAATTATGTTGAATATGTTAATGAATTGTATTATAAATTGTTAATAAGGTTTACGACCCATTATGAATATTGTGTCTTTTTATGTGAAATGAGATTGGTGTGTGGGTATACACGCATGTCATACATCCGTTTATTTAAGGTAATGCACCCCCTCACACCTGTCGCTGGTTACCCCACGCTATGGGATATAACGCGATGTTATGAATTTATTTTTCATTTTGTACATACTATGTCGTATTCTGATTCATCTAAATATATCGGTCTGTATTTTTCAAGGTATTTTTAGTATATGAGAAATGTCAAAAAGTTGATTGCATTTATACGGGACTCATTACGTCAATCAACAATGATAGTACAAAATACATGCGCTCCATACAATGCCTGTCAGTGGGCACATTTGTATGAATTCCTATACAAAGCGTATTAAAATCCGTCTGATGCGAGGCGTCCGCTCCGCCTATATGAATCCTGGCCTTAAATCAGACATCATTTAACTTTGGCAGCAAATTGAAAAATCTATTTTTGTTTTAATTTCTTTATTATAGAATATTGATGATTTGTATATTTTCAATTGTAAAATGTTTATTTTTTTGTTTATTTATAACGAGGTCAACTTTATTTAGATGCAGATTTACATGACACTGCTTCAGCTGTCATTTTTTGTGTTTACATACTTTTTTATTTAATGTTTTGGTTTATATTGAGTCCATTTGTATATCTTTTTTTATGTTTGATAATAGGTATCTATTATTTTTTTTATTCTTGAATTTATTGTTTCACTGTTTAGGTATATATTATTATTTTTTTCTTTTTGCAAGTGTATAACTAATTGTTTTTTTTTTCTTATTCTATATATTTTTATAATCAATATGTGTTTTTATGTATGTAAAGGCAATTATGTCATTTATAAATAAATATATAAATATAAAAAAAAAACATCAGATTAAAATATATTTTAATACAACTTACCAATTACTTGATAGCGTTTCAACAATGATTGCCATGAGAAACAGACATATGAGTATAGTATGTTATAAGTGTACATGTTAAATTTAATGTTATGTGCATTATAATTGCTACGAGAAGTCAATCATATACCTAACTCACTACGGCTATAAAAAAGTGACATTGAAACATAATTTGACATGTAGCCATGGAAATGTTTTTATATGCATCACTTTTGGGTAGATTGGTACGAACTATTCTCCAGTCACTTTCCGCAATGTTAGTAAGTTCTTCTGTATTCACGGTATCAAGTGATATTGTTTCACACTATGATTTGTCAAGTGATATCAGAAGTATAAAATTCACGCTGTAATTTACCAAGTGAGGTGTTCAGAGTTGTCCTTCAATATTCAGGGCCAGGCAAAATATACGCAATTGAAGAAGTTTCAAGAACAGATATCGAAAAGGATTGGTACTGGTCTGATATATTATGAAGGGCACGAAAAAACAATGGTTACAAATTGCTGTGCACGATATAATGTGTTTTAAACTATGACTGTTATTTGTCGATCAAATTTATATGCAGGTATGCTTTTGTAAACAGACATTTTCATAGATGCAAACGCATATAATTTTATATTGGCAATATCTCCAAATAACCATCGTCCCTTCATCGTGCACCTAGCTTCGACAATTTTCCCTGGACACTTATTTTCTTAGCATTTTTGTCAACATGGTCCATGACAAACAATATCCATACCATGCAAACGCATATACCCATTGTCCCTCCATAATGCACCTAGCTTCGACAATTTTTCCTAGACACTTATTTTCTTAGCGTTTTTGTCAACATGGTCCATGACAAACAATATCCATACCATGCAAACGCATATAATTTTATATTGGCAATATCTCCAAATACCCATTGTCCCTCCACCATGCATCTAGCTTCGACAATTTTGTCCGGACACTTATTTTCTTAGCGTTTTTGTCAACATGGTCCATGACAGACAACATCCATACCAATCTATGATGATAGTACTAGGAGTGATCAAAATTCGTTTCAATGAAGATGGTATATTTTTGGAGGTATCAAATGTATTCTTTACTTGTCATACAAAAAAGCCTTTGTTTAGGAGCATGCCAATCTAATACTAGCCATAACGGGTGATCACGGGCTTGTATTTATTTCTTCGCAGATGACTGTCTAATTGCATCTAAAGATTAAGATTTTTCCGATTCAGAGGCACAACGTTTTCACATTTTTCGCACGGCATAGAAACTTTGCCGTGAAACCGTCCGCAATTATAAGCTCAAATATCACACGGGGTCCCATTTTGTTGGCATTCATAAAATGAATATCACAACATCGAAACGCCATAACTGCAAATTAAAAAAAATAATATAATCACAATTTACACACGCGCAGTATTTATATTTGCTTGAATAACAACAAAAACTCGTCAATTATTACTTATTACGATATAATTGAATTTTGACTTTTGTTTTTTAAAAATTTTAGGGCGGTCGTATTATTTCCATAGAAAAGAGATTATTTCACTATCAAAAATAAAAGTAAAGTAAATCTGAAAGAATACCTCTTTTTATGAAGAATACTATCAAAGACCCATAGATTTTTATTATAATATACTAGATGTCGTAGTTAGCAAATTTTGTATGAATCGAAGTGAGGCTTTTTTCCGCGGGACTTTGACAACAAGGTTAGCAGACCACATCGTTTTGGTATAGAGAATAACGACTAATGTGAATTATTTGTCGAAAAAAAAAAACGCTTTGCTCATTAAGATTTAGAGAACAGTTATCTAGGAAGTGTTGAAATGTATGGAAAACTGCAATATGTTGCCAACCAAATGTGATGTGATTAATTTATTTAACGTTTTGTACATTTAACGTTTACTCTGGTTGGTTGGAAGAAATTTCTCCTCTGCCTAATGCCTAATGGCAATAAGCCCGCCAGTGTACTAACTATATGTACAGAAAGATTAAAATAAAATAAAAAAAATAAAAGGTACTTTAACTTAGACGTAAATACCTTACTTTCAAATTGACACCGGGCTCATCTTCTACCAGTTGCCTGGCAATATCTTTACAGGAAGCCCGAGATAATACTCCTATCTTGGAGTCATCCTCCCAGAATCTGCTTGCAGAGTGAGCGTACAGTGCTGCTGGAGTGGCGTGAGTGATTCGAGTAGTTGTCACAATTCCCGTTTGTTTACCTGTTAAAAAATCATATTTTCTATACTAACCAATATATTATACAAATATTATTATGAAAGGAATACCTATTACATTAGACACTACAGCAAAAAGAAGACGCGAGACATAACTAGATAACATTATTTAATTATGATATTTTTATTTTATGTAACTTCTCGAGCAACTCGCACACAACACGCACCCAATAACAAGTTGCTACATTATGGAGACTTACGATATTAATTGTCTCACAGATCCAGACTGAAAACACAATTAAAACTGTATCTCCACTGGGAATCGAACCCGGGACTCTTGGATTAGCAGTCAGATACCTAACCAACTGAGTCACGAAGGTCGACAATATTTCGATTAAAAGATATTATATTCTAAATAATTCCGATGAAAATAAGTTTATTACGATTATTATAGGAAACATGCATGTGTGAGGGATATGAATAAAAAAATATTTATAAGTAAAATAGAACATAGATCACGAAAATCCTAATTAAAATTTTGACTAATTTTATCAAATTATTTATAAACGGTCTGTCATCGTTGGATAACTACGTGACGTCACATTTTCAGAATCGCGAATTCAATGTCGATAGCGTGAGGCGTTTTTACGTGTGTTTATCATTGGTGTTTATCAATATTATATTATTATTTCGATTTCGATAATTAACATGAGCAACACGGGATTTATTGAAGGACAATCAGACAGTGTCAGACATTTTTGTTCGGAAATTCGCGGTTGTCTAAATAGATAGGCTTTAAAATACAAATTTGAAGATTTTTCAAATCATATACCACTATGATTTAAAATTAATAATGTTTATAAGTACTGTGCATTAAATAAGTATAAGAACATTTAACATCAATCTTAAAAATAATAAAAATTACGAAAGTTTAGATACAATTGAATAATATTTTTAACGAGCCGAAAGTTAACCGAATTCAATTATCATTGTCTTTTTATGTAGATACAATAATGTTTTTAATATAAAATTTCGCCTTTTGTAAAATCTGTCGCAAGAGACTGGGTTCACATGGCATAGTACTATACTTTTTTTTCCAACCAACGATGAAGTCAAGTCATCAATGGAAACAAGGAAAATCCTGAATGCAGCTATTAAGCCTTCCGATGTAGGTGCCCGCGTTACAAGTGTACGTACCATAAGAGGTCACGGCGTCGTAGTTAACACTGCCACCACGGAAGACTCCATCAAGTTGCTGAATGCCCCGGCAATAAAAGCATCAACGACCTTGACCGCACGACTCGCTACCAAGAGGCAACCTCGTGTGAGGTTTAGTCATGTGCCACGGGACCTGTCTAATGACGAATTTTTAGAGATAGTTGCAGAGAGTACGAAAGAGCATGCCATTAAAACAGCAGTATTTAGTCATTTAACAGGACCTACAGTTGGCCCGACTTGCGATAGAGTCTTTTCAGTACCTGCCGCCGTCCGCCACAGCCTCATCAATTTAGGAAAGGTGTATGTTGACTGGAATGTCTGTCGTGTTACAGATTTTCTTCCAGTCAGTATTTGTGGCCGTTGTCGAATGTACGGCCATGGTTCAAAAACTTGCAAGGAACCCGTCAGATGCTCACATTGTGCTTCAACGGAACACGTTTACGTGTCATGTCCGAATAGAGCCAATCAACCCACATGCGCTGTTTGTAAGTTATTTAACAAACCAGCAATACACCGATCAGGCACTAATGACTGTCCAGCTTATCAAGCAACAGTCAGCAGAGCTTTGCTCAATATTGACTATGGCGTGTAATGCTTCTGTTAAATTTGGTCAACTTAATCTTGGCCGTGGACAATCAGCTTCAGCCGAACTCAGTCAGTCTGCTCATCGCATGAACATTGATGTTTGTCTTATCCAAGAGCCATACTCTCGAGATGGAATTGTGCCATCGTTTGGTCCAAGTGTTCGAGTTGCTATGGCTTCGAGCTGTACCTCAACGAACCCTCCGATGAGCTGTATAGCTATTTACAATCCCAACATCAACTTTATCTGCCTAGATCACTTATCTTCTAGTCATTTGGTTGTAGTCCAGATTTCTTCTCCAAGTGATTCGTTTTATATTATTTCCATATATTTTCAGTTTAGTGAATCCGAATTTCGTTTTCTGGATCAACTGGATGTTATATTGGGCCAACTCGGCAACGCATCATTAATTATTGGAGGTGATTTTAATGCAGAATCTATTCTATGGTGTAACACTACCACTTCTGGGTCCAGAAAATTCACCAGAGGTGTAAGTTGCGAAGATTTTATCTCTCGCCACAATTTGAGTGTGTTGAACAATCCTTTCAGTTCACCTACCTTCTCTAACCACATGGGTACAAGTCATATAGATGTCACTTTAGCTACACCTCAGATTAACCATAGAGTAGGGAATTGGACTGTAGACGAGGATGCCTCGTGCAGTGACCATAACCTTATCACGTTTCAGATTATTTCCAATGTACCCACAATTCCTTTAGCGAAACCTTTGCTTAGAAGATTCCGGACAAGGTGTGACAGGTGGCGTTGGTTAGACTTTGACCGTTACTTTGAATGCTCATTGGATCGTTTATCTTGTAGATCTTGTACTACTGCGGACATGGCCTCATCTTTTACGCAGAGTATAATTTATTGTGCCGAGAAGGCGATCGGCAGAACTTCTTCTAGTCATATGTCTCCTAATGAATGGTGGCATCCTGGCTTAGACATCTTTAAACGAACTTCGACTCGAGCTCACCGCGCGTTGAGAGCGGCCCGTCGTCGAGGAAGTTCAAATGACTTAATAACCATGCTTCAATGTGAGTATAGGCGTTCAAATAATATCTACAAACGTGAGATTTCTCGTGCCAAGTCTGAAGCATGGCGCCGCTTGGTATCTGAGGTTTCAACCACAGATCCTTGGGGTGCTGTGTTTAGATATGCATCAATGAAAAAATATCCAAATGAGTCAGTCTCGTGTATCCGTGATCCACGAACTGGAATTATCACAATAGACTCTGATTCGACGACTATCACGCTACTTGACATACTTATTTCTTCTGATGACATCTCATCTGATACTCCTCTTCATTCACAAATACGCAATAACCAATCCGATATCCCGCAAACTCCCATATCGACCTTCGCCAATTTCGATGAGCTTGATTTTATCATCAAGAATCTTCAGCAAAACAAATCTCCTGGCATTGACCGCATTGACGCAGCTCTCGTACAAAGGTGCTGGCACATAGCTCGCCACGAGATTATCTTATTGTACAACAATTGCTTGCGAGAAGGCTACTTTCCGGATTGTTGGAAAACAGGTTTAATGACTGTTATTCCCAAGCGTAGTGACCTGGATCCTTCTGACCCAAAATCATATAGACCGATTACTTTACTACCTATTTTGGGTAAGGTGTTAGAAAAGCTTATATGTCGACGCTTAGAAGATCATCTTTCCAGTACCCACCCACTGTCCGATCGTCAGTTCGGTTTTCGCGCTGGGAAATCAACGGTTGATGCTATCTTGGCTATGTTAGTAGCTCTGATAGTAAATATGTTATCTCTATATCTCTTGATATTGCAGGAGCATTCGACAATGCCTGGTGGCCTCTAATTTTAAAAAAACTTCGAGACCGTAAGGTTCCTAGCAACATATATAAAATAGTGAAGAGCTATTTTACTAATAGACATGTGGCCATGCCCGGGGGACAGGATTTGCACTGGCGACCAATTAGCATCGGGTGCCCTCAGGGTTCTGTTCTGGGTCCACTGTTATGGAACATCTTGTTCGACGACCTTCTATCACTTTCAACGCCTACGGGCTGCAGTATTTTGGCATATGCCGATGATGCTACAATCCTTATTCAAGGTAACACCCGAGCACTTATTGAGCGCGCAGCTACTCAGTTACTTTCTTCTGTTGCAGATTGGGGTATAAGTCATAGACTCAATTTCGCACCTAAGAAGACATATGGGTTAGTGTTAAAAGGCATAATGAAAAGTCCTCCCTCCATCAAATTTATCAATACGCGTGTAATATTTAAGGATAGGGTCAAAGTTTTGGGTGTTACACTAGATAGAGGCCTTACTTTCCAATACCATGTTCGTGCTATATCCGATAGTGCAAAAATAGCCTTTCAAAAGATTTCACGTCTTGCTCGAGCTAGTTGGGGCCTTAAATTTCCAGTAGCAAGACTGTTTTACAACGCTACCTTTCTGAGTATTATGTGTTATGCCGCTCCTTGTTGGGCTCATCGTTGTGAAACCCAATACATTAGACGTCTGCTGCTTTCTGGACAGCGCTTCGCACTAATAGCTTTAGCAAAGGCTTACAGAACCTGCGCTACTGACACACTTTCTATTCTCACAGGTATGGCTCCCCTTGATCTGGAAACACAGCGACGAGCTTCTATTCACAACCTGTATAGAGGCCGAAGCTCAATTTTGGGTGGTGCTTCTCTCCCACCTGTTAATTTACCCACAGTTCGTGGAGAGATCGAGAACTTGGCCCGGAGTTCTCTTTTAGATGCTTGGCAACGTCGCTGGTCCTCTTCTTCCGTGGGCAGACTGACATTTTTATTTCTTCCCGATGTGAGGACTCGAATTTTATCCTCGTGGATTGTTCCCGATTATTGGACCACGCAATTCCTTACTGGACACGGCAGTTTCAAAAGCTATCTCTTTCGTTTTCACTTATCCGATTCGTCCTCATGTCAGCTTTGTGATAACCATGAACAGACTTCTGAGCATATCCTATGGGAATGCACTAACTTCTCCGTGTCAACTTTCCGACGAGAACTCTACGACGATGTCCGAGGGAATTTCTTTGGACCCATTGGACATGCGGACCTTGTAGCCACGAAGAGCAATTTTAGGGCTTTCAAGACTTTCTGTCTTAAATTCGGTGCACTATTATCTTCACTATCACTGAGCAGTGAGCCAGTTGTTTCAACATGATTAGCTCTCTTTGGCACATTAAGTGCAGTGTCTGCAAGGTTTTAGAGTTCTCCGGACTCTTCATATGTTCTTTGTGTTCTTTCAGAGTTTTGCAAGGGGCCGTTATTAGTCCCCATAAGCAGAACGGGTGGTGGTGGGGGAAGAACAGTACTATACTTTTTATGCAAAAAAATCTTACCGAATATAGTGGCGCATACGTTGTATACAGAACCGTTCACACTCAAAAACTGACTGCAAAAAAACGTACACCGCAAAAAACGTTTATCGAATTCTCACCGGACTTGTCAAGCAAATCGAATGAACTTTAACGCATTCGGTTTGCAGTGGCACATAATATTACACAATCTCTTCCACACGGCGTGATGCCATACGTTTTTATTTTAGGTCCAAAATACTAACAAGGAAAACAAAAATCCTAATTTATAAAACTCTTCTCAGACCTGTCGTAGTGTATGGAGCTGAATGCTGGGTCTTAACAAAAAGAGACGAAAACAGTCTCTTGATATTTGAAAGGAAAATCCTGAGAAAGATTTTTTGCCCAGTAAATGATAATGGACTTTGGGGGATGCGATATAATCACAAACTACAGGCATTATATGACGAACCCAGCATTGTAATACAAGTCATAAAAGTACGTAGACTGCAGTGGTTGGGACATGTCAGCCGGATGAATGATGATCGTGTACCCAAAAAGGTTCTTAATACCAATCCAGAGGGCAGAAGAAGTAGAGGCAGGCCCAAGCTAAGTTGGCTGGACGATACAGAAGACGACATAAGAGCGATCGGAATAGCTAACTGGAGGAGAGCGGTGGAGGACAGGGACGGCTGGAGAAGGATTCTGGAGGAGGCCAGAGCCCACACAGGGCTGTAGTGCCAATGATGATGATGATTTTTATACAGTTAGCTTCTTGATTTAAAGGATGAACTCATAACCTTCTGTTATCTTCGATACAAATATACAACAAAGCGTGGATCCATCACAAACGTCTACTCAGAATGATTGCTGTATGAAAAATGATGAAAATTGCGGATAAATAGTCTTTTACACGAATGAAAACGTATCGTGTGAACATCCACTGTATCCGCTTAAGGGGCAGGGTAAGGCAATGTAGGCAGGTCAAATGCAAATTTTGAAACTATTGTATGAGAATGTACGTCGTGAAAGATCACAACCGTGTGCGGCTGAGATAGTGTATTTGAATCGAGCGTTACATAAAATACTAGTTTATTTAGTTTTACAATAAAGTGAGAACATTGCGTGAAAACGTATCGAGCTTTTGTTTAGATCGACAAAATATCTAGTTTCTAAGCTTGACAAGTTTTGAGTTATGAATAAAAAATCTGAGAAACAAGTATTATTATTAAAAAAATATTACGGAAAAGTACACAAAATGAAACAAAAAAAAAATATCGGGCCAATGTATAGACAAATAATGAGAGAATAATGTGTTTTTATTTTTAGGAAGACGTAACTTTTAAGAGTCTGGCGTAATGATGATCCAAAAAGCACCTTCTAGCCTAAGTCGAAAAATGTGAAAAACGTGCGGTATGTTACCGTGTGAACTAAGCCTGACTGCAAAACATTTCAACTTGCTTTTGGGAAAAACCTTTAAGTCGAATAATGTGAAAAACGTGCGGTATGTTACCGTGTGAACAGCCTGACTGCAAAACATTTCAACTTGCTTTTGGGAAAAACCTTTAAGTCGAATAATGTGAAAAACGTGCGGTATGTTACCGTGTGAACTAAGCCTGACTGCAAAACATTTCAACTTGCTTTTGGGAAAAACCTTTAGGTCGAATAATGTGAAAAACGTGCGGTATGTTACCGTGTGAACTAAGCCTGACTGCAAAACATTTCAACTTGCTTTTGGGAATATTGCTTTTGGGAAAAACTTTTAAGTCGAATAATGTGAAAAACGTGCGGTATGTTACCGTGTGAACTAAGCCTGACTGTCAAAACATTTCAACTTGCTTTTGGGAATTGTTAAAACTTGTATATTTTACGACTTTGGGAATAGTTACAGCCGTATTGACACACCTCGGATCCGAACAATATATTTGAAATATACATTTTTGACATCCATTTTTACATTAAATGCTGTTTGATTGAACGCCATAATCAACAGTTCGTGACAAAAAGTTTGGTATGCGTTTGAAAAATACACCCTTATGACGTATGACGTCAATCACGTCACGTCCCAAATGAACCATTTTAGCGCGTAATTAAAAATAAATTTTTCACATTGCTATAAAAAGTTTAATAGAGCAAATTGAAGAATAAAATTATACCATATTTTTTGTTGTTTTTTGCAATTTTAGTGAAAGAAAAAAGTGAATGTTCCCTATTAGCGGTACACTGACAGATAATTTGAGCACATCGATAAAATGAATCAAGGGTACCTACCTGATGAATTCCCTTCCCTCGTATATATATATATATATATGTATATATATATATATATATATATATATATATATATATATATATATATATATATATATATATATATATATATATATATATATATATATATATATATATATATATATATATATATATATATATATATATATATATATATATATATATATATATATATATATATATATATATATATATATATATATATATATATATATATATATATATATATATATATATATATATATATATATATATATATATATATATATATATATATATATATATATATATATATATATATATATGTTATATTTGATGTTTTCACGGGTGAAATATGTTATAATATTTTTATCTCGGTTTTCCCGTGTCAGTAGGTCTTGACTAAGACCATTTGTCTTCCGACGTTTCGCCTGAATATCACCAGGCATTTTCAAGGACTTAACGAAAAGCACGCGCGCGACACACGTCTACTCACACTGAAAGCTCACCGTCAAGTGACTCGTAGCGTACAAGATGGCCGCTTATGTCAAATATTGTTAGCGCGACGTGATTGGCTCCTTGTGACACGCCCACCTCCTGTCGTGTTCGTTGGTAATAATATTTTATCATTATTTTTGTGTTGTGATTTATTGTTAATTTTAGTTGTGACATTAATATTATTATTGTTGTGTTTTGGGGTTATTTTCGCTATGGTATTATTAATATTATTATTATATTGTTTGTCATATAAAATGTTCTTCCAGGTACTAGGCAGGTATATATATATATATATATATATATATATATATATATATATATATATATATATATATATATATATATATATATATATATATATATATATATATATATATATATATATATATATATATATATATATATATATATATATATATATATATATATATATATATATATATATATATATATATATATATATATATATATATATATATATATATATATATATATATATATATATATATATATATATATATATATATATATATATATATATATATATATATATATATATATATATATATATATATTATATATATATATATATATATATATATATATATATATATATATATATATATATATATATATATATATATATATATATATATATATATATATATATATATATATATATATATATATATATATATATATATATATATATATATATATATATATATATATATATATATATATATATATATATATATATATATATATATATATATATATATATATATATATATATATATATATATATATATACTTCCGTGGAAGCTTCCAGCGCAATCCCCAAACTTGACACTCGAGTCAACTCCCAAAGTTTCGTAGTTTGCCTTCACACCACACATCAGAGCCGTTGCACAAGCTGATGACTCACCTATTTGGGCGTCAGCGTTAAATGTCTGGAAAAAATATTTTTATTTAGAAATTATCATTAAATAAAAACCCATTTGTTGCCATTTTAGGTGAGACGAGATTGGTGTGCCGTGGTATGCATCATAATTTATTATTACTTTCTGACATAAATTTCCCTAAAATATATAATTTATTTGCCATATTCAACAACTTGTCACATTCAATTGAGACGTAGGATATTAATCATCTCACAGATCCAGATTGAAAACACAATTAAATACTGTGTCTCCAACGGGAATCGAACCCGGGACCTTTGGATCAGTAGTCAGATACCCAACCAACTGAGCCATATTATTTAATAAAAAAAGAATTATAATAATATTTTCCTGCCAAAAAACTCCTATGCAGTTTAGCAAATCTCTCTTACACATACCTACTAAACTTATATCAAAACCAGGGCCGGATAAATCATAGAACAATCAGGAACAATAAGTCAGGGCGGTTGTCTTAAAAAAGGCGTTTAAAATTCTAAAATGTTAATTATAGAAATCAAAAATCCGCAGGTATGGCGCTCGGTTCTCTTTGCGTACCCGGATAGAGGCTCGGCATGATGGTGTGTAGGTATGTAAAAAATCCCGCTTATTATGATTCGTCATTTTAGACCCGATGTAATTTTACATAATTTTAAATAAATTATTACGTTTAAAATTCCAAAAAAATAGGGGGAGGAGGTGTATTCAAATATATTGCTACGGGCGCAAAAACACGTTTATCCGGCTCTAATCAAAACACAAAAAAAAAATACAAAAACTAAAAAAAAATAATTATATAATCAAATTAAGAGAAAAATTGAGGCCTGAGGCATCTTCTATCCTCATATTATGTCTCTGACTACGCGTGTAATTGTTTCACAAATACACGCGTAATCTGTCAAATATTGGTACTTGTAAGTTTACCTTACAATGACGATGTCTTTCAAATAATGAACAAAGGCGTTACCTTGGTAAGAGCGATTGCTGGAAAATAGTCCCATGTTAGATGAGCTTCCTCGCCGGAAGCCCCTTGTCTTTGTCCCTTGAGGATCCTGGCAGCGGTGATGGTGGACAGCCCCATGCCGTCTCCGACAAACACCACCACATTGCGCACTGGATATTCACTGGGAAACTTGGAAACGGGAAGACGTCTTTGCAAGATGTGACGGGCAGATTCGTACCAATATTCTCTACCTGGTTTAATCACACAAGACTATAATGTACATAAGATTATCTTTTTATTATCCACACAACACCGTGTAAAAAAATATACTAAAAAATATTAATGGTGGATAGGTTTCCTTGTATAAAAATAAATTCAGCATAATATAAAGAAAAAACATTTCTTAGTTTAGTGACAAAACACATAAAAATATATTTGAATACAATTTAAAAAATATCATATTTTTTTTATTTCTTTATATATTTTCTTTTTTGATTTCTAATATTATGTTTTTTTTAATGTATTTTTATCTATTAACATGTTTATGTGTATTGTGTATTAACCGTGTACTAAATCTTAAGGGGCCATATAAACCTAAACACCCCAATTTTAAAGCAAATTCCTCAAATATGTGAAACAGTGTGTTTCTAGAAAAAAATACCATCAGTGTTTTCAACATTTCTCTAGTGAATGTTCGTCACACAATTTCAAAATTCAGTCTTAATTCCCTTAAAAAGTATATTAAAAATATCCCTTTTTACAGCATTTTTTTAAAATGACTTCATAACTTATGTGTCGTAGAGAAATAAATCTTTTATGTGCTTAAAGATTGCATAAAATCAAAGTGAATGACTGATAAAGTTTTTTCTTTTCAACTTGTTATTAAAATGCAAAAAATCAACAAATTTTGGGTTTCCCATAATTTAAATCACGTATAAGCCTTTTTTAATGCACGCGATAGTTACCCTTACTAATACGTAACTTCATAGTGCATTTAGCGGTTTTAATATATCATGTTTTCAGTCACTAGATTTAGCGTTATTATGTCCTCTTAAAGTATACAACTTGCAGATATTCAGGCGTTAAATGCAAAAAAATCTTAATTTTTATTGTCTTTTTTCGAATCGTGGAACAGAAATTCACGTATATTTAATATTATTTTAATCGTTTAATCATCATATTCAGAAGAACTTTCTCAGTTTACGTAATATTTTAATCAAAAAACATATCAAAATTAATTACTCAATGCTATGAAAAGTTACTAAAAATTTTTGAGAATTCAAAAACCCAAGTTATGTCAAAAATAATATAATGTCAAAACTATATAATTTTGTAATGATTAATCGATTTATTTATTATTCCCATTTTTTAATAAGAAATAAATCAGTATAAATAAATATGAATAAATAGGTACCTACCTTCATTTTTTATTTCGCCATCAGTCATGCAGATGTAAAGTATAAAAATGATTAATCCAAACATTGTAATTAAAAGACGAATATTGTAAGTACACTTGTTTTAAATGCAAACATTAGGTATAATTAAATCTCGAAAATGGTTTTCAACCAAGAATAACAACAATGTCACATTTTCACAAAAATACACAAAACTTTTGAAATGTTTGGAAAGTTCCAAATTACTTTGTCATTGTACCTAGTTTTTGTATCTATAATATTAACGTTAGTTTTTGGTATACACCACTCTTTTATATTTTGTAAGATTGATATATGTATGTATATTATTATATTATATTTTAAGAGTGATTTTTTAAATTCAAAAATATTTTTATGTTTATTGGTTTATCAATAGTTTTGATGCACTTTTTATACCTTGTAATACTTTTTTCCATTGTATAAAAAATCTTATTTCAGATAAAACCAAATCGTTACTGGTTGTGTTGGTTTGTTTAGATATTTTAATTATGTAAAATACAATATTTTTAGATAAACAAAAAAGTTCTGGAGACGAAGGAAATATTGCGAGTGTTGCTTTTATAACGACCAAGTCTCACGTACAACTAATATGTACTGTTTGGTATCTTCGAGACCATTTTCATCGGAGCTACATAAGTCGTGGGAACTCAGCTTCCAGCGACAGCAACAAGGGACACAGTCAGAGGCGTAATACTTTGTTGACTTGGCAAGCAAGTGCTTAGCGCAATTTATATTATGTGTTTTCGTAAAAAAAAATTGAAATTTGACAACTAGACATGGTTATAGGAAAACAACTTGAGCCTGTCACGTGGGACCGCAAATAGTTTTGTCTTTTTGCCTGGTTGGTATATGTGAAAACCACTCCCCTCCACGACGATAAAGCTCAAGAAGTTTGCCGAAATCTATATTATCGATATCATGCGAGTACCATTCTTAGTTCCATTAATTCAAATAATTGATTATCTGTGATCCAGGTTGGCTTTCTGATATTTTTTGTTAATGTTCATGAATGTAATGTGAAGCTAATAACTCATATATGCAGAGTCTTGGAACGAAATTCATTCATATATGTACGTTGATACTATCACGGCATATCCCATAAATGAGGGGTAACCAGCGAGAGTTGTGCGGATGTGTATAAACTTATAAAAAGGGGCACGACACGTACGTGTATTCCCCACTCACTAGCCTCGTCTCTCATTGCTGAATTATATTTATTTATTTAATATCGCTTCTCGGCCAACTAACAGGTACTTTGATAAATATTACTTTAACACTCAACCAATAACATGTTGCCACATTCTGAAGGCTTACGATACAACTTATTGTAGGCAACATTGGATTGCCATAATACTTACTTCTTATTTATTATATAATATTTATTTTTACCTGTGTACTCTATTGTGGAAACATATTATTGGCATAATTGTTAATATTTCATTATTATTACCTTATACATACTGTATTTAACTGTTTGTTTCCTAAATGTAAATAAATAAAAATAAAATATTAATCGTCTCACAGATCCAGACTGCAAACACAATTAAAACTGTCTCCACCGGGATTCGAACGCGGGGCCATTGGATCAGCAGGCTAATAACTAACCAACTGAGCCACGAAGGCTGACAATGTTATTTTAAAAAATATACATATAAAAATAATTTTGATAATTATTTGTCATATTTTTGAGTTGGGTGATAAAATGTGATGGAATCAAACAAAAGTTTCTATTTTTCTCGTATCATAGAGGCGTTCAATGCATTTAGTAAAAAGGACTTAGTATCAAAATTAACGGGCAAAAACGATTATGAAAATATTTCGTGCAAAATGATACTATTGATTTAGAAGATATACAATTCAATTTCTGAAACCTTTTATTTATTTAAAATTCTACGCTCATGAGAGCATTTACAAAAAATTGTTAAACAAGAAAAAAAAAGAACATGTGCATTGCTATAATCATAAAAAATAACAAAATAAAAAAAAACATTTTATTATTTTTTTTATATGAAAATAAATGAATCTTATTATATTTACGATATTTCATTTCAGTATTTTTTAATCTATGGTAAAAGAACGCAGGGCCGGTATCAAAATATTGTCTAATGAAAAAAAAAACATTATATGAATTTGGATAGGTAGATACCGTCTCATGATAATTCATCTTTCATTATTTGTCTTATCGTTACATAAAATTTTCACCACATCGATTTTGATAGTTGTCTTTTATTAAAATTAAATAAGATCAGACCATTTTATGGTATACTAAATGTTCTCTTGATTAATTTAAAAATACGACGCAAATATAAAAATGAAATGTTCCCTAGCGGCGAGTGAAGTGATATTCATCTCAGTTATGATGGAAGATTCTGGAGTTATTTCTGGACGAATTTCAATCATAATCCATCAGAAATGAAGAACTGATAATACTTTATCAATTTAACTGAGAAAAAATAATTATTTAAAACCCTGAATTCCGTTTAATACATTAAAAATAAAGATATTTTAACATTTTTTTTTAATCAATATTTTTTCTCAAAAAATCAAACCGAAGTTGTTTTGCTTGTCATTATGTTTCCATTAATATTATTATCATATATCACACTACCTTCCCTCATATATTATTACGATCTAATTAATAAAAAAAATCAAAACAACAATAATTACATACAAATTAATATAAATTACAGACAACAAAGAAAAATATACACACAGTTAATATTTCTTTGCTTTGCGTTTGCTTTTTCACTCTCATAACTTTTCAATATATTTCATTTCGCCATTAAAAAAACTTGCATGCGTACTCTCATAAATTTTAATGTGTAATTGCCATTATTTCGTTATATAGTTATCGGAAAACAACTTGAGTCCGTTACGTGGGTGCGCAGATTGCAAATTTGTGTCTTTTTGCTTGGTTGGTATAATGTGCAAACCGCCCCCCTCCACGGCGAAAAGGCACAAGAAGTTTGGCGGCATCTATTTCTTTTCCCTGAAAAGTAATTCGATGCTCATTTTTCATAACATAAATATGGTATTGTTAATGTTAAAAACTATGCTCGGTTTTATTATATTTCTAATAATGTTCGTATTAAACTTCCACTCAATATACGAAATAACATCGATTTATTTTTAACTTTCTGTACATATAATTAGTACACTGGCGGGCTTATTGCCAAACGGCATTTTCTTCCAACCAACCAGAGTTAGTGATAAATATGCAACACAATATATTTAATCAAACTTACATAAATTAATAAATCACTTAAATGAATATCACTTAAGGCTCTTATTTACCCTGGGTATACGTATGTACACAAAAATGCACACTAAATTACCTTCTTATGTATGAAACACGAAAAAATATTGCATATTACCTAATCTGTGACATACAATACTTTTTCGTGAAAAAATGGTAAAATTTAGAGGTTTTTTTTTCTAATTAGAAAGAATAGTAATAATAATAAACTCAGCAATAGAAAAATATTATAATAATAATAAACTCAGCAATAGAAAAATATTATAATAATAATAAACTCAGCAATAGAAAAATATTATAATAATAATAAACTCAGCAATAGAAAAATATTATAATAATAATAAACTCAGCAATAGAAAAATATTATAATAATAATAAACTCAGCAATAGAAAAATATTATAATAATAATAAACTCAGCAATAGAAAAATATTATAATAATAATAAACTCAGCAATAGAAAAATATTATAATAATAATAAACTCAGCAATAGAAAAATATTATAATAATAATAAACTCAGCAATAGAAAAATATTATAATAATAATAAACTCAGCAATAGAAAAATATTATAATAATAATAAACTCAGCAATAGAAAAATATTATAATAATAATAAACTCAGCAATAGAAAAATATTATAATAATAATAAACTCAGCAATAGAAAAATATTATAATAATAATAAACTCAGCAATAGAAAAATATTATAATAATAATAAACTCAGCAATAGAAAAATATTATAATAATAATAAACTCAGCAATAGAAAAATATTATAATAATAATAAACTCAGCAATAGAAAAATATTATAATAATAATAAACTCAGCAATAGAAAAATATTATAATAATAA
Organism: Molanna angustata; assembly: GCA_963576475.1. Taxonomy (NCBI): domain Eukaryota; kingdom Metazoa; phylum Arthropoda; class Insecta; order Trichoptera; family Molannidae; genus Molanna; species Molanna angustata. The sequence goes on along the minus strand of OY754975.1, from coordinate 34,240,425 downwards.
TAAACTCAGCAATAGAAAAATATTATAATAATAATAAACTCAGCAATAGAAAAATATTATAATAATAATAAACTCAGCAATAGAAAAATATTATAATAATAATAAACTCAGCAATAGAAAAATATTATAATAATAATAAACTCAGCAATAGAAAAATATTATAATAATAATAAACTCAGCAATAGAAAAATATTATAATAATAATAAACTCAGCCGGTAGATTTTCATATTCTCTTTCGATTGAAATAAAAATCTACCTCATAGACATTGTAGTTTTTTAGTTACGTACAGTAAAAAATAAAAAAAAGGGTTTTTCTAAAACTTATCTTACAAGAAGAATATTAAAGAAATTCAAATTTCAAAAAACTCATGCAATAGAATTAAGATGGAAATACAAACTCTCTTTTATTTTAAAGACGTATCTTTTGAGGATATTAGGGATATTATTTTCAAAATATACTATATACCATACTATATGCCTCTTAACCTAAATCTTTGTATGAAAGCCAGCTAAGTCTTCGATAGAAACTTATTTCATCAAGTTGTGCAATGTACATAAACAATAAATAATATCACATGATTTGTATAAATAAGTATGTACATGAAAATGTGCAACACTCCTGCAGTTGGATAAATTCTCCATGTTTACTTTAGCGTCCTTGTTAATGATGTTATGTGGTGTGGATTTAAATGTGTACCTAAGTACCTACTTTATTAATGTATTTTATTTGGCACTTGGCCTATACCAGCATCCAGCACATGTGGTGGATTTGATGGACCTGCCACTCCGCCACTTCCTGTGGTCGCTAAATGCTCGGCAGTAAATTAAAAATATTATTAATTGGTTTATTTTGAGTTCGCGTCGCTTGACATCGCCAGTGAATCATCATTTGCTTAATGAACTACAAGATAAGTATATATGTAGTTGTACCAATACTTGAGTCCCTTATTCCTTATTTGACTCAATGCTTCGTACCTAAATAAGGAAATAAATACTTTTCGTACTTACTTTTTATTTTATTTTTCCAAGCATTATCGCCAAAAGCTTTTAATTTTGTCGTTGTATATAGATACCTACAACGCGTTTGTCTATGAACTTAGTATACCCATTAAAAAAGATCGGAATAAACGTTAAACGAGTGGGTTGTAGCCAACACTCAACTCTCCACACTATACATAGTAAGTGTTCATTATTTCTTATTTAAAGGTTGACAATCTCTAAATGCATTTTTATGAAGTACATTTCTATTAGTTTCCTAATCAAATACAAGATTCCCAGAGGACAAAAGTTTTCACAATACACCATACACACAAAAACATTGTTACGGAAATTATTGTAGGTATGCATTTTCTACATGATACCTGTTGAGAAATTTAAAGTAAAATTGCATTACTAGCAAGATGAGCATGTATGATACAGTGTATCAATGTTGATGAGGCGATGTATGTGTCAAGATAGAAGAATGCGGTGTTCGGTTCTCACTGCCTACCCCTTGAGGAAGATAGAAGTGCAGAGTAAAAAATACACTTGTCTATAGAGACACATACAATATCAATATGAAGTTGATCACTCAATTTTCCCATACAGAAGCTGTTTTACTTCTGTTATATCATTTTTCATGAAATTTATTTCATATTAATATGGCAGACTAGATTTTTTCTTTAAATTTTGACAATCCTTGAATCCATTTTTGAAAAGTGTATTTTTACTATATCAAAAGTTCAAACAATATTATAATACATCGATTTTCCAGACCGTGAGAGCATTTTGAAAATTTGGACAGATGAAATCATAGAGAAGAAATTAACGGAAAACTAATCAGCTCTAAGTTTATGGACTTAACATAATATAATATGATATCAATTATTGGACTTATAGTTTGGGTTGTGGAGAGGACACAAAAAGGATAATCCGTACGCCGTACGCCATATACATACCTACAAACACATCACGACGAAACTTACAGTGTGCACTCTCTACATGATACCCGTTGAGAAATTGATGTAAAAAATACGCTTAAAATTGTGAAATCATGAGATTTTCTTAATGTGATTTTATAGCGAATCGAAAAAAAACTACTTTGCCAAAGTATCAGTTGAGGAACCGAGTTTCATTGACAAGAGATAGTGTAGATTAAAAAATATGGTAACTTCTAGTCTAAAACCTTCTAACTTCCAATTACATCATATATTATTAAGTACGAAAGTACGTGCCTAAGAGGTGCACTTATCGTGAAATTAAAATATCTATCTGGTCATAAAGATCTTAAAATAACTAATATACCTATATCAAGAAAGAGGGCACCATTTGCGTTTCCTTTTGACACTGACTCTCCATTAAAATATATTTGGTGTAATGATGAATGGTCCCTTCAGTTCTCTAGTTGTGGAACTCCGGAAGCCATTGCTGGAACGGTACAAGGAACAACCCGCCCACATCAACCGTGTAGGTATGTTTTCAAATAATTTTATAATATCTTCAAACAGAGAACTGAACAGATGCGAACTCAGGATCATAATATATTTTTAATGCTTAACATGGCAGAGTCAAAGTCTTAGATTTGTTCAATGTTTTAGTAAATAAGCAGTGTATACCTACTATGTAGATGGAGTACTCTGTGCAAAAAGTGAGTCATGGAATATCGCGCGTTTGACGTTTTGTTTGGAAACATATTTCAGTTTTCCTTACATTTCAACACATCCTAGATAACTATTCTCTAAATCTTAACAAACAAAGTGTTTTTTCGACAAATAAATCCGAAAACAATTCACATTAGTCGTTATTCTCTTTAGAAAAACGATGTGGTCTGCCAACCAAAATGTCAATAATCCTCCGGAAAAATGCCTCACTTCGATTCATACAAAATTTGCTAACTACGACATCTAATTATAATAAAAATCTATGGTTTTAGCAAATAACCAGTATGATGCCGACCGCTACGTGACTTAGAATAGTCTTATAATTTGGGACGAATGACAAAATGTTGTAATCCGTTATGAGGAAGAAATTGAATTGGTTTTATCTATATTATTTATTTTCAGTTAATTTTTTTTTTAACTCTGAATGACTACTTTTAGTGTTAATAAATCGCTGCTAATATTTTAAAAAGCAAGTCGTTCGTGGTGGTTAAGTTTGGCCATCAATGTTATTAATGAAGGTATCTTCATAATATTATATAAGTTGCACTTGCTGTCGTGATCAATGACACAGATGCAAGGATTGTTTATAAATGTACATCTCAAACTTGCCGTTGATTAAAATGTGTCAGCACTGTTTTCTACACAAAATATATTAGCATTGACTGTGGTCTCAGTATGGGTTTGCTCCCGGGGAATTATTATTTTTTTTTTTTGCTTCTTGGACAGTTAACAGGTTAGCTTCAAATATTAATTTTACACGCACTCAGTAACAAGTTGCCAATTATGGAGACGTTGGTCTCACAAATCAAGACCGAAAATACTCCCGGAAATCGAACCCGGGACTTTCGGTTCTGGACTCTGCAGTCAGATACCTAATTAGCTGACCAATGAAGATTAACAAATACAATTTGGGGTAATATACCTCAATTTGGACATGAAAATACTTAAGGGGGCGATTGCTGCCAAAGTAATTTGATATTATGTACATCATTACTACAAAACGAATCATTTTGAAAAAAATAACTACTTAGTTTGGATAATAATAAAAAAATATATGCCTTAACTTTTTAATTGTGTTCTATTTTAAGCCTACTTTTTCTTGTGGAAAAATAATAAGCAAAAATAATAAACGATTTTTGACATTTTTCTTATATTTCTAAAAAACTATAAGGTATAGAGCAATATATCTTTATAATTAAAGAAGAACAAAATATCTGGAAAAATATGTTGTGACGTTGCATTAATGCATCAGGTTAAGTAAATAAACAAAACAAAACCTTTATTTCGCAATGTCGCTGAACGGAAAATAAATGTTTTTTAGGTTTCTTTACTAAACCTGAAGCATTAATGCAGCGTCACGACATATTTTTCCGGATGTTTTTTATGTCTTCTTTAATTTAAAATAAATATATTGCTATACGACTTATAGTTTCTTAAAATATAAGATATACGTTGAAAATCGGGGTATGCCATTATTTTTCTACAAGAATTTATACAGAACATTATCAAAAATTTAAGTAATATTTTTTTTTAATAATACCCAAACCAGCTAAATAATTTTTTTCAAAAAGATTTGATTAGAAATAATGATGGTATATCAAATTGAAAAATAGGTACGTTGGCTGCAGTCTTCCCCTTAATAGATTTTCTTAAAATCTCTTATTACAACTCTGCTTTAATACTTTGATTTATTCGAACGATTTCTATAAATTTATGAAAATATGATGTTTATAGCGACTAGCGAGTGACGGATATACCATGTGAAATAAAAATAACAAAAATTTCAAAAACTTTATTAAATGAATCTGTAAAGTTTTGTCATAATCTACGTGTTTTAACATCTCTATTAATTGATTTGATTTTTTTCTTTCTTGGCGCACTCTTTTCGACGATCTTTATTTGAATCAATTCGAATGTTAATATAATTATAAACGAATTATAAAAAAAAAAAAAAAATAGACGATTGAATGTAGATTAGACAAATCGGATTTCAAATAATAAATTGAAAAATACGTGATTTTTTTAATATCTTCGACAGCTCAAATTAGATAATAGTTTATTCAACCTTCATGAGTTATCGCAGGTATATTTTCTTCTTATATAAGTACTAATTTATAACATTTTTAGTAGGTGTGTTCAATATGTAACTCCTGACTATGCAATTTGTATAGCACTATGATAAGGGCCGCCCTTGAAAGTATAATAGACGGGCCGCCGCACTTTTTTTCAAAATTTACATTAGTACCTACCTATATATTATTTTTACAGTAAACTGTTAAAACGGTTTGATCACACTAGTTGCATGTAAGACATGAGATCCAACTGTCGATGTCGATAGAATGTATAGTTGAAGAATACGTACCAAACTACAAAACCTTAAATCCAAATTGTTGAATATTTTAAGATATTTTGTTTTCTATACAAAACATGTACCTATGTCAAGATAGAATAGTGTGGAGGTCAGTCCTTTATTCATACCCCGAATATGTAAACAGCTTGATGGTATGTATAGAGATTAATTATCAAACTACTGAGAGTCCCCGTAAATATTATGTATACTGCCATACAAATTGTATGAAACAATGTTGTCACTAAATTAAATTTTTACAAAGATACTGAAAAAGTTTGAGATGTACTATACTATGATGTACCTATGTTATTTATTTATACATCTTCTTGTACATAATATAAACAAATATAATTGTACACTGGCGGGCTTATTGCCATTAGGCAATTTCTTCCAACCAACCAGATTACAAAGTATGACAACATTGTGTATGTACAACAGCAAATAAAAAAGAGTAAAAGAAATAAAATAAAATACGTATAACACAAATACTATTAAACAAAAAAAATATATATAATTCATAGTAATAAAAAGGATATGGTAAGGACAGGAGAGGAAATCGGGATCAAGTATTCAAGGATAAATATTCCTTCTTTAGTTTTTTCTTGAAAATACTAAGTGAGTTAGACGACGCAATATCCGGACTAAGGCTATTCCATAACCTTGCTGATTGTACTTCGAACGAAGAGCTGAGAAATTCTGTATTATGGTTAGGTATGGATAGTGTTGTACGTTCAGCAGATCGGAGTGGAAGTCCATGATTGGATAAATAAGTATGTATTTTATATATAAAATTAAATGATCTATTTTCAAATGTTTGAATGTTAACTTTGTGGTTCATATTTAACAAATTAAATTTAAAGATATAACTTTGTATTAACCACGTTTTTTGGTTGAAACGATGCGACCGGTTTCGGAAGTAACCGTTCCCTCATCAGGCTAACTTTCAACTGAAACAGAATGTGACGACGTGCTTACAAGAAATCTATGGGGGCGGAGGTAGAGGTAGGGTGGGGGTACTTAGGGTTGGGTCTTGTGCAGGGTGGGTCCGATTGGCTGAAGGATTAGAAGTAAAAGGAAACATATTTAATAATGGACTGAAAGATAAATTTAACTGATTGTTTATTATGTTCTGTTTTGAATTAATACACTTTTTAATTTCTAGCGACTCTAAATTATCAAGACGGAGACCTACTTTGTTGACGTGTAAAATTTTTGTTCCCGATTACATATTAAATTGATGATCATTAAGTACTAAGTGTTCTGCGAATTCTGAAAAATTATCATTGTTTATACATCTAATATGTTCTTTTACTCTAGTCTCAAATTTCCGTCCTGTTTTTCCTATGTAGACTGCAGAGCAGTCTCCACATGTCAGTTGGTATACGCCGGAGTTTTCCATATTTTTGATATTTGTATTATAACTATGTAGGTATCTATTGACGTTAATATTTTTTATTTTTTTATTTAAAATAGAGTCTATCAATTTACTGTTATAACCATTATTGTATGCAATCTGTTTTATTGTATTTAGTTCTTTATTAAAATTATTTGATGATAGTGGTATATTTAGTAATCTATGGACCATGGAATGATAAGCGGAATGTTTATGGGATGCTGGATGGTTGGATGTATTGTGGATAGTTGTATCTGTATTGTATAGGTCGGTTTACGATATATATCAAATTCAATTTTATTATTTACTATTGTCAATTTTAAATCTAAAAAATTAAGTGTTTTTTCCTTTTCTATTTCCAATGTGAACTGAATCTTAGGGTGAAACGAGTTTATAAAATTTAAGAGCAGCTTTAATTGTCGATCAGTACCGGTAAAAATGAAAAATATATCGTCCACGTATCTCTTCCATAAAAATATATATTTCAATAAAACCGAATTTGATCCAAATATTTTATTTTCTAAGAAATCTACAAAAATGTCAGTAATTAATGAATTCCAAAGATAAAGATAATAAAATGGAAAACTCCGGCGTATACCAACTGACACGTGGAGACTGCTCTGCAGTCTACATAGGAAAAACAGGACGGAAATTTGAGACTAGAGTAAAAGAACATATTAGATGTATAAACAATGATAATTTTTCAGAATTCGCAGAACACTTAGTACTTAATGATCATCAATTTAATATGCAATCGGGAACAAAAATTTTACACGTCAACAAAGTAGGTCTCCGTCTTGATAATTTAGAGTCGCTAGAAATTAAAAAGTGTATTAATTCAAAACAGAACATAATAAACAATCAGTTAAATTTATCTTTCAGTCCATTATTAAATATGTTTCCTTTTACTTCTAATCCTTCAGCCAATCGGACCCACCCTGCACAAGACCCAACCCTAAGTACCCCCACCCTACCTCTACCTCCGCCCCCATAGATTTCTTGTAAGCACGTCGTCACATTCTGTTTCAGTTGAAAGTTAGCCTGATGAGGGAACGGTTAGTTCCGAAACCGGTCGCATCGTTTCAACCAAAAAACGTGGTTAATACAAAGTTATATCTTTAAATTTAATTTGTTAAATGATCTAGTTGGAGAGTATCGGAGAGTATATAGTAGATATCCTATATTTAAACACATAAATTTGTCATAATTTTTTTTTGTTAATTAATAACATGAAAAATGTAGACCAGGGGGCAAAGTCTGATTCAATCGGCGAAATCAAAACCACCGTGATTACCCATATCATGGATATAATTATTATATGGAGTTTTCTTTTTTTTTTTCTTTTTTAAATAAAAAAAAATGAATATGTCCTTGTTGAACAAGTACATATACATCTTCCTACGTTCCCTAGAATAAGCATAAATGCTTGTGCTATAGGTGAACGAAATCGGTCGAGGCAGGATTCGAACTCGCGACCACTGGATTACTAACCCAATGCGCTAACCGCTCTGCCGCCGACCCATCTAAACAATATCTTTAGATGTCATAGAACTCCATATGATAATTATATCCATTATATGGGTAATCACTGGGGTTTTGATTTCGCCGGTCGAACCAGACTTGCCCCCAAGAACAAAATCTCACGGATCATGGGTTGAAACGTTGATCTTTTTTTATAGCTATGTGGCATTAGGATGATATTCTGCCAGTATAAAAATGTTATTAAGTTATTTATACACTTGAGGTTATTACATTATAGATTGAATCCATTCAAGCGAAGTAATTTTGCTATGTGAAAATAAATATGTACGAAATGTAATGACAGATGATGTGAAATATTGAATGGTAGTGGTATATTAAGTTTATAGAACAAAAATCATGTTTGGTGCGGATCGGGCATTCAATAAACACAGTCTCAATTTCCTCTCCATTGATCTGAGAAAGATCGAAGAAAAATAAATTCTCTTTAAAAATTGAAAGTTTGAATACCTGTCCAGATATATCTATCATAATCTTAAACGATATAGATAGACATTTTAATGTTGTAATTTTATTCTTCCTAACTTGTCTGCATTGCATTTTCAGGGACTCGATTCATTATTCATAAACATGATTGGCTTATTAACAGACCTTTTACCAAAAATATATTTTACTGGAATTGTATCACTGAGTTTTTTGATGAAATGATGAATATTTTATTGTATCATCTCCATTTTGAAATGCTTTTTTTTCTTCTTCTTCCTCGGGTTTTAGGCTGAAATTATAAACTGCTATATTTAAAAATGCAATAACATTTTATCTAATCTTTTTAGTATCATCACTGTGACTGACGTAAAAGAAATAACAAAATACATCACACCTCGTCAGTAAATTTTTATCTAAGGGCGTCTCCATTCTACTCATTCCTCCAATCATTGAACTTTTCTCATTTATAGTTCTTTAGCTTCTGACAACCTAATTTTCACTCCTTTTATTTTTAGTTTCCGATATCCTCTCATTTTCACTCCTTTAATTTTTGGCTTCTGACATCCTTCTCTCGTTTTCACTCCTTTTATTTTTAGCTTCCGATATCCTCTCATTTTCACTCCTTTAATTTTTGGCTTCTGACATCCTTCTCTCGTTTTCACTCCTTTTATTTTTAGCTTCCGATATCCTATCATTTTTGGCTTCTGACATCCTTCTCTCGTTTTCACTCCTTTAATTTTAGCTTCCGATATCCTATCATTTTCACTCCTTTAATTTTTAGCTTCCGACTTGGAGGATGGTTTCCGATATACTTCTCTCATTTTTACTCCTTTAATTTTTAGCTTCTGACATCCTTCTCTCATTATCACTCCTTTAATTTTTGGCTCTCAATATCCTTCTCTTTTTCATTCCTTTAATTTTTAGCTTCCGATATCTTTCTCATTTTCACTCCTTAAATTTTTAGCTTTTGACAACCTTTTCTAATTTTCATTCCTCTTATTTTTAGCTTCCGATATCCTTCTCTCATTTTCACTCCTTTAATTTTTAGTTTTGACATTATTTTCTCATTTTCATTCCTTTTATTTTTATCTTCTGACATCTTCCTCTCATTTTCACTCCTTTTGTTTTGAGCTTCTGAAATCCTTTTCCATATTTACTCCATTTATTTTTTGACTACTTTTCTTATACCAAATTTTGTCAGTCTTACTTTCATTTAGTCAAAAATAAATTTTGCTTTGCACAATCATCATAATTCATTTTTATTATTATTATTAATCTCTCGTATGAAATAAAAGCAGAATACAAATAGATAAGAATAAAAGTCATCATTATAAAAGTGAATTTTATTTCCACATTGTGATATTGGTAAAAAATAACTTTGATAATAAAATTGTTGAATTTATATTTCACGTGTTTTCTGACTAGAAATAATATCTATCACCAGCACCATAATAAATTACCTGACACCTAAATTCATGGAACTATTTCTATTTATTTTATTTTGTATAACTTCTCGGGCAACTAACAGGTACTATGTCAAATATTAACTTGACACGCACTTAATAACAAGTTGCCATATTCTGGAGACTTATGATATTTATCATCTCACAGATCTATCTCAACCTGAAATTGAACGCGGGACCTTTGGCTCAGGAGTCAGATATTTAACCAACTAAGCCACTAAGGCAGACTAAAATAATATGAAAATAATTATTTGAAATTTTAAATACATTTTAAAATTTAACTGGTTAACGCAGAATCATATTTCATAATTCAAATTGACATTCAAATATTTCAATCTTCTTCCTTTTATGGTTTTTGTCATTTAAACTCGAGGACTTTGGCCAGTGTCAGTTTTAAAAAATATTACTTTTGTACATCACAAAAGCAACGAATATATATTGAAATAATAAATGAAATACAATATTTAAAGATTCAAATTATATTTGATAAAGGTCTATTAAAAATAATGATGGATGATTTTTTCCCTTGCTTTCAATTTTATAGAAATAGTTCCATAGATAAATAGTGTCTAGAATTGGAATGAAAACATATTCTTCAACATAATATACAATTCAAAAAAATAAAAAAAAATGAGGAAGATACAAGTATGTATGTTCATCATTTGCAGAATTAAAATAATATATTCATCGTAAAATTACCTCGGCAGTAAAATAATTTTAAATTTGAAAAAATCAGACGTCCTTAAGATTAGCAGCTGTGGAAGTCTGGCAACATTGACTTTTCACAAAGAGGACTGCATAAAATGTTGCAAATCAAACTGCATCCTTGGAAGGTTGTGTGTAAAAAAATGAGCTATTAATACATCAGAATATATTGTCATTCCAATACTAAAAGTAGGCAATACAAAAAATATTATAAACAATATAAAAGTGGGTACTTAAATGAATAAGAAAATTTTTATTGTGGCAACACAACACAATAAACATTCAACATAGTATGCGATTGGCAAAGAACTTTTATATAACATACAAAAAAGTACATTGAATACATACATATCTAATATCTTTGGCATAAAATTATTGCTCATATTCAGTATTTTGAAAAAATTCATTTTCAATATTTTTTTAATAATTAACATCAATACATAATGGAAGTGAAATAGAGAAAATACATATTATGTACAAACAAATAGGTATACAATTAAATTAATAATCAAAGTAGATATAAATATTTAAAGGATATTCAACATCAAAATTCATAATAATATCAACAGTAAAAGTAAATTAGCAAATAATAACATGGAATTTATAACTTTTTGTCATATTCCTATTATTAGGTTTAATCTCACTGTAAAGATACTGAATTATATTTTATTTCATTTGTATACTGAGAATTATACTGTTATGTGAGTTATACTGTTGAGAACCGACTCATAATTTATTTGAATTTAACATTATCGGGGTAAAATGCTCAATTTTTGATTGCATATGAAGAAAAACAATGAAATTAAACCTTTTTTTAAATAAAATTTTAATAATCACCACATAAATCTAAATAAAATAATAATATAAAATATCACTTAAATATTAGACAATAATAAGAAATGCAGTCCTTTTTCCAACAGCATACAAATTAAATCAAAAACAGGATTAACAAAGCGTTCAACCTCATATTATATTACAACTGTCAAATGGGTGGCAACACTAAAACTATATAATATTATCGATCTATTTAAATAGTGACTATTATATTATTATGTACTGTCTATTTATGTCGGTGTACATCCTACATGTCAACAAATGAAAGTTACACAACATTTCCTGTAGGCACATTATGTGACGTCATATCTGCACACGGCAATACCAGTTATTATTTATATTATCGCCAGGAAAATAAATACAATTTAAAAACAGAATCAAAGTACGAACCCAATTTTTAAATTACAATCGATTAAAAAAAATTAAATCTATTTATAAATCGTTATCTACCAGCGTGGTCGAACAATCATAGATATTTATACCATTCATAAAATAGATAATCACAGTAAATGTTCAGCTAAAACGGTTTTTTGCATTACATCTTTATTTCTGTACAGTACTGTTGAATATTAGTTTTGTTTTTAAACTCACTGAAATGAATAAATTTATATATGTAAAATAGTTTAATATATATGTAAAATAAAAAATTTCAAATTTGAATTTAATTAATTATAACCGAAAACTAAATATATAGTATAAACTATTTTATAAAAGGGATTGTCCTTTCTCATGTTTCTTCTGAGAGGAGGTAAGTCAGGTTATTTTACAAAATAACATGACAATACATAATTTGAAATATTTATTAACCTGGCGATAATATGATTTGCAAAAAACCATAGCTGACTACTTATGTGTTATAGCCATAGATTTTCATATAATATACTAGATGTAGTACTCCGTGCAAAAAGTTTTGGTTGGCAACATATTGGAGTTTTCCTTACATTTCAACACCTCCTAGATAACTGTTCTCTAAATCTTAATAAACAAAGTGTTTTTTTCAACAAGTAAATCCAAAAAAAATCACATTAGTCGTTATTCTCTATAGAAAAACAATGTGGTCTGCCAACCAAAACATCAAAAATCCCCCGGAAAAATGCCCCACTTGTATTCATATGAAATTTGCTAACTACGACATCTAGTATATTATAATAAAAATCTATGGTAATATTATACAAAATGTAACACTAAATGCACAGAAGTAACAAGATGAAAAAATGTGTTGATATTAATTATGATGCCAGAATATCTCAAAGGCACATTTAGCTGCAATTAAAATAAATATTGATATTCTATTCATTGTGTACCACAAGTAAGAGTACATATATTATGTATTTACTATGTTTAGTTATATCTTATGTTCTCTTTATATATTAATTTGATAATAATTTGTCACTAATGACTATACTACACTATATTTATTTTCAATAACTAAATAGTTTTAGTTGTTATTATTGTTTTCTTTTTTAATACCGAAAAGAAAAGGATCTAAATTGATATAAAATACAAATTTTATTAATCCATTACATTTAGTTGACTATTTAAAAAAATGATGTTCAAAGATTTTTTTACATATTTTTTGCACAAGTAAACACTGAAATTTATCCCAAGATGGAGCTATAGAGCATTCACTATAATAACTCTTTCCATGTTGGTAAACTTGCATAGTTGACAATTATACCTCTATTTTCTTTTATTATGTTGTATTATGTTGTTTTATATTGTTCTTCCTTTAACTACTTACGTTTTTTTATTATGTACCTATATAATCGATGTATTTACACTTATTGTTATTTTGTTATGCCTACATTGTTCTATTTATCCTGTATTTTTTTGTAAATGCCCTATTAAGGGCGTATATATAATAAATAAATAAATAAATAAATTTGGCGAATTCAGTTCTACGGAGTTGGTAACATCTCAAATGTTTTGTTACTCTGTAAATTTACGGAGAATTTGTTTTTATAAATAAATCTAAAACTTATTTGACTTATACTGAGCCACATATTTGGCAACATTGTAACTCCACCCACACAGGTGGCAACGCTGTAAATGTTGTAGTGTAGGATGATTTTTGATTAAATTGGTTAGTTCCATTTTAGAACTTGATAATTCTGGCCACCTCGGCGAAAACGTTCAGTAATTGTAATTGAATTTATAGAAAAATTCTTTGTTATATTTGTTCTTTTATTTTAAAACTTAATTGTTTATTTTTGGGCCTAGATTGCGGCTCTAAGGGCCTAGGCAGTAAAAGGGGGGGTGGGCGGCCGACGCTGTTGTGTCCCCTTCAATTCTGTACTTAGAGAAGAGCAGGACGAACGCCTTTAGTCTCGTTCGGCAGCGACTCGTCAACTGTGGCGAATGTTGTGTGAGGTTCGGGCACACCGCAGACGCAGACGTCGGGTCAGACATCCCTATGTTGACAACGAGACGTCAAATCTGACAGGTGATGATTGCGTCAGATGCCCCCAGTGTTAACCCGCGGAACCATCGGACGCCAACACGAGTACCGAGGGATGCGGGGGCAAGCCCCTCCGACTCGATCGGTGCCCCAGGGGCTTGCCCCTGCTACCGATATTGAGCGGTGGCCCCCACGTTTGAGGTTGATAGGGGATACTGTGTTGTCCGATGTTGCGGCTGCGTCGGGGATGAACAGGACCAATGGGTCCTATAGCGTCCTCCGGCGTAAAGTAGTTCGCGAACTCCATCGTGTTTATTTTTGGGGGTATGTCAAAAAACAACTTTTAATTATTCTTACTTTGTAACAAACACTACAGAATTAATTTATTCAAATTATTTTTATCTATATGTTGTCACATCTAACAAAGCTTAGTTTCTTACTCAAAAATGTTACCAACACAAAAGGAGTCATTATATAAATAATTTGTTTTCTCTATTGCGATACAATTTTTTTTATCACAATTTGTTTATTTAGAAACTTTTTATTCATTCAAGTAATTTATATTAAATGAGCAGACAAAATTGACTTTGAGATTATCTAATATGACAAACGAATAAATAAATATAGTGTAATATAAGTCTTAAAGAGTAGTCAATGTGAGTGATTGATTTATATATTAACATTTCTACATAAATAATATTATTTAAGTATGTACATAATACAATGTTTCAATATTATGACATGTTTTCACATATTCCATATAGCAATTTTAATTGTTATATTATCATTATATAACATTAATACTTTGAATATATTAGTATGTAGTGCGAGTGATTTTGACCTAATATGAGAACACATTTATATTAAAAGGTACGTAAGTGAATCACGTGATGACAGAGAGCTTCAAAAATTTTACAATGAATGAGAATCGATAAGATATAAAAAATTGTACGGCTAAAAATGAATATATTATGTACTTTATAAAAAATGAATTACAATACATTGCAATAACATTTATATGCAGTGTTGTTTATGGCATGGTATCTTTTTTTCTATAAATAATTTAGTAGTACCCACCATAAACAATAAATGGAAATTTACTTTGTAACAGAAAAGACAAACTGAAAATTTGTTGATGTATATTTCAAATATGACACAAAACCATGGTTTGATTTGTGATAAGGACAAAATTGACAGATAGACACAATAGCTAAAAATGATATTCATAAATAGTAAACATATCAAAATTGCTTTATATTATCACTAAGCTATCTACTATTGGCATACATACAATGTTGCCTTATCAAATTTCATGGCTGCAATCATGAAATAAAAAAAAACTTGTTCTTTATTTAAAAATTTGATACACACATAAAAATAAGTAAAAAAAAATATTTTTGATTTACAAAAGATATAATATTTAGGTGTGCCGAAAATAAATATATGTAAGTATATAAAATATCAGATGAAAAATACACTTAATCAGATCTGTATGGATAGTAAATATATCTAAATAAAATACACTATGAGAAAATGCTTAAAGATACCTAAAAGTAAATATACAAGATTAAAATTTTATGTAATATCATATACATAGTTTCACATTAAGATAATAAACGATGCACAATACACAAATATGCAAAATGACGCAATCTATAATATAAAAGTACATTAATAGTTAGGTTAGGATTTTAACACAAGTCGTGGAAGTATAAAAGCCGATATTACAAGAGACGAAGCAAAATATATAACAACGGCTTGACGCTTAAAAAAAATATTCACAAACTATGCACTAAATTTTGGTTAAGTATCAAATAAATTTAGATTCATAGATAATACAATCATAGATAATACAATCACGTCTTCAAATATAATACTACAATCGAGACCCACGTCACAGACGACATTATCACAAATATCAAATTCCAAATAACCTACTACTAATGTAAAATTAGCATTTCATATTTTTTTATTATTCATCTAAAAAAATAAAATCCCTAATAATTCCCAAATGGTACATATTACAAAATAACCTTTTCGACTCTCAGATACAGCGGATATACATATCATATTTATATATTTTTATCGTTTACGAAAATAACCTTTTCATTATATTTTTATTTTACTCAACACACGCAAGCACAATGGATATGTATGTGAAACATTGAAAAGTAATACTAAAGTTGTTGTGTTTTAATATTTGTACATGATTTAAAGAGAGGAAAAAGACAAAATAGAAAATCACTGACAGCTGATTTCATAAAAAAGAGAGGCAACTTTAAAATAATGCATTTCAAAATATGTATCATCTTTAATTCCTTCATGATAATAATACTTTTCATCTATTAAAACAACGTCACTTAGCACTTTAATTCAACATTGTAGAAAAGTTAACCTTCACAGTTAAACAATAAACCTTTTTGCTTTTCAAATGCATAATTTAGAAAAGATTTAGTCAATGAACACTAGATATTTTGATTACAATTAAAATATTTAGTGCGAAATGTTGCAGAATACATTAAAACATTGTATTTGCACATCTGTCATAAAAATAATAATACCTTAAAATTTATTTTAGACTTTTAAATGGTGGAAAGATAAACATTTTTTTTTAATGTGAACTTCATTTTCCATAGATTTCAGAGACAACGTTGCCAACTCTCAAATACTTATTTTTTTTCTCTCCTGCCAAAATAGTAAAAAATGAACGTGCCTTTTATTTTATGAAACCGGCTGTAAAACTATGAAGGCTGCCATGAAGAGTTTCTTTAACAAATAAATAAAACATAACATGGCACAAATAAATGTTGTATGTGATGTTTGAAAATAAAATGCATTAGATTTTACCTTAGATAATAAGATTACATACGATAAGTTTAAGTTTGTATATAATTTCTATAAGCTTCCTATGTGAAAATCTGATGTGTTCTTAACAGATATACACAAATATTACCTAATAATTATAACTATCAGTAGTTGCCGATAAATAAGGAACCTACGAGTAACATCTTTGTTTTCTTTCAAAGATCCAAAGAAAATTATAAAACAACTTGTAAAAAATGTATAAAAATCACTCGTAACATTTAAAAACTTTTTTTTTGGTAAACAGACAACATTAACCTGACTTTTTTTAGATTATAAATTAGATTCAAGTGATGTTATCACACATAAAGCAGTTGGAATACTAAAACTTCATAAAAAGAAATCAGTAATTAAAAAATATTAAGAATTAGTCAGCCAAATTTAATAAGTGAACTTTGTTTTCTCTGCAAACTAAACCTTTTGAAGTGGAACGCCAAAAATTAATTAAAAAAAAATTAAACCTTTTAAAGCCCCTGAAAAAGATCTATACATCAATATTTCTTATTAGGTATTGTATACTATTCATAAGAATCATATTGGAGATCAAGTTTTTCGTGTTTTTAAATGCATGCATATTATGAACGTTTTTCTGTACATTTCATTTCAAGTACAAATTAATATTAGTGATTTAACAGTGACAACTATGTGGCAATATTTTCACAATATTTGAATAAAGAGTAGATACAATATGATCTGCCATATTGTTGTTTAAGAGAAGCTTTGTGCATTGTTTAAATACAACAGAACTTTGTTTTACATTTCAAACCCTAATATTGAGGATCCATGAGTTACAAAATAATCAAACCACAATTTTTTCAAACAATGATGTTGAAATTTAAATATTATAACCTTCTTTTTATGAAGTTTAAAAGTATCAAACTACCTCATTAACTTTCATAAATCAACAACGGATGGATGCATGCTTGCCTATAAAAAAAACATTCAGTATAAAAATCAAGTCAAGTATAAAATATTCAATGATATATTTTTTATTGACTTAGTGAGAAGATGATGAAAAAGCGTGACAACCGTAAGCACCTAATGTAAAGAATCACAGAAGCACCATATTAGTAAGATAATTATTATAACATTACAGTTTCCTACTCAACAGTGTTAGTAAAAATATTAGTTTTTAAACAGGCAGTTAGTGACAGAATTGATATAATTGACTGTGTACAAGTTAGTGGTATATAACAACTAATCATTGCTTTCAACTTTGCATTTGCACAATATTATAAAATTTATTTTTATTTCAAAGTAGTTGATCAAACTTAATAAAGTCAAAACAAGAAAAAGATTTTCCATGTATATCGTTATATCGGGTGGGCAAAAAACAAAAAAAAAATGAAGAAAGAACTGACAAAGTTTGTGAAAACTCCTGTCAATTATTTTTTTTTGTACCAACATTAAATTAGTTTTACATATCGATACCTCCTACGTAAACTACCGTAAGTGCAAAAAGTCAAATTTAGAGGAGAGCAGTTTAAAGTTTCAAATGTTCACAGGAAACACAAATCTTAACATATTGCGTTCATATTGATTACAAGTTATAAAAAAATATTATTTAAAATTTACGATTTAAATAATTTCAACAGAGTCAATACTTTCGGGAAAATGCTACACTAGCGTCACAGAATTCTCTGCGTTTTTTCTGCGTAAACAATAGTATTTGTTAATAACGTACTACACGTCGTTCTAAATTTTAGATACGATATTTTAAGTTTGTAAGAAACGTATTTTTAGGACTTTTTGTATTTTTTTTTTTATTTGATAGATAGATCCAAAAGGAACCCAAATATGTAAAAAAAACTCAAAATCGCAAAAATGTGGCTTACGGTAGTTTACGTAGGAGGTATCGATATTCAAATTTAGTTTTTCAACTCAACGAAAATGGCGATAGTCCATTTCAATATGCATTATTAAAAAATAAATAAACTAAGATACTTTTTGATACACTATCCACATATAATTAAGTAATGACTCAAAAAATTTAGCAAAGCACATTTTCAAGTAGATTATTTGAAAATGTACAGACCTGAAAATTATTAGCTTCATCATACCAAACAGACGAACAAGGCTCACATCAACATTGTGCATTTGTGTTTAGAAAGTTTAAAATAAATAAATAAACATTCTTTTAACGCCGCTCAGAATTCGCCATTGTATCGATGCTTTACCACATATAATAATTTGGAAAGGATCAGGTCCGTTGACATATTATGTATGTCAGGACCCTTTTCAGAAGCCACATTAGACAGGAATAGTTAATTCTTTTGTTACCAGCAGTGAGTATATGTAACATGAAATCAAAGGTGGGCTGATCAAGTTACAATTTCTTATTTATTATATTGTTAAATTTTTATTTTTGTACGTTGCCCATTTTTTTAAAATATATAGCAGGTTTTTAAAATAGCTGGTTGTTATAAAATATATTTTATCTTGTCTTTTTTATGTAAGGGATCGTTGTTAATGCAAGTTAATGGTGATCAAACAATAGATAAGTAAATATAGGTACCATTTTTTTTTGTTTAATAATCATGGAAAATTGCTTGTTTTTGTTTTGTCTAGTGTAATTTAGTGTTATTAGACACCTTAATTCATTCATTTAAACAGCAAAAAAACTATTTACAAAACTAATACAATGCTAAGTATTGTAATTAATATAAACTATTTTAATTTTGAAAATTATTATTGTAAATTGGAATATAAATTAGAGCGGAAGCAGTATTTCTCAAACGTAGAGTGGAAGAATGAAAAATGTAATGACAAAAATAGAAACAATACTAAACCAATCTACTTATTTCGATTTATATTTAATATCAATTACATATTGACAGTATGTATAAAGAATACAACGTTGAGAACTAAAGTACAACAAGATAATTTTAAAAATTACAATGATTATGATAGTAAAATTATGTACTGTGTGGTATAATATAATATTTAATGTAAGGCAACATTTAAATGTTTAAGAATGCTATTTTTTTTCTCTACGCAGCATCATTATATTTTATGGTTTCATTGGAATTGATCTTACTTGTTTATAATAAAAGCAGAAAACAAAACGGAGTATAAACATTTTAATCTTGTAATGTTCTGAGCAAACAGTGTGTAGTTCGACATGATGAAATGATAAATTTGACACATTTTTGGGTAGGTACCAGAGACTTATTAATTGTAAAGTGTCGCCACGAGTCGAAATAAAAAAATCTTTAATCAATATTTGAGATATCTACTAAGGTTTTCGTGGTTTTGCAGAGATCTGGGTCAGTTTTTTGTTTAATATATGGTGCATTTTCAAATCTAGGCTGTGTACAGGGCAAACCTGTCATAAATTATTAATATTAGAAGAGCCATATATTTATTAGACATTATTTAGATATTTCTTATTTGATGGAGATTATTTCATTATTTACGAAGTATCTTTGTGATTTAATTTATATTTCTTTTTAATTTCTGTTGTACATGCATTTTTTTAAATGTACAGTAAAAGTATTTAGTTTGATTGAAAAAATATAAGTGAAATTTAGATTTAAAGAGAATATGTAAATTTACAAAATTTAAATTATCTTATATTTATACTATTTGAAAATAATTGATAGTGGGTAGGTAAATAAAAAGTTTATTTAGTTTTTTGTAAAAAAAAACTGATATTTTTATACGAATATTTACCATTAGATGATTGAATTATGATTAAGGGATCTTGTAGACTACAGACTTTTTAACCGGTCTATAATTTGGTCGGGCTCTTACTCAGTATGAACACCAAATATCAGCCGGCTGGACTGCTTGCTTGTATGTCAGATCGGCCGACACCGAATCATTGCAATATGCACACATGCATACATCTTTATACCGATTAAGAGCCAGACCAATCTATTGGCTGATTAAAAAGTCTGTAGTCTGCGAGTGCCTTTATACGCATAACAATTCAAAATGTATCTAAAAGTGATATCAATATATGTATCAATTGTGTTTCTACACCATAACAGTAATTGTCATTCCTTTTTTCTAAGTTTGAGAAATACTACCAACTAATAGATGAGAAAAAGAAAGAAAGGACTCTCTACTTTAAATAATCTTCAAAAAGACATGCAGATTGTTGTCAAAATAACATTTTTTCTATGATTAATTATCTTAAATGGAAATAAATTTTGAATAAATTGGAAAATACTACCTATTTAAAAAAAATTATATTATACTATAGATTGTATCAAAGTTTGAATCTGTGATTATTTTTAAGTTAATTCACAGATTGAAACACAAAATAGTACATATGTAAATGCCAAAACAGATAAACAATGTCATATTTTCCAATTTCTTCACATAGTGCATTTTAATTTAAATTAAACACAGCATGTGTACAATAATAAGTCATCTAACAAAAGTTTATATAAAATTCATCGGCTACGACTATTTAGAAAAACCAGTACAACTATTTATAGTATAATATAGTCAATAGCTGATTTTGTTTTAGTTCATTAGAGTCTTATTATTAATTATAATTTCACAACATATTTTAGTATTGTATTTAATTTAAATCTGTTGGTAATATGATCGATGCGACCGTCAATGTTCTTTGCGTGAGGCAAATATGAAATTTACAAAAACACCAACAATTACGCCCTTTCTACCAACAGATGGCTTTCATAAATACATATAATCGACAATATTTAATGTTGTAATCACACTAAACCTTTATGCACTTCTCGTTGTGTTTAATTTTTTTTAATAAAATACGTCTCGTCCGTCACTCGTTCCTCATTCAGGGACGAATTAAACGTCACGCAGTGAAAGGTTCTAGCAAAACTATCATAGTTATATATGTCTCTAATTAATCTGATCGTTATAATATATTCTAGCCTTTTGCAATTCTATCCTAGAGGGGCATTTAGACATCTGCACGGCCCGTGCGTAATATGGCAAAAATATACTCAATAAAGGCACAAATTAATACATATTCACAATTACAACCGTTGTATTAGTGCGCGATTATATAATAAATGTTTTATTACAAATCTATCCGCCGAGTCAATGAATTGTGTTGACTTAACAATTATAATAACAAGAGACACCATTTAACCTTCGCTTAACATTAAACAAAAATATAATACTGATAAAAAATATCTATAAAGAAATTTGAAAAATATTCACAGATAAATAAAAATTTGAAACGAGAAAATCACAAGCGCACAACTCTTAGTCTAGGCGGAAATTGTTCAGAACAAGAAAGAGGTGTAAAAATTGAGATGTCAGCGGAAAGGCAATGATGATGGTTGTTCTGTTTCGTCTCGTTTCTGCGGAAAAAAGAGACGGTTCTTCTGCTTCGTGTTTCTCTGCCTCGTATTAATCATCCAGTTCATCAGACAACGTTCAGTGTTTGAGACAACTTCAGGGCTTAATTTATATATATTACCTGCATGCCGTGGATTTAATGATGTTATATTTTGAAACATTCAACAAATTTCTATTATTTATTATTCATTATTTATGAGATGATCAATATTACAAAATATATATTTTTTATCTTTGTTAACAGTAAAATTCACAACATTTACATAAATCGACAGAATGATTAATATTATTTTTTTTAATTTACTACAAAACGGTTTAAAAATGAATATGCTGATTTTCGAAATGACGGCAATACATATCCATAAAAATGCTATGTAAATTAACGGTGTTAAAGGAAATAAAGCCAAATATTTACAGTATGGGTTGTGACCGCAATTTTTTCAACACATTCGCAATATTGTAATGAAATCAACCTCAATATATCTCACATAAAAGATTCAATGTGTGTAATCGTAACATTAAATATGCAGGAGAGAAAAATAAAAATTGTGAATAAGCTGTTTTCAGTTTACTCAATAAATTAAAAAAGAAAACAAATTTAATCAATCAACTTGTTACGATACAATTTAAATTAACAATAACTTAATATATTGAAAATAAACAACTCAACTTACAATAGTAATAGTACTGAATGGTAGTTTTAATAAAAAAAAACACATTCTATTAAAATTACAGTACGGTTTTAATAAACAACTCTAATAATTAAAATTTGCATATTGAATCGTGTACATGGAACCCGTTTGGATTTAATTACAGTCACAGATTAAGTAATGAATACATGGCTTAATATTTCTCTGACACCATTTGCCGTGGGAGCGGAGATGAGTAAGTATCAACGTTGCCAGTCTAGTCGGAGCGGTAAAACACCCTGAAGTTATATATTGACGAGAATCAAACCTTCCTAGGCTGTGCGATGCCGTTGGGCTGGCTCGACTTGGCGCCCGAGGAACGAACCACCACGGCGCATGGAGCCGTGCCGATAATGGCTTGGCTCTCCACGAAGCCCGGGTTGAGGATAATGTTAGGCACTAGCTCCATCACATCTTGATCCGAATCTGTGGCGGAAGGGCGAGCGGTGAGACAGGAAGAGAGAAAGATAGAAAATAACAGTGAAATAGGCGTGCATAATAATATAACCTTTAACAATACATACTCTGGCGCTCTCGTAAAACTTCACAACACTTTGTAACTCCCATATTTATATCACATTACTTTCAATTAATGTCTGTATAACAGAGATAAACTAGACTTAGTTCAAAAATCATGTAATTGAGATATTATGTATTGTATCCTGACTTCATTCCTAGCCACGCATCCAATATTTTAAAAGTTGCATATATGCAAACATTGGATTTTTCCCTGTCGGGAGTCAATGATATTTTTGAGAATTTTTCAATATCTCAATAGAGACGAATTTGGAATATTATAGAAGAACCAGGAACTCAAGGCACCTACATAGGACCTGTTATAGGCTGGTTTACCTGATCACTTTAAGCGCTAGCGCAACATTCACCAATTGTGCCTTCTTATTGAATTCCCTTATCAATGCAATTTTTGAAATTTCAATTATTACGATACAATTTGTTTAAAAATAACACATTTTTACTATTGCCATCTATGAAATAACGAAGAAACCTTCTTTGTAATGTCATCTATTGAGAAGTTGTTTTTTTTTTGTAAACAATGAATGCAACAATCCTTATGCCTACATTTATTCAATAATATTCCAACTTCGTCTCTATTGAGATGTTGAAAAATTATCAAAAATAAAAAAATAATAATAAACAATTCCTTGCACCCTGCGCAAGTGATGACTTGATTGACATTTCTTCCAACTAACCAGTGTTTCTAGCTCAGAGTGAATTTAAATCATATCTCCTCTACTGGGGATCAAATCCAGGAGCCAAATGGCTTACCAACTGTACCACGGTAGTCGGTGATAATTTTTTGTCAGTATAATTGTTTTTAAAAAATTATATTTTATTTTAGAGAACATAACGTCAATAGTTATAAGTATAATAAATAACAATATTCTCTCTCCTGTATAATTCAGATTTTGAACTTACTGTAGTATACCTCTGGTAATCAGATTTCATAATATCATTACTATGTACATATGTAAATAACTTGTAATTGACTGAATCAACGGCTTTACAAATAATACAGTATCATCTTTGATGAAACATGAAAAATCATCATTATTATTATTATTTCAATATAGGCAATACCTGCATTCAAAGACGATTTGAGACATGAGAATTTTATTTAAAAATAAAATAAAAACAGTTTAAAAAAATACAAACAATGCCTACAAAATTACCATGTTTTATCCATGAATTTTTAAAAATTCCCTGTAAATTATCAAGGAGGTAACTGCAAGAAGGTGTCGAATCTAAAAAAAATAGACTTCATTTCTTTTTATCTGAAATGTGTTCACAATGTTGCGCGCGAATGTAATACATAAAAAAAAATACTATGCCGTTTACTGTTATTGATAACTGTTTACACAAAAAGTCTTAAATCATTTCATAATATTTATCCCACACAGAACATCGTGGAATCCTACAAAAGTGCAATTTACAAGTATTTATGCTGTTTCAAAATATTATAATTATTATTAAAACACTTCCTTACACTCTGTGCAAGTGGCGACTTTATTGCCATATGCCAATTTCTTTCAACTAACCATTGTTTCCAGCCCAGAGAAGCAACATTTGCGTGATAAATGAATTTAAATAAATTTCTCTTCTGCTGGATATTGAATTCTACTATATCAAATTAGTAAAATGATTTGGATTCTATTGTATTAAAATTATAGCAAAACAGATATCACATTTATTGATCAACTGATTAAAAAACACTATATTAGATCAACACCACTTAGATCATTGAATAAATATATATTTTTTTGTAAAAAGATATTTAAGTAATTAAATAAAATAAAATTAAACACAATGTTGTGTACCTACACTACTAAAATTTTTGATTTTATTCAATAGAATAAAATTCCTCTATATGTTACGGGAACAAAGTTACCTTCTTCAGGGGGATACAAAGAATACCAAATATCCTACTGAAGAAGGAAACTTTGTTCCCATAACATGTAGAGGGATTTTATGTATTCTATTGAATAAAATTTAAAATTCTATAAAGTGTAACTAAGGCCTGGTATTACAGTCAGCCCTCAACTCATTGAGTTTGTTAAACTTAAGATTAATGTTAAGGGGAGATTTAATCCATTTCCGTATTACAGTGCAATTTGACATGTCAGTTACTAAATCTTCAATTATAGAAATATTTTACTTTTTCTGTGGTTATTATCTGTCAAATTTTAAATAAGCTCAAATAATACGAACTTCAAACGGGACGCTACCACTTGAAATACTATTGTTTTACTATCCAACATGGTAAATTTAATTTTTTTCACCAAAATAATGCTTTTAAATGCCCATGTTCGTTTCAATATGGCTGTCAATTTATTTTGTTGTGTGGCGCCACCGTCGATACAACTAACGCCTCTAGTGATAGAAACTGAAACTACACTCGTTGCCTAACGCCTCTAGTGATAGAAACTGAAACTACACGCGTTGCCTAGCAAATGACAGTTGACTCACCATTAAGTACTTAATCCGCCAGAAACGTTGAGTTAACTATTTGTCGTTTTAGTGACGTATTTGAGGGAAGATTTGGCCTAAACGGACACTGTAATACGCTATATTTTTGTAAAGCTTGAGTGTAGCTCTTAAACTCAGTTTGTAATACCGGGCCTATGTTATATAGAAATCATTAGTAAAAAAGTTATTATTTTTCATTTAATAAAATATTTAAATACCCAAAAAAGATAATAAAGAAATTTTATTACTACCTAAGAAGAACATAAAATCAAAGTATTGCCATATTTACGAAAATATAGAAATATGTATAATTTTTCAGATGATACATGTTACGTTGGAGCCGTTACGCAATGAGAGTTAATTTGTAGTGTGAAGTTTTAGAGAACCAACAAATGTAATAAAAACAAAACAAAATGATTATAATATGTAATATAATAAGAAATGTGTCTTGTATTTGTTTTAGCACAAGTTTTTAACGATTCTATGTAAATATGTAATATTAAAGATATTCAAACGTGAGATTGTTATAGAACAAATCAAAACCATGTCCGATATGAATACATATATTGCAACTCTTTTCCACACATAAATATATTCCAAATCAGGGAGGTTATTGTGAATCGTATGATATCATTTCTCAAAATACCATTAAAATATTGACATATATGTAATATGAAAACCCCAAATGAAAACTGATAAAATTGTCTTTGGGCAAAAGTGGTTAGTTTTGGAAATATATTTCCTAAATTATTTATTATTCAAAATGTTTAATTGATATAGACAATAATAAATTACTAACCAGCAGTTTAATAACAGAAAAAATGAACTATTAATAGTTACATCTCCTTTTAATTATTATATGGAGTTCTAAAATATCTTTAGATGTCATAGAACTCAATATGATAATTACATCCATGATATGGGTAATCACTAGGGTTTTGATTTCGCCGGTCGAACCAGACTTGCCCCCAAGATTTTCGTTCCATGCGCGCTCATGAATTCCTATATAGAATACTAAAATATGTCTGATGGGCTGCGTCTGATGCACTTTTACGATCTATCTCTGAGGTAAAGAAAGTTATAATCAATCAGAAATCATTTCTACCGGACGAGTATAATATTTTTAGTATTTCATCAACAGGATGGCAGTAAATTCATTATTATAAGCGTATAAAATGTTAGGTTTTATTATTAGAGTGTCTAAACCGTTCAGAGACGAATGTGTTCTTAAAGTTCTATATACAGCTTTTGTACGAAGTATATTAGAATTTGGATCAATAATATGGAGTCCATCTTATAATATTCATATTCTTCGTATAGAACGGATTCAGAACAAGTTTTTAAAGTTCATAAATTATAGAACATATAATAGGTTTTTAAATTACAACATAGCCGCTATGCATTATAAAATTGGTTCTTTAAGTGATCGTAGAACTCTCAGTGGAATTTTATTTCTGTACAAAATCTTACATAATTTAATAGACTGTCCTGACTTACTTGAATTAATTAATTTTAGAGTACAATCGTTTAATAGTAGACAACATAATGTATTTGCAATCTCACCATTTCGTACAAACCTTGGCAAGAATGAAATAATCCGTACAATTTGTGATGACTACAATAGACTTTTGACTGACTTGGACATCTTTAATTTAAAATATGCAAAATTTAAGCAATTGAGTAAAGATATTATAATATATTCGCAAGAGCAATCCTAGAATCAACTAGGGTCCTTGAATTTGTCCCCTTTTTCTCCTCCTACCACCTTATCATAGGTATTTTAATATAACATGATGCAGGCATTCGTAATTGGAGAGTTGACCTTACATGTTATTTTGTATTTATATATTTTGTATTTTTTAATGTCAATTTCTCTGTGAGTGTTTCTTAAATAAAAAAATAAAATTATTCCACCCCCGATGATAACCTCAAAGTTCATTTCTGCTATAAAACGATACAAACCCAAGAATAACACAATGCTACACCTGAGTAAATCACAAACTATATAATGAAGAAATTCTTCACTAAAATTATAATACGATATGAATAACAGTATATTGTTAAATTGATATCATACAATAAATAATAAACCCCCCAGAAGAAGGAGTGTAAGTGCATACATTCAAAACCAACACCCGACAAATAGATTAAATACATCCCCTCGTATAACGTTATTATTGTGCATTCTGAAGTAGACAAAAAAGACAAAATATTTCTATTTTTAAATACATATAAATAGCGATAGAAAGGACATATCTTCACCTTTCTACAGATAAATTATTCAATAAATACTTCCATACTTTGTAATTATATCATAATATTTTGTCAAAAAGTATCTTCTCAGCACTTAATTTACTCATTTTTTCTTCTAATGTATCTTGGCTGCACAAAAAGAATTATTTTTTTATCAAAACTGTCATGGCAGCACAAAAATAATTTTTTTTTTTATCAAAACTGTCATGGCAGCACGAAAATAATTCTTTTTTTATCAAAAGTGTCATGGCAGCACAAAAATAATAATTTTTTTATCAAAACTGTCATGGCAGCACGAAAATAATTCTTTTTTATCAAAAGTGTCATGGCAGCACAAAAATAATTATTTTTTATCAAAAGTGTCATGGCAGCACAAAAATAATTATTTTTTTAATCAAAACTGTCATGGCAGCACAAAAATAATTTTATTTGAAGCAAAAAAATTGAATAAGAAACAAAAATGATTGACGATTGATATCCGTGTTTAGAAGAAAAGACAGATAGTTATGTTCAATATTTTTCAAACACTGAGTTGATTTTCTTAACTACACAAATCCTGTAAATCTATGTTATTTCTACAAGCAAATGTTTTCTAAGCGAATAAATGTATTATATTTTGAAAAAAGAAAATACTTATATATTTAATGCTAATCATATCTAAAAAATGTATAGAGATGTCATGCATAATTATATAGAATTGCTAGTTTAAATCTAATTTTCAAATATGACATGTTATCACTACATTAATATTATAGTAATTTTTCAAATTGATGAAAGTTTAAATATTTTATTGATGAAAAAAATCTAAATCGATTGTTAAAATATTAACCATACATTAGAAAAATTTCAATAATCGATTACATTTTGATCATTTCAATGCTTTCTTAAATTTAATATTCGAGAATAAAAAACACCTAGATATGTTTTGTGATTATTATATAGTAAATGTAAATATTTGAGCAAATTTATTCAATAGCGTAAATTTACAATATAGACTACACTAGAACTTGTATTGGAATGTCATTTTATAATTAATATATTATTTGTTAAAATAAAAATATTATATATTTTGATACATAGTAAAACCACAATGATATTAATTATCCACAATATTGATTTACAAAAATTCTATATTTCCCATAAAATATATGTGAAATTTTGAGGAAAAATTGGTAATTGTTTACAAGTACTGGCCGATCGCAATAATTTTTATATCAATAGATAGATAAACGTACGTGTATATATTGCGGGATAAATACAAACTTTTGGCAGTAAGGCTTTAAAAAAATATAAAAAAATAAATAAACTTCCGAAAAATGTATGGAGGAATCCATTACAATTTGTTAGTTTACCGACACAATTTAAATTTGTGAAACTCACCGCTAGGTGGCAATTATGACCCCAAACTACTAGCGTTTTGAAAGCAAATTCTAAAAATAATAATAAATAAAATAATATACAATCGCAATTTGCCACATTCACACCCGTGGTATAAATATTATAATACAGTAGGTATATGATGCAACTCACAATAATAACTAAACACTAACCTAACCAACCTATTCAAACCAAACTTTTGGTAAGAATGGTTGGTTAGATCTGTATGTAGTTATTATTGCCAATTGCATTAATTATCAAAATGAGTCATAAATTTTCCAAGAAATGAAAATGTGAGTATGATTTAAATATTATGTTGTAATATATTTGTATTGCTCTAGTGTTCAAGTCTAGTGGTGAATTTCAGAAACTTGAGTAGAGTCAAGAAACCAATCATTTTTATTATGGATTCCTTCATACATTTCTCGAAATTTTATTTTATTTTTTATATTTTTTTAAAGCAAATAAAAATTATTTTCCCGTAATATATACGCGTTTATCTATCTATTGATATAAAAATTATTGCAATCGGCGAGGGACAGTACTTGTAAATAATTACCGAAAAATTTTATCAAATCATCACATTTTTGAGATAAAACTGGATATAATAACATTGCTATTTTACTAAATAAATATATACATAGTATTTGAATTATGTTATTTAAAAAGGAACACCTCTGAGTAAAATTAAATTTATGCAAGCTTTAAAGGCATATTTGCGTCGGTATCGTCTATGATTTTTGTGTCGCCTGTCAAAAAAATTTTCAAATATTAATATGGAATATTAATAAATGTAGATTATTAATAATTTAGATAATATCATCCTACTATAAAGACATTTTTCATAATTATTATATTATTATAAAGATATTTTTTTATAATTATTATATTTTTTTATTAATTAAATATATTGATATTTGGTAATTATTAACGATATAATAAAAAAAATTTAAGTTATATGACAATAAAATATGGCTTATATATAAATATTAAACGGAAGATAATTTTATATTAAGTGTAGGAAATGAAAGTAATTATGAGAGTGTAAGAAAAATGAGGCCATCAGAACCAAAAATTACCAAATTTAGTGTCAAAAATAAAACCACAATATGTTCTATTCTGATTCGTCTAAATTTATCTGACTGAATTTTAGTATATGAGAAATGTCAAAAAGTTAACTGCATTTATACGGGACTCATTACGTCACACCGCATGGATAAATTTTATCCACGGTCGCCTGTTGGTTATAGACGTTTTCGTACTCTGAAACGAATCAGAATAGGACATAAAGTGTTATTGCACATATTATGCATTTGGATTCTAAAAAATCAGATTTTCTATATATTCCTAAATAAAATTGTCAGCTTTTGTGGTTTAATTACATAGTTAGACATCTGATTTATAAGCTTAAGGTCCCAGGAACTATTTCCAGTGGAGACACAATAATTTTTAATTGTGTTTTCAATCTGGATCTGTGATAGGATAAAAATCTTTTTACTTGTTATTGGGTGTGTGTTAAAATAATATTTGACATAATATCTGTTATAATAATAATATAAAGATATGATTTTGTGTTCATCATCATCATCATCTGTGGCTCCACAACCCAGGTCGGGTCTTAGCCTCCTGCAGAGCCCGCCTCCATGACTGTCGATCCTGCGACGCATTGCGCCAGTTATGGACGCCGATGCTGTTCGCATCCTTCACCACTCCGTCCAGCCATCGAAGCTTCGGCCTTCCAACTTTTCTTCGTCCCCCCGGTGCACCATTCATGATCCGTCTTGGAACGTCCTCCTCGTTCATTCTTTGGACGTGTCCAGCCCATCTGAGTCTACCAATTCTTATTTCTTTCAGTATGGTAGGCTCCTTGTACAGATCATACAATTCGTAGTTGTGCCTGATACGCCACTCTCCATTGTCACAAGTCGGGCCGTAGATCCTCCTCAGCACCTTCCTCTCAAAAATTTCCAGGGCTCTTTCATCAGATTTAGCGATTGCCCAACATTCTGATCCATATGAGAGTACTGGCCGAATTAGAGTCTTATAGAGGAGGACTTTCGTTTTTCTGGTGAGGTGACGAGACTTCATGTGCCTCTGCAACCCATAGTAGCACCGATTTGCGGACACTATTCGGCGTTTAATTTCAGTTGAGACATTGTTGTCACTTGTCACCATAGTACCGAGGTACACAAACTCGCTAGCAGTTTCGAATGTGTAATCGTCGACTCGCAAATCTGGCGGTTTTCGACGTTCATGCACTGGCATATACTTTGTCTTTCCCTCGTTTACCATCAACCCCATATTCCTTGCTGATGCAGCCAGGGCTTTAAATGCAATTTTTAAATCATTTTCCGAGCGTGCAATGATATCTATATCATCAGCGTAGGCAAGGAGTTGCACAGATTTATTGAAGATATGGCCACCAATTTGAATACCCGAGTCTCGGATGGCCTTTTCCAGTGCCAAGTTAAACAGTGTGCACGCAAGTGCGTCTCCCTGCCTCAGTCCGTTGAAAGTCTTCAGGGGTTCGGACATGTCCTGTTGTATTCTAACTCGACATTCGACGTTGGACATTGTGAGCTTCACTAGGTTTACTAGTTTCTTGGGGATATTAAACTCATCCATGGCTCTGTAGAGTTTTTCTCGGTTTACTGTGTCGTAAGCAGCCCTAAAGTCAACAAATAGATGGTATGTGTCAACGTTGAACTCTATAGTTTTTTCCAGTATCTGTCTCAGGCAGAAAATTTGGTCAGTTGTGGACATTCCCTTACGGAACCCAGTTTGATATTTTCCGATAATGCCATCCGAGTATTTCCCCAGTCTGTCACACAAAATATTTGACATGATCTTGTATGAGACATTCAGCAGAGTAATGCCTCTGTAATTAGAGCATTTCATGGGATCTCCTTTTTTATGGAGAGGGCAAATTATTCCACAGTTCCATTCACTTGGCAGGGTTTCGGAGCACCAAACAGATTTTATTATATAATGTATGTGGATGTGGAGCTTCTCCCCGCCATATTTAATCAATTCCGCGGGAATATTGTCTGTTCCAGGTGATTTATTATTATGCAGGCTTTTAATGGCACGCACCACCTCCTCTACTGTCGGTGGCGGCTCAGTATTGCTGGCATCATCGTTGTAGACGTCCCTAGTACCCGTTAGGCTCTCACTCCCACTTACATTCAGAAGAGTGTCAAAATATTCCATCCATCTATTCAGAATTTGCTGTTTCTCACTCAGAATGTTTCCCTCACTATCGTGGCACATCGTAAGCCTGGGCTTGAACTCCTTTCTCTGTTGGTTGACCCTCTGGTAAAAGAGTCGGCTCTTGTTATGGGCGTTCGCTAGTTCAACTTCTCTGATCTGATTTTCAAGGAATACACGTTTTTTCTTTCTATGCAGTTTCTTTTCCTTCTTTCTCAGGTCCCTATATTCTAATACTGCCTGACGTGTATGGTGTCGCTGTTGCATTCTGAGGTATGCATCATTCTTTAAATTGGTCGCGTATTGGCATTCCGCATCAAACCACGTTTCTCGCGATTGTGCACGCCTTCTTCCCAGAATTTCATCAGCTGCAGTGGTAACCACAGATCTAACACAGTTCCAGTAGGAGTCAACATCATCCTGCTCTACATCTGTATTGATATCATCCAGCCTGGGGCCCATAGCCGCAGCAAACTGTTCTGCTGTTTCTTGTGACTTCAGGCGTTCTACATCAAATTTATTCGTGCGGGATCCCCTCTGTTTCATTACATTTGATATTCTACTGCGCAGTCTGGAGATTACAAGGTAGTGATCAGAGTCAACATTTGCCCCACGATAAGATCGTATGCCTATTAGGTCAGATTTATGTCTACCATCAATAAGAAAGTGGTCGATCTGATTTACATTTCTGCCATCCGGTGCCTTCCACGTTCCCTTGTGTATATCCTTTCTTGGGAAGAATGATTTTGTGTTACTTATGTATAGTCATTTTTAGAAGATATTTCAATCAAAAAAACATCTTCAAATAAAAGATAATGATTTCAATCAATTATAAATGAAAAAGAACAGCTTATTTGCAAAATGATTTTTGATAGAAGAACATTTTTGCAAAACAAATACCTTTCCTGGCAGTACTATTCTGTTTTAAGTGAGATATAATTATCAATCGAGGGTATAAATCTAGAAATAATTTGTATGAAACAAGTGGTAATGTTTCTATCAGTGCAAGTGGCAATCTTTGACGCTACTGGCCCCAAAATATTTAAAAATATTATATGTAAGTAATTTATAAATGTTGATTATATAAGTATTTATTACTACTCATATTGATTAATACTATTTAATTTGAATAGATATATTATTTATTAAGTAATTGTTGCAGGTACGAAAAATACTACATAATTTTGTCTAAAGAGTAAAAATATTTGGTCGTTAATAGAAAGAAAATATTAAAGAAAAATCTAGAAAATATTCCAATACTATCTAACTTTTTAATGTTTCCTGTAATTATGATTGCCTATGTTTTACGCAAGTTTTAACTATGCTAAATATTTAAATACTGGCTTAAATTATTTTGGCCTTCAAGAAACGAAATTCAATTTAAAAAAATGAATATTTATAGTTTGAAAGAAAAACAAAAGAGTTAATATATAGAATTATTGATATTCTCATATGAATCTGATATTATGAAATAGTTGCCATTATGTGCAGAAAGGAGATTATAAAAACTTAATTATTGATTTAGTTGCAATAGCTATTTCATTCCATAAGGGTTCTATGATAAAGTCTTGACAATATCCTTGGTAAGACAAAGTAACTATGGACATGGTAGAATAAATTTGTTGAATCAAAACAAATTGTTGTAATAATTTTAAGTCAAATTCAATGTATTTCAATAGTGACGAAATAAAAGAATATTTTTCCATAATGTCTTGTCATTGGCACGTTTACGTCATCCTTTTATGCGTTTGCAAAACTTTCACCTATTATCCCCGTTTATTTAATTTTATTAATCAAAAATATTACCGCAAAGTAGGTACTTATAATACAATCATTCATCAAAAATATTATCCCTGTATTTGAATTCCTTTGTTAATACAATTTTACATACCATCATGCCATGTCCCTAACGGGGTAGGTAGATAGAGAACTGGATGCCACATTTTTCTATATACTTAGATACATTCATCGTCTCGTTAACATTTATTTTATTTTTTATCGTCATATACATGTTTGTCTGTTGTTCACGCTTCTTACATTTCAGTCTGTTAGAATATTGCTAACGTGGTCGTGACATCCTTTTCTTGGGCGCTCCCAATCTCTTATTCCGTTCCTATCAGCTTTGCATATTTTCTTCGTCAGGCGTTCTTTATTCATTGATAATTAACTTTCATTCTGTTAATTACATCTTTCTTTTATCTTACATTCTTTCCTTGTGTCTTCATTTCGTACCCTATCGTTCTGTTACAAATTCTTCTAAGTGATCTCATTTCAACTGCATTTATTCTGCTTTCGTGCCACTTCTGCTAAGTCCAGGTTTCACTTGAATACGTCAAGGTCGGCACTACAATTGCGTTATGAATGCCATCTTTGGCATCCTTCGATATTGTTGCAATCATTCAAAGCTAGTCTAAGTGGTCCATTCACTCTGTTTCCTGCCATAACTCTTCTTTCGATGTCCTTATCAGGCCGTCCATTCTGTTGGAAATTACTTCCCAGATAGATATACTCGTCGACTTGCTCGAGCCATTCCTTCTCTACTTTTATTTGACACGCTGTTCTGCTTTCACTCTTTTCAAAGACCATTACGTTTGATTTGTTATCAATTTCAAATGTTGTTTATATATGTTTCATACTACATAGGTAACATTGCTTGCAAATAACCATATTAAAAAATAATGTAAATTGAGAATGTCTGCACATAAATAATTGTGAAAGTAAATATTGCTTTAAACATTTGAAACTGTAATAGATATAAATGATTCAAAATTCAATTCTATATATTAACATTTATGCCATTGAATGTATCCTATTTTTAAGATAACCTCAAAAAATATTTCTAGATAAATTAAGTCATTGATATATTACACTTCGGAAGATATGAGTTATCATTTTAAAGATTTTTTTGAGTTATGAAAAATAATTTACCCAGTTACGTTTATAAAACATAAAGAATTTATAAATAAAATAAACACAATAATTGAGTAAATGGTGAACAAAACAAGTAAATAGTGGAGCAGAATAAATTATGTAACTGTGTATTTATTTATTTTCTGGTAATAAGTATTAGAGAAAGAAAAATATATTTTCTGTAGTATAGAGGTGTGTGAGTGGGATGGATAGAAGTGCGAAAGAGATGAATGTATGTTGGTTGCTATGCAGATAGTTATGCGAGGCATTCTGTTA
Organism: Molanna angustata; assembly: GCA_963576475.1. Lineage (NCBI taxonomy): Eukaryota > Metazoa > Arthropoda > Insecta > Trichoptera > Molannidae > Molanna > Molanna angustata. The sequence goes on along the minus strand of OY754975.1, from coordinate 34,204,823 downwards.
CTGGCTGTCAGAAGGAACATTTGAGATAATAAAGGAGATAATTATATTAAGACATTATTGGATTACTTCCTTCTTATTAATCTATATTATACTCAGGGAGTGAGTATATCACATTTTCAAACACAATCAAGCTAGTGACAGATATCCAGAATATTTCATTTAGATTTGAATTAAGTCGCAGAATCAGAAACCGATTCTTTAGCACTTTTTTTTACAAAGAGCATCATATGGCTGCAATTGAACAATTTATATTTCAAGCAAATTTGCATCTGCCATTATTTTATACAGTAAAAAGAATGTAGAATAAAGAAAGATGTTATTAATAGAATGTAAATGAACACATTGAGATGGTTTGGCCACATGGGGAGAATGAATGAGGAACGCCTGACGAAGAAAACATATATTGCGGACAGGAATGGAATGAGAGGTCGGGGCCGCCCAAGGAAGGGATGGCACGTCCATGTGAACGGTATTTTGAAAGACGGAAATGTTAGAAGCGTGAACAATAGACGAACATGTATAAGATGATGTATGAATGTTTACGAGGCGATGAATGTACGTCAAGATAGAAATAAGTGGGGTTCAGTTCTCTCTGCCTACCCCGGGACATGGCGTGATGGTATGAATGTATGTAAAAAAGAATATTACGGCAATGTGTCACCGACCTTTAAAATGTAACTCATTTTTTTTTAAAAAATGAATATATCCTTGAAACAAATACATAGGTATACATTTCCTAAATTAAGCATAAATGCTTGTGCTATAATTGAACGAAATCGGTCGTGGCAGGATTGGAACTCACGACCACTGGATTACTAACCCAGTGCGCTAGCCGCTCTGCCACCACCCATCTAAATTGAACTGTATTGTTTGAGACACTAAGTGCCTCACAAGCTTAAATGACAGTTTTTGAATATTCTTTGTTTTCACTTTTATGTGGCGCATTCAGATCATTAATTCATGCCACAAAATATTGACAGCCAAAAATTAAAACAGAATAAATGATTCCATATTTTTTGTTGCGGCAATATTATTATTTCACAAAATGATAATGCCACAGAAAATATTGATTATCGATCTACTGCCATTTTATGAAGTGACGATTAAGTTTTTGCGTAGCGCTTGACGCGTCATTTAGAAATGTGCAACTTAATCTGATTCTGTTATTTTAAATACCTAAAATAAATAATATAATGGTCAGCTGTCACAGGCAATAGATTCATTTAGCTGCCAACTTGTTTTGTTGGATAACCTAATCTTCACACCAGATTTTTAAACCTAACCTACAAAAGTTTGGTAAAAATACCAAATTAGTTATTTTTTTTAATATCTTAGTTACTTTTTTTAATATACAATGCGACTAGCTCACACCAGTCACAATTATAACAACAAAAAAACCTAACCAACCTAATTTTACCAAACTTTTGTAGGTTAGGTATAAAAAATTTGGTGTGAAGACTAGGCTATCCTGTTTTGTTCACCAGATCTTTGAAGGTTTTTTTTATATAACGCATCAATAATATGAAATGTACAAGAATTGATTAAAAAATATATGCAGGTACATATAAATAAAATATTGTAGAACATGAAAAGGAATATATATGTGTTTTGTCGGGAAGATAAATAATAATATAATTACTATCACAGGTTAGTGTTTGGCCCCTAAGTATCACAAATAAAGGGGTATAATAATATTATGTAACTCAAGCAATACGAACCGGTCAAAACACTCCCATTATTTGTCTTCATACACATTTATTTATTTATTTAATATTGCTTCTCGGGCAACTAACAGGTACTATGTCAAATATTAATTTAACACGCACCCAATAACAAGTTGCCACATTCTGGAGACTTACGATATTAATCGTCTCACAGATCCAGACTTAAAACACAATTAAAAACTGTGTCTCCACTGGGAATCGAACCCGGGACCTTTGGCTCAGCAGTCAGATATCTAACCAACTGAGCCACGAAGGCCGACACATTTATAATAATACAAATTTATATAGAGCCCTTTTATGACACGATCATTCCAAGGTACTCTTTGGGCATTAAGTAGTTTCACATTTCACAAATATTAATAAAAATATTTGTAATCCATTTTGGCCAGTAAATATGTGTTTGAATTAATATCAATGTTGCAAGAAATTGTTTTCATTGATAATTTTTATAATGAAAATTTAAAAAATATAATACGAATGATGTCATTTTGATGTCAGCATTCGGTTTTTTCTATGGTTATTGATAATTCTCCACGTCATTTTGAAATATTTGATCTGTGGCTAGAGTTTTTGTGAGTGTATGAAACAATCATTTTAAAAAAAATTTCACTTGATATTTTTTTTATACAATTATACATTGTTTTCAGCAATAAAAAATTATGTGAAATTAGCCTATTGTTGGATTCGTGAAACAAAGTATGAAATCTCAAGTAAGCGCCCATAAGGTGAGTTTTTTCATGATAATGGCGTTATATAAATGATCCAATTATATTAGAGAGTAATTTATACAACTTACCGGACCAACACTATTTTTTAAGTGCCATGCTTTGACTGAGTCGCATTGAGTAAGTCTTAGAAGTTATATAAATATTTTTAACGATAAAAGCTATTAAACTTAAATGTTAGATTTTGTACTTTACGCTGATATCCACAAATGTGTTCATATATTTCATTATATAAAGTGCATACTAATGATAAAAATTGTAATACTACTGATTGAATAATCAATTTGATTTGATAATATTTTAGATGCACTTTACATTTCTTAATACAATATTATTATATTATGATAAATAACGATATGAATTATAAATTGTGCATATTTAAATCTTATAACTAAAAATATGTGTAGTATATTTAATAAAAAGTAGTGATACACCTAAAAATGGTCGTCGAAATTATGTTTTTAATACAACACAACACAAAGAAACAACTACAACTTCAAATAAAGTTATGTTCATACAAGATCAGGTTAGTATTGGATTCAATTTTATAATTTACAGTTATGATTTAAAATAGAAGATTATCTGATGGAAGACAGTTAAAGTGTTGTATCACGTTAGGTTAGTACGAAAACAGTAAATTTTGTTTAAATTATAATTTCAATCTTGTCAAGAAATGTATCGATCGTTTGTCAAAGTTTATCATGTGTGTTTTTTAGTTTTATGGAGAAAAAAAAACGTATAGTAACAGACAACTCAAATTAATATACTAGTCATTTTAGATATGTCATGTTAGGTTAGTCTATGGTAAAGAAAGTATTAGAAGACTCTGTTATTGTATGATAGGGCATAAGTGTTGTCTGTCTAATTAAGTAGGGTTGATCATTGTGGTTATGTCATAATCGGTATTAGCTATCGCTAGACATCGAGGAATATCATGTTGGTGCACAGAAGACAAATTTGGGCATCTTGCTTGTTTGGTTTGATCACATGTGTGCGCAAACTGCCCCCTTCACACACGGAAAAATTTCTAGAAGTTTGGCGATAGCTATATTGGTACGAAAATGGTTTATCAATGTAGATTTGAGAGCAATTATGTTATACATAATATTTAAGTTTAATGATGTTTCGTTTACAGAGTGGAAGTTCATAATGAAATTATTACGAATATAAACCATAGTTTTAATCCACAGTTTTAATCAATTTGTGGATTAAAACTATGGTTTATATTCGTAATAATTTTATACATAATAGGTAAATTTCCACAAATGGAGTGTATTATTGCAGGTTTGGGAGCAATTAATGTTTGTCAAAGTAAGTTTCGGTAAGATTAGGATCTGCCACTGTAAGTTTGGACAAAAATGTCATATGTTGTTGCAAGTTTGGGTGCGAGCGGAGTCCGTCGTAGGTCGAATACGTGTGAGTTGCGACTACTAATTAAGGTTAGGTGGGTTATGGCGTTTGGTGCTCACCGTTGGACGTGCGACACTCCCTGTAGAGCAGAAGGCAGGTGCCAAGGGTGAGGATGCAGAGGGTGCCCATGACGACGCCGACGGCCGCGACCCACACCCGGGTGTCAAACTCTTCCACTCCCAACAGCAGGTGACGTCGGAGCTCTGCGGAGATCGCGGGAAGAATGCAAGATGAACAGGATCAAATTTCATATTGTATAAATAAAATAAACACGGATAAATAAATATTATATAGTTCATGAAAAATAAACTTTAAATGAATTTGAGTTACATATTGATCAGTTTTTATAATACAAGGAAAATCACTATAAAGCACAGACCAATAATCTATAGCTATTGAAGCCTTAAAGAACATGTTATGTACGACTTTTATAGTGGCCCTGAACTGCCGCAGCATCTTAAATGGAGCAGCAGAATGGTTCAATCTACATATCATGTGGGTGCCGGGTCACAGTAATATAGCGGGGAATATCAGGGCAGATGAACTCGCCAGAGCAGGTACCCTGTGACTTGGAGTCCCCATGGCAACACGTAAACTCCAGGTCAGTGAAAAAATGACTGCTTGTGCTAACCAGAGGTGGTCTGAGAAAGTACATGCTCCATTGCCAAAAAAACATGGCAAAAATATGATCTCAGAAGAACCAGAGACATACTCTCGTTCAGAAGAGACTCACTCGCCAGAGTCATATCAGTATTAACGGGACACTGGGTTATAGGAAAGCATGCCAGAAGGGCTAGGGCTGGAGGCATACAATTACTGCAGAGAATGCCAGGATGAGGAGGAGGAGGAGACTGTGGTCCACTTCCTCTGTCACTGTCCTGCTCTCTCTAGAATTAGGAGAAGCTCCTTGGGAAGTTTCTTCTATGATGATTTAATTGACATAGTGTCGGCCGACATCGGAGACATTATGACATTCATTAGCCACTCAGGCTGGTTTAAAGGGGATGAGTGAGGGGGAGGACAGCCCCAATGAGGTATCACAAAGGACCAATTGGCCTAAGTGTTGTAATGATCCTGCCTATTTAATCATATTTTATTATTAGGTATTTAAAAATATTAATATTATATTTTGGAAATATTTAGTTGATGCGACGAGGGGTAATGGGAATTGGAGTATGAACTTGCCGCGGGGGTTGGCCGTACGGGGTATCGAGGCCTTGGACTAGGGGTGGGGGATGAAAGACTTGAGGACCTCATGGGCGGAGTTGCTTCTGGACAGCCGATATCGGAAACATTATGACATTCATTAGTCACTTAGGCTGGTTCAGGTTGGATATGTAAGGGGGAAGACAGCCCCACTGTGGTATCACAAAGGGTCAATTGGCCTAATTGCGTGATGATTCGGAATGAAAATTAAAACAGTAATCAATACTAATATTCAAAAAGTTTATGTTGTTAATAAAAGGATTTTAATTTGGAAAAGCAAATACTTTTACTGCTAAATAAATGTGTCATATCCGATTTATATTTAAACATTGAATGTGTTTGGGACACCCTTGTTCCACCTCAATCTCAAGGCCTAACGTCGTTGCTTATGTCACTTTACTCTGTGCTATAAAGACATTTGATTGGTGAATTAGAGCATAAACTGATCACTGAAACCAGCCAATGAAACAACATTTTATTTTATTTTGTATTGCTTCTCAGGCACTTAACAGGTAAGGCTCGTCAAGCATAAGAATGCGGGTGAGATCATCTGTGCAGTGTATATTATTATTAAAATGATCTTATAATCAGGACTGTAAAAAATAAACATTTCTTGCCCGACCTCTACTTCTCGCTCCTCTCTAATCAGCCTTCAATAAAGAAAAATAAAATAGCCAAAATGTTACCGGCTTGTGTGTCACTATAGAGTGTGTGACCGAGTACCTCTACAGGTTTGGATGGTCCCAGGGAGTTTGTTGCCCAAACCCTGAACCAGTAGCTGCTGTTGGGCTCCAAATGATACACGTCCACTTGTCGCTGGTCAATGCAAAAAAAACATGAATAAAATAGACACCTTAGAAGAGGTTTAGCCTAGTGAGATAGTATACACCAAAAAAATATGTATTATTTATTTTTTTATTTATATAAAACAAGTCATCAATTATAAAACAATCGTAAAATTAGTTATATTTAAAAAAAAATTAGGATGACAAACAACACCGTGTAAGTGTTTCTAATTTGCAAATCATTTAATCGAGTAAAATCATTCCTTTGATAGAAACGAAGGTATTAAAATATTGCATACAGGTCATAAGGATTTAAAAACTACTAAATTAGAAATTTTAGATATGGCGTGATAAAGACATATGATGTTAATGTATTTTATTTTATGTAGCTTCTCAGGCAACTAACAGGTACTAGAGCGAGGGATGTCTCCAATGGATACATCTGTTGCTCTCCTATTGGCTGATCGTAGGGGGCGTGTACCCCTGGGGGCCAATTGTACCCTGTCCTCAGAAGAGGAATAGAAGTCTCGACTCTCTGAGTGAGGAATCCTTCAACTCACCTAGATATGACACACCCAGTAGTGACCTCGAACACCAAGATAGGTCAGGTGAATCTGCACCACGCGAGAGGAGCATCGGCGGTTATTGGAGATATGTTCACCAAAGCTGAACTAAGCATTGTATTAATACAAGAACCCTGGTTCTTTAAAGGGCAAATCAGAGGTCTTCCAAGTAAAGATGCAAAAGCAATATGGGACACCCGAGAGGATCGCCCCAGAGCATGCATCCTGATAAGGGATAAGGTTAAATATATTACACTGTCAGAGTTTATATCACTAGACTTGGTGCCAGTTCGAGCTTGCATCGAAATTGGCAACTTACATCGTGATATAGTAATTGCATCAGCCTACCTTGCAGGAGATAGGCTGATGCCACCAATGGAAGTGCAGAAACTGGCTGACTTTTGTGGCAAAAATAACTTGCCACTCCTCCTCGGATGTGATGCCAATGCACATAACACCATATGGGGAAGTAGTGACACAAACAAAAGAGGAGATGAACTATTAGAATTTATCCTGAAAGAAAACCTTGAAATCCTCAACGTGGGAAACACCCCCACCTTTGTGACAAGGGCAAGACAGGAGGTACTGGACATAACACTTGCAAGTACGAGCATAAGTCCTACCATGAAGAGATGGCGAGTATCAAACGAGCCCTCGCTCTCTGATCATAGAATCATAAGGTTCGATGTGGAGGGACTGTCAACCACAGTAACCTACATAAGGAACCCAAAGAAAACAGATTGGGATAAATATGACACCAATCTAAAGTATAACCTTGTAACGGTAGATTCAAGGGCAAGGAATCATTTAGGATTAGAAAGAGCAGTGGACTCATTAACTGAAGCAATAATAGATGCATATGAATCCAGCTGCCCTATTAAAGAAAAAGTTAACTGTAGGGACACTCCCTGGTGGAACAACTACCTGTCACAATTGAGAACATCCGTACATCGACTCTTTCACAGAGCCAAAAATAATGGAGAGTGGCAGGCTTACAGGGAGGCATTAACCAACTACAACAAAGAAATAAGGAAAGCTAAGAGGAAGAGCTTTCGAGAGTTTTGTGAAAACATCACAGAAACTCCTATAGCAGCCAGGCTACACAAAGCAATGGCAAGAGGAAGAATACAAGGTCCCATGACTCTTAAGAAACCAGATGGCAGCTACACAGAAGATGAAGAGCAAAGGGCCCTTCTACTTCTGGAAACCCACTTCCCTGGAAGTGAGCCTGTCAAGGCAGAGGAACTACAGGCAATGCACTGTAGATCGAACAAAAGAAATTGGGAGGTGAGTAAAATTATCTGTACACCACAGAGACTGAAATGGGCAATTGACACCTTTCAGCCGTATAAATCACCCGGTACAGATGGTGTATTTCCTGCCCTACTACAAAGAGGGCCACAGGAAATGCACGCTCACCTACTTAGGATATATAGATGTAGCCTAGCATTGGGACATATTCCCCAAGCCTGGCGGATCGCAAGAGTCATCTTCATACCAAAGAATGGTAAGGACACGACCCTACCGAAGTCCTACAGACCCATCTGCCTCACATCGTTCTTACTAAAAACCTTAGAAAAGATGGTGGACAACTATATACGTAGTGAAATTCTGGACAAGGCACCTCTGGATAAGAACCAACATGCATATAGAGCGGGCAAATCAACCGACACCGCTTTATTTGAGCTTACAGAGGTAATACAGAAATCACTTGATGAAAAAGAGATAGCTCTATGCTCCTTTCTGGATATAGAGGGCGCCTTCGACAACACCTCACACAAGGCAGTTGAGGACGCTCTAGCTAGGAAAGAAGTGGACAGCACACTGTCCAGATGGATTAACAATATGCTAACAACAAGAACAGTGGCGGCAAACACTAGTGGAAAAACCATCCAGGTTAGCACCACAAGGGGATGCCCACAGGGAGGAGTACTGTCACCACTGATCTGGAGTCTGGTCGTTGACGAGCTGTTGAGGCGGCTGACCGAGTGTGGATATCACGTAAACGGTTATGCCGACGACATCGTCATCCTAATCAGAGGTAAATTTGAGGAAACACTGTGTCTCCTAATGCAGGATGCCCTCAAAATCACCAAAGAATGGTGTTTATCTGTGGGCCTGAATCTAAATTCAGGGAAAACCACACTAATACCATTTACCAACAAAAGAAATCTCTACAATATAAAGAATATCCAGATAAATGGAGAAGATATTGAATGGAGAAACCACACAAAATATCTAGGAGTGATACTAGATAAAAAGTTGCTGTGGAACAAGCATGTTGAAGAAAAAATCAGCAAAGCGAAATCAGCTATAATGATATGTAGAAGAATTGCAGGAAAAATATGGGGATGTCACCCAAAGATCCTACTATGGATGTACACTGCAATAGTAAGACCTATCATCACCTATGGTGCAATAGTATGGTCAAGCAGAACCAAGCTTGAAACAACGAGGAAATCACTCGAGAAGTTGCAAAGGCTAGCCTGCTTATGTATAACAGGTGGTATGAGGACATGTCCGAGTGCGGCAATGGAGGTCATCCTAGACCTCACTCCACTCCACATAGTAGTGGAGGAAGTCGCAACAAAGGCCTACCTCAGAATGTACAAAGAAGGGTCAATAAAGGGTGGGCATGCTGAGCTAGCTTTGCCTAATTGCACACACCTAATCGACCTACCAGGAGACAAAATGGTCAATAAGTTCAGTCTCGAAAAGAACTTTGATATCAAGCTGAACACGAGAAATGATTGGAACAACCACACCATCCAATCACTCAGGGAAAATACTATTAAATGGTATACCGATGGATCCAAAACAGAAGAGGGAACTGGAGCAGGAGTATATGGACCAAGGACAGAATATTCTGAAGCAATGGGCAAACTCCCTAGTGTCTTTCAAGCGGAAGTTCACGCAATTGAGAGATGCGCTCAGTTCAACCTCGACAGAAGATACAATAGACAGGATATTGCTATTCTATCTGACAGTCAAGCAGCCATCATGGCATTGAATTCCCCAAACATTGACTCAAAAATGGTTTGGGAATGCTTAACAAAACTTAATGAACTAGGCAAGAATAATAAGGTCTCCCTGCTCTGGGTACCAGGGCATATGGCCGTCGAAGGAAATGAGCGAGCTGATAGACTCGCCAGGAAGGGTGCGAGAGAGCATCTGATAGGACCAGAGCCATTCTGCGGCCTAGGAAATTCATATTTTCAGGCAGAAGTAAAGAGAATTACGGAGAAAGTGAGATCTAGCTACTGGATTGAACTCCCGGGGCTCAGGCAGGCTAAGGACCTGCTCGGTAATTATGACCGAAAAAGGTTCAGAACATGTTTGAGCCTCGGCAGGAAAGCCCTAAAAAGTCTGACAGGGTTCCTCACAGGCCATTGTAGACTTGGGGAACATCTGCGGAAAATAGGACTAGAAGAAGACGGAACATGCAGATTCTGTAGGGAGGGGGCGGAAACACCACACCACCTCCTCATGCAGTGTGTTGCAGTGACACAAGTTAGAATGAGGACCTTGGGCAGGCCCCAAATGGACATTGGATCCATACGCTCATTGAATCCCCTGCGAGTCCTAAACTTCCTAAGAGGGCTAGGACTCGAGGGGATGCTGTAACAGGAAACCCGGTAAGCAAGTAGGGGGGAGCGCAAAAGATCCTAAGGGTCGCAGTGCATAAGAACACCCTCTAATAATAATAATAATAATAACAGGTACTATGTCAAATATTAATTTACCACGCACCCAATAACAAGTTGCCACATTCTGGAGACGTATGATGTTAATTGTCTCACAGATCCAGACTGAAAACACAATTAAAAACTGTCTCCCCACCGGGAATCGAACCCGGTACCCTTGGATCAGCAGTCAGATACCTAACCAACTTAGCCACGAAGGCCGACAATACAATAATTTAGGATTAACAGAATAATTATTTTTTTTACCATTCAAGGACAATTTGTGCCATTTGATAATAAAGTCAAAATTTTGTTAAAATTGTAAATATAAAGATCCATACAGCGTTGGGGCTGATTCTGTTTGGAGATATGGGTCTCCATGGTTCGAGTCCGTCGTGGTCCTGCTCCTGGCTGAGCACAGGATCAGCGCTGCGATACTCGGCAGTGAAGTGTATCAGAGGGGATCCACCGTCTCCCGCCACGTCCCACAGCACCAGACCGAGGATGGTCGAGAGGTGCACAGACACGTTGGCCAATTGGGGAGGCCGGGCTGGAAACCAATCACAACTTTTAAAAACGAGTGGGTTATAGCCAACGTTAAACTCTACACACCATAGTAAGTGTTCATTTTTTTTTCTTGAAAGGTTGACAATCTCTAAATGTATTTTTATGAAGAACATTTCTATTAGATTCTTAAACAAATATAAGATTCCCGGAGGACAAAAGTTTTCACAATACACCATATACAAAAACATGAAACTCATAGTATGCATTTTCTACATGATACTTGTTGAGAAATTTTAAGTAAAATTGCATTACTAGCAAGATGAGCATGTATGAGACAGTGTATCAATGTTGATGAGGCAATGTATGTGTCAAGATAGAAGAATGCGGTGTTCGGTTCTCACTGCCTACCCCTTGAGGAAGATAGAAGTGGAGAGTAAACGAGTGGGTTGTGGCCAACACTAAACTCTCCACACCACAAATATTGACAATGAAATATTTTATTCATTCTAAATTTTACTACCAGGAATATAAATTTTCTAACGATAGTATATTTTCATGTTAAGATAGACAAACTATTAATGCCGTATAGTGAAGAATGCTTATGTTGTATGAAATATTATAAAAAAAGCAGATAAATTTTGTTTTAAAGAACGCGAGAGCATTTTCAAAATTTTGACACGTGATATCATATGAAGAAATTTTTTGTTATTTATGGAAAGCTAATCAGTTCTATGTTCAAGCTCTTTACATTATAACATGAAATCAAATTACTGAACTTTTCCATACATAGAAATTTATCTAATTACATTTTTATTCATACTAAATGTTACTATCAGGAATATAAATTTTCTTCCGATAGTATATTTTTATGTTAAGATAGACAAACTATTAATGCAGTATAGTGAAGAATGCTTATGTTGTATGAAATATTTTTAAAAAAGCAGATAAATTTTGTTTTAAAGAACGCAAGAGTATTTTCCAAATTTTGACAGGTGATATCATATGAAGAATTTTTTTGTTATTTATGGAAAGCTAATCAGTTCTATGTTCAAGCTCTTTACATTATAACATGAAATCAAATTACTGAACTTTTCCATACATAGAAATTTATCTAATTACATTTTTATTCATACTAAATGTTACTACCAGGAATATAAATTTTCTTCCGATAGTATATTTTTATGTTAAGATAAACAAACTATTAATGCAGTATAGTGAAGAATGCTTATGTTGTATGAAATATTTTAAAAAAAGCAGATAAATTTTGAATTAAAGAACGCGAGAGCATTTTCAAAATTTTGACACGTGATATCATATGAAGAAATTTTTTGTTATTTATGGAAAGCTAATCAGTTCTATGTTCAAGCTCTTTACATTATAACATGAAATCAAATTACTGAACGTTTCCATACATAGAAATTTATCTAATTACATTATTATTCATACTAAATGTTACTATCAGGAATATAAATTTTCTTCCGATAGTATATTTTTATGTTAAGATAGACAAACTATTAATGCAGTATAGTGAAGAATGCTTATGTTGTATGAAATATTTAAAAAAAAGGAGATAAATTTTGTTTTAAAGAACGCAAGAGCATTTTCCAAATTATGACACGTGATATTATATGAAGAATTTTTTTGTTATTTATGGAAAGCTAATCAGTTCTATGTTCAAGCTCTTTACATTATAATATGAAATCAAATTACTGAACGTTTCCATACATAGAAATTTATCTAATTACATTTTTATTCATACTAAATGTTACTATCAGGAATATAAATTTTCTTCCGATAGTATATTTTTATGTTAAGATAGACAAACTATTAATGCAGTATAGTGAAGACTGCTTATGTTGTATGAAATATTTAAAAAAAAAGCAGATAAATTTTGTTTCAAAGATCGTTAGAGCATTTTGACAATGTTGACACGTGATATCATATGAAGAAATTTTATGATATCTATGAAAAGCTAATCAGTTCTAAGTTCAAGCTATTAATATTCTTATATCAATATGAAATCAATGAACTGAACATTGCCAAATATAAAAAAATTCTCTTGTTACATATAAGTTTCATACAAATATCCATTAAATAAAATATAATTTTTGAAACCGTTGAATATTTTTCTTTTAACATTGACCAACTTTGAATACAATTTTATGAAGATTCTTGGTGTTGTATAAATAGTTGAAACCAAATTAAAATATCTCTAATTTCCAGGTCGTGAGAGCATTTTTTCAGTTTTAATAGATGAAATCATAAAGAAACATTGGGAAAAAATGAACCGTTGTCTATGGAAAACTAATCAGCTCTAAGTTTATGGACTAAACACATGTGATATCAATATGAAGTCAATCGGACTTATAGTTTGGGCTGCAGAGAGGACACAAAAAAAAAACAACGTAAATGATGAATTCATAGAGAAGAAATCAAAAGTTGTCTATGGAAAACTAATCAGCTCTAGGTCTTTGCACTTTACACATATGATGTTAATATGAAGTCGATCAGACTTATAGTTTGGGCTGTAGAGAGGACACAAAAAAGATAAATGCTACGGCGTACGGCGTACAGCGTATACGCCATACACACAAACACATCACGACGAAACTCATAGTGTGCATTCTCTACATGATACCCATTGAGAAATTGATGTAAAAAAAATACGCTTAAATTTTGCGAAATCATGACTCTCCCCTATTCCATAGTGTGGAGAGTAAAAATACACTTGTCTATAGAGACACATACAACATCAATATGAAGTTGATCACTCAATTTTCCCATACAGAAACTATTTTACTTCTGTGACATATCAATGTGAAATAAATTTCATATTTTTCATACAAATATGGAATTTATTTCACATTGATATGTCTGACCATAATTTTTTATCTTCAAATTTTGACAATCCTTGAATGCATTTTTGATGAGTGTATTTTTGTTGTATCAAAATTTCAAACAGCATAAAAATACCTCGATTTTCCAGACGGGAGCATTTTGAAAATTTGGACAGATGAAATCATGGAGAAGAAATTAACGGATATCTATGGAAAACTAATCAATATGAAGTCAATCAGTTTTGGCTGCAGAGAGGACAAAAAAAAACCAACGTAAATGATGAATACATAGAGAAGAAATTAACAGATATCTATGGAAAACTAATCAGCTCAAGGTCTATGCACTTTACACATATGAAGTCGATCGGACTTATAGTTTGGGCTGTAGAGAGGATACAAAAAAGATAATTCCTGTTGTTGGTTACCCCACATTGTGTGGGATATACCGTGATAGTTTGTGGTTATTTTCATGTTAGCTTAAACAGCTGATAGTAGGCAAGGTAACGTTTGGGCAGGACAACGTCTTTTAGTTCAGCTAGTTGATAAATATGTTTGTATTCAGGGTGGGTTTTTTTTCACAGAATAGTTAAATCTCTTAAAACTGTTAGTTCAAACATAGTTATTCCCCATTACAAGCGTGTATGCTGACTTCGCATTTCATTCCTACATCAATATTTCCGTACAAATTGTAAACAGTACATTCCGAGTGTTTTCTATCTCGTTCTTGCTCATACTAGATAAAAGATAGACGATATAGTGTCTTGTTTTCTATTATTTATGTATTTGTGGTTCAGAATAATGGCAGTTGTAATAAAATTGTTGTAATTGTGTACGCATTTGAATTTTGAATGTCTGCAACAGTTTTCAGTAATTATATTAAAGAGAAATCTCACTATTTCTTTGTACATGTGTTATTGTGTCAAAAATTCATAGTCGTCCAAAACCACATTTCTCTTTTACATCAATACGTATTCGATTATCATCTCATCATTTATATTACTATCATAATTATATTGATATAAACAACAAAATTTGACAAAATCAAACCGTAAAAATGTTCAACGGTCAGTCATGAATAAAAATAACGAGCAACATCTATCATAACTGTCAAATTTGTCTATATCCTCGGATTTTTTGGTTGTTACTTTTCTGGCTATAGTAACGGGCTAAATGCGTAGATAAATGTGTAATTATAACTATAACTTTAACTATGTTTTTTAACTTTATCTATGAATAAAATTATGTTTTTTATATCATTTAAATTAATAACTTAACTAAATATTAATATGTACTGACTCATAAGACAAATAAATTGATTAGCATAACATTGACCATTCAATAACATTTAATACACAATGAATTGTATTGATTAAGAAGCAATAAGTGTATTGACCTTAAAAGAGTAAATGGCCAGCTGATAGATTATTTATTTATTTATAAATATATGTGTGTCAATGTCGACTACTTATGTACATTAAGTACTACATAAAATATCATTGTACAATGTTACACGAGTCTCTCTTGTCCAAACTAATCTATCAAAAAACATTATTAAATGTAATAATATTTAATTTATTGACAGATAATTCTTGGTGGAATTCCATTTAAAATTATTAAAATGAAACCAATAAATAATTATTCCACTTATTTATTTTGTTGGCTACGACTAGTTTCGTGCAAAGCACTTTTACGAGTAGTAGACTACTCGTAAATGTGCTTTGCACGAAACTAGTCATAGTCAACAAAATAAATAAGTGGAATAATTATAATATATTGGTTTCATTTTAATAATTATTAAATGTGTTTTTCTTAACACAGTGGAAGTTCATGATTATGAAAAGTATTGCTCTGTCAGTATGTCCGATTCTAAAGCTTTTTAAGAACATTCCGGCTAAAATAGGTGCGTTCCTATTCCACTTATTCTAAGTTGATATTCTATAATGCTGAAATAGGAACGTTCCTATTTGGGAACATTCTTACTCTAAGTAAGTCACGAATTAATCCAATTCCATAATCTATAAACACATTTTAGTCAAATTAAAGAAAGCATAGTATCAACATGTTAATCTGTTTAACTTCAAAATCACATAAAATAGTATTTTATGTTAATTCTTCTTGTTTAGTACTGTAACATATATGTTTGTTAAAAAGTGAAAAAATCTACAGCCTTACCCAGATGGGTTATATAATTAGTCTTTGAGATTGATTGGGTAAATTGAGCCATAATCTATCAATAATTATATATTACAAGTATTTGTTCTACTAGGTATTGTGTGTTCCAAAATTGTCTCCAAATGGACAAACTAATTGAGAGTCACTGATCTCAAAACAATCTGTACGGTATAATAATGCGTCACTTATTGTTAATGTTAACAAAGAGCACTTCCAACTATCCATCCATAATAGAGTAGAGTAGACAGGTAAATAGGGCTATTATCATTTATCTAGAAAAATTGTATATAACAGCGCCAGTCATCAACAATTGCAGCAATTATGTAGGCACTGTTGTACTAAATTGATAGTCAACAATTATGAAATTAAAATGTTTGGTATAATGTACAAACAACATATGTGTATAACGCACGGAAGTCATTAGTTTGTTTTAATAAGAAAAGTAGACTGTATTCTATAGATTTAAAATGTTGGGAATTTAGAAAAGGTCTATATTTGCGTAACGAAATGGATACAAAAGTTGCCATTCATAACGCCGTCGTAGTGCCAACCTTGACGTATGCAAGTGAAACCTGGACATGGCAGAAGACGCATGAAAGCAGAATAAATGCAGTTGAAATGAGATCGTTAAGAAGAATTTGTAATAGAACGATGTATGACCGGGTAAGAAATGAGGACATAAGGAAAGAATGTAAGATGAAGAAAGATGTCATTACTAGAATGAAAGTGAACACATTGAGATGGTTTGGTCACATGGGGAGAATGAATGAGGAGCGCCTGACGAAGAAAATATACAGAGCGGAAAGGGGTGGAATGAGAGGTCGGGGACGTCCAAGAAAGGGATGGCACGACCATGTGAACGATATTTTGAAAGACGGATATGTTAGAAGTTTGAGCAATAGACGAACATGTATGAGACGATGCATGAATGTGGACGAGGCGAGGGATGCGTGCCAGGATATAAATAAGTGGCGTTGGGTTCTCTCTGCCTACCCCGCAAGGGACATGGCGTGATGGTTTGTATGTATGCATTTATTCTATTTCAAATAATAAATAAATTTGGAATGGTAAAATAAAACCAAAGTTTTCAGTTCTACTAATTTAATGACACTGACTAGTTTCGGTCATCCAGTGACCATTTTCAAAGTGTACATTTTCAAGTGTACGGTTTTATTTTACCATTCCAAATTTATTTATTATTTGAAATGGAGTTCTACCAAGAATTGTCCGTAGAAAAGTTAAAAAAAGTTTATTCTATTTATTTCCATGAATAATTTCATTGTAAGAAGTATGAATACTTTTTCAATGTAACAGCTTAGTTTTTCTGTCTTGAACCAATGTGTTATATTTATGTGATTTTGTACTGATTTTGGCTTAAAAGAAAATAATCTTTACATAACGTAGCGGACTTATTTACCTGTAGGCGTTATCTGACAGTCAACAAGTACTAGTAAATAGTACAGTCGACCCGAGGTTATCCGACAAATGTTTTGCAAGGCGGTGTTGGATGTTTGAATTTGTCGGATTATAGAGACTCCCTATAGTTGGGATATTTTTGAAAAAGAGTATCTTGAGGTCCACTGCAGCAAGTAGGTATAAATAAAATATAGTACAATTAAAAAATAAACAGCAACAAAAAAAAAACAAATTTGTTAATAATTTTAAAAAAATACCGATACTAAAGGATGGGTTACGATGGTATGAAGGAATGGGTTACGATGGTATGATGGTATGAAGGAATGGGTTACGATGGTATGATGGTATGAAGGATAAAGGAATTATAGATAACAAAGAAAGAAGATAGTGTTTAACTTAAAAACAATGCAATAGAACAGATTGTTGGATAATAACTATTAATTGCCACTCCTGCTGGATCCAGCACATTTTTCAATCCAACAGTTGATTATGGCCTTGTAAGCCAAAACAGTCGTCGGAAGTCAAATAAATTCGTTGTGGAATATATATGTATTCAAATTTATCATAATTATTATGGAATTCTACAGTTTGGAAGCCGTGTCAATCGACATATTGAAAACTACTAGTTTTTATTAAAAATCAAAAATTGATAGATCCAGCAATTTTTAAGAAAATCCGCAAAAATCCTGCTGGAATGAAAATGCTGCTGCAATCCGTATTCTTCACCTTTTCTTTTCCTCCAACCTCTATCTCGTTTCTTTCTTTGTTGCTGTGATTTTACATTTATTAATGTTATGTGTCTTTCTAAATTGAATGTATCTACCACTACACTATTTATGGCCTCACGTTGCTTTGGTTGTTTGGAAAAGATTGCCTTATATGGCAATAAACCCACAATACTCAATGTCAATTGTTGAAGATAGTTAGATGTCTGTGGTATTTGATTAGTCTGTGGTTGGTTATGATGTAATATTGTGTTTATTGTATGTTTGTGGTAAATAATTACGTGAAATATTTATTTGAAAATATATTAACGTATAATTTTGTAAATTGTGTGGCAGAATGAAATAGCAGACATTATTAAACTCGTTAAAAATTATCAAAAGCTAATTTGAAGTCTAAATATTTCCTAATATAACCAAATTTAACTGAATATTCACACAATAAAACGAATTACCTAAAATCAAAAGTTCATTACGTTGTATACATAATTCTATAGCAACGAAAGTTATCATAGGAAACACAGAAATGGAGACCCAAAGTTCTGAGGTACAGTGTATGCTTATGTATAAATGCATATTTTATTTAAATGTAAAAAATGAGTACAGTTTTTTTTATTGACAAACTTTTTTTAACATCTCCATTTCTGGTGCAGTTCAGGGGTGACATCTATGCGATACACCGTCACCTCATTTAAGAATTGTGCTTTCAATGTTTACAAATAAACTAATTTCTCAATAGATGGCGTTACAAAAGAAGGTTTCTTCGTTACTTCATAGATGGCAATAGTATAATTCCTTGTTTTCAGGTGAATTGTTACACATTATTCAAATATATAGAACTTTCAAAAATTACATTGAAAAGGGAACTCAATAAGAAAGCACAATTGGTGAATGTTGCGCAAGCGATAAGTGATCATGTAAACCAGCCGATGACAGGTCATAAGCCCTGTAGGTGCCTTGAGTTCCTGGTTCTTCTATAATATCCCAACTTCGTCTCTACTGAGATGTTATTGTCAACAAAAATAGCATTTGACTCCCGACGGAAAAAAATCCAATGTTTGCATATATGCCATTAAAAAAATATTCGGTTTTGAGTACAGTTTCTTACATCTAGTATAAACAAAAAGAATATAATCAAGTTGAAAAAAAAACAAGAAACAATAAAATATTCCAATATACATATGTACATTAAACACACAAAAAACAAAGGAAGCACACAATATTTTAAAAGAATTTTTCCTTTATGTATTCATTGATTTTCTTTGTAATACACACTTATTTGTGTACCCGCAATGTTAGCCTCGTCGACTTTTCGACGGGTAGATAACAGACGAGCGGTGCGACACCCTCGTAAAAGAGATGGACAGATGATCTCACTCCCATCGCAGGAAGAGTGTGGCCGAGAAAGGCTCGAGACAGATAGAGTATGTACATAATATAATAATTATTGATTATTATTATTTATTAGAAGAAGTCTAGAAGATGAAATAAAACCAAAAGGAATTTGTACTTTGCAATTTGAATAATCTCATTGCTAAGTGTCCCAGAATACTTCATCATATAACACTCATCATTAAGAAGGAAAACACTTAAAATTTCAGGCCAGTCATAAACCTATCAGGTGCTGGATGTTTTATAAATACCGTGGGAGAAGATAGAAGTTAAATATTATTTTATCTGTGATTTCGTAAATTTATGTACTAACTCAATTAACAACCTCGAGTACTTTGATCGGGATAAGATAAGGAAAGAAAATTTGCTTACAAAATTCTTATTTACAAGTGTAAACCACAAAAAAAAAGTACGTAACTACTTTCTTTTACTACAGTGTTTATACAAAAATGACCTCCACTCCGTGTACTTTCAAAATGATTTGAACAAGCAGTTGTAAATTATACATATATTATGTATAATATTAACGTGTTGTAACGTGATGTTGAAATACTTACTTCTAACATTAAGTCTGGCAATCTCTGTTACATTTGTGGAGTTCACCTTAGATTCAGGAGTACACGTATAGTTTCCCGTATCATTTGCACTGACCTGGTACAGTAACAATGTGCCATCACTCTAAAACAACAAAATATTCAACAATAAGAAAATATTGTCAATTAAAACAAAATACTATTTTAACAATTATATTGGCCTTCGTGGCTCAGTTGGTTAGGTATCTGACTACTGATCCAAAGGTCCCGGGTTCGATTCCCGGTGGAGACACAGTTTTTAATTGTGTTTTCAGTCTGGATCTGTGAGACGATTAATATCGTAAGTCTCCAGAATGTGGCAATTTGTTATTGGGTGCGTGTTAAATAATTATTTGACATAGCACCTGTTAGTTGCCCGAGAAGCTACATAAAATAAAATAAAATAAATATCATAATATTAATTGACAGTTAAAAGGCGGAGAGAGATTTCAGATAAGATAGAGCGAGACAGGATACTTCAATTTTCTCCATCACACTGTATTAAATGCCTATTTATTAATTGCAAAATTGCATAAAAATACAGTATTGTATATAAAAATTCCTTGAATTGTGGTTGAATCACGGTTCAATGGAACCCGGTTCAAAGTCTTATTACAAGATCTTATAAAAATATTTAAATCGCAGCTCAGTTGATCTCGATTTGTCATATTTCATATGACAGCACCGAATTTAGTTTTGTTGAGTTGGTGGTCACGACCACAGAACAGTATGCGCGGCACGGAACACGTGCGCGCATAGCGATAGTTCTGTCAAACACTTGTTTTCGCATTGTTTGACATTCAATATTTTTGTATGAATTCAACATCAATTGAAAATTCTAATGGATTAAATCACTTTTCATATGTTTTTCTCATATCTTATGGTCATATACGTACTTCAAAATTGTGAAATGTCAAGTTGAACCAGTGTTAAACTACCCCTTCACTGGTTCAATTTGACATTTGAGTTGAATAATATTTCTACTTTTGAACCATGTCTATGGCCCGGTATTACAGTCTCAGTTTAAGAGTGAACTCAAGTTTTACAAAAATATAGTGTATTACACTATCCGTGTAGGCCTAATCTTCCCTCAAATTCGTCACCAAAACGACAAATATTTAACTTAACATTTCTGGCGGATTAAGTACTTAACGGTGAGTCAACTGTCATTTCTCGACTCGAACATGGGCATTTAAAGCATTATTTTGGTGAAAAAAATTAAATTTACCATGTTGGATAATAAAGCAATAGTATATCAAGTCGTAGCGTTCCGTTATTATTTGAGGTTATTTAAAATTTGACAGATAATAACCATAGAAAAAGTAAAATATAATTGAAGATTTAGTAACTGACATGTCATGTTGCACTGTAATACGGAAATGGATTCAATCTCCCTTTAACATTAATCTTGAGTTTAACAAACTCAATGAGTTGAGGGCCGACTGTAATACCGGCCTATATTCATTCTTGAAAAAAAAAATAATTAGGTAGATACCAATATAATATGTTCAGTTACATAATATAATAGTTACAATGGAGATTTATCATGCTTCACTACAAATTGAAATATAAACCTGGGTAAATTACATAGACATAATTGTCAAACAATGTTATTACGTCTATAAAACTTTATTACTTAATCACAACTTAATCAAAGCACCAACCAGTCGACTTTATACTATGGAGAATATTTTATGTTTCTGAACACAATTTAAATTACGGAATTAAACAGACTTATAACATTTTTTATTTTATATTTTTTTAATTTTTTAAATATGTATATTATTATGATTTTAACTGTTGATTGTAACATCAATTTAAAACATGTAAAAACAATCAAATATTATTGTTGCGCTGAGCCAGAAATGTACAGCATTGTTTAGGTACTTTGAATGAAATACAAAATTATTCAATTTCATTAAAATATCAAATGAACCAAGCTGGGAACAGTTTTAACATGCATTGTCATCAGGAATACACAAATTCTGAAAGTTTCAGAGCTTCTAACTGGTCGGGAAGTTAGTCAAAAATCGATTGAGAAATTCCAGTACAGACTGACAAACAAGTGAAGTTAAAGAATTTGTTTATCACCAAATTTTATTTTTTTTTTTATTTTTTATTTTTAAAAAAAAACAATACAATGTTCACATATAAATCATAATTTAAAAAGGTATACAATTTCCATCATATAATTCATAATAACCCTCTTTAATTGAGATAAAATCTCATGTTAAAAGAGGGGAGTATCTATTTAATATTATTACATTTACCAAAACATTGTACATCTACTAAAAAATATGAAGCTACACAAAACAAGAATGAAATAACAAAAAATAAATAAATAAATCAGTATAATTTTTTAATTTTATTTTTAAATATACTATAATTTTTTTCGAGTCTAAGACTCAAAGGGAGTTCATTAAACCACTTAGTACCTTTATACTTATAGAAATGTTGTGAGGCAGTTGTACGTAAGAGGAATGGTAATACATCCTTGTGAATTTATTCTGCTGCTTAAAGAAAATGACAATTGGTTTGAATTTGTAAGAATATCTTTATGAATTTGGAACAATGAGATTTTTTTGTAGATATTTTCAACAGTTGAAACTTTAAATTCTTGAAATAAATTAATAGTTGGATAATCAAATCTCTTTTTTAATATAATTTTAATAATGATTCTTTGAAAAACTTCTAAAGGCACTAAAGTGGTTTTAAAAGCTCCCCCCCAACATATAATGCCATATTGTAAGATGGATTGAAATAATGAAAAATATATTGTTTTAAGCAAGTTTGTTTGAAGTATATTTCTTAGTCTCAGAAAAATAAAAATTAGCTTTTTAAGGCGTTCAATAGTAGTAGTTATATGTAATTTCCATTTCATACTGCTTTCAATAATAATGCCTAGGTATCGGATGTTATTTTTAGTGGATAATTTAATACACGCTGAGTTACAAGATATGGAGTTGTTGAAACAGGAATTGTCAATATGAATTTTAATATTAAGGTCTTCTGGGATGTATTTATCATTTAGTGCAAATGGGATAATACACGTTTTATCTGTATTCAATGAAAGTACATTACAATCGAACCAAGACTTCAAAACACTTATATCTGATTCAGCTGAGGCAATTAATTCCTTCCAGGTGTTATCTTTCAGTATAATGGCAGTGTCATCAGCATAAGAAATTATTTTACCAGATATTGGCAGATTGAATATATCATTCACATAAATTATAAATAAAAGTGGATATACAACATACAACATGTGATATACAACATTTTACCGTGTAAAAAAGGTAAAATTAAGAGGTTTTTTTTTAAATAGCAAGAATAGTTATCAAAATATTATAATAAAAATCTCAGCCGGTAGATTATCATATTCTTTTTCGATTGAAGTAAAAATCTACTTAAAAGGCCTTGTAGTTTTTTAGTTACTTCCAATAAAAAAATTAAAAGGGTTTTACTAAAACTAATTTTACAAGAAAAGTATTGAACAAATTCAAAAATCAAAAAACTCATGCAATAGAATAAAGATGTACATACAAACTGTTCCTTATTTAAAAGACGTATCTTTTAAGGGTACTGGGGAAATTATTTTCAAAATATACTATATAGCCTACTATAGCCTCTTAAATTACATTTTTACATTAACAGTATACCCATGGCCCATGAACTAGGGGACTCAAAGATAAAAAGATATCTGGTGAAGGGAATGGCTCAAGGTGTTCTACCACCTCTTCTATGGAATCTAGCCTTAAAAGAACTGTTGAAGAAGTAGAGTACACCGTGGTCAGTGTAATCTCGTATGGGGAAAATCTCGCCATAGCGGTGTCCTGTATTTATACACAGCCATGGCTTTTTATAAATACAGGATTAAGCAACCAGCTGTTCATTGGAATTATCTATTATTTTTGAGATTTGCCTTATGTAACCTCTTATCATTTTCCAAATTTAGTTTACTTATTTTATATAATTCCTTAGCCAATTAACATCTATCTTTAATTGTTTTAATTCTATAATTGTTTATTTTTGAAAATGGTTATTTTTTGCTTGGCTCGTAATATTTTATCCTAAAAATTCAACTCCATGTTTGGGCGTTTAAGATCCAGCATATCCATATTCCATCCTTGGATTATTATCACCACGCTGAGACCAGACGCCGCTCACCGCCGCCCAGAGAAGAAAGTACCTACCTAGCATTCGCTCACCGCCGCCCAGAGAAGAAAGTACCTACCTAGCATTCGCTCACCGCCGCCCAGAGAAGAAAGTACCTACCTAGCATTCGCTCACCGCCGCCCAGAAAAGAAAGTACCTACCTAGCATTCGGATTCCAATGATACCGAATGATTCGGAACATGTTCCAAAAAAAGAATATTCATTTATTAAAAATGAATAAGTTGCAATTTTTCACAAGTGTCAGACACATTATAAATTCATCATACATATTTTCAAGAATCTTTTATGTTCCCACTAAACGTTGTGTACCATTTCAAGAAAATTACGAGGCTCTGGTCGAGAATAGTGGAAGGCAACATCCAGTGCGCCGTCGAGAACCTGAGTAGGTCAATCTCAGTTCCTGGTGATAAATTTCTCTTTTCCTATTCTAACCCGACCAATTCCTTCAAAATATACAGTCCACTTAAACGAGCCAATACTACCAATTTTCATTTCGCCAGGGCCACAACACTTCATATTCTCTTGTTTATTATCTATGAAAAATTCTAACTTGTCTTTGTATAATACTCTGTTAACTTCTTCGTTGTTAATACTTGAAAATGCGGTTAGCACCAAACTTGTTGCAGTCTTTAAAAATATAAATAGTGGAGTGATTAAAAAAGTTTTTTGTTTTTAATATTTTTTTTTTCACCAAGAACGATGGGTGAATTTTCCATATGTATCCGTTCATTGCATCTATCAAAACGGTCTCAGACTATGGAAAATCAAGCCTATGATTTTTATTTAAAGAATGTATGCAATATAAATGTAATTTATAAATAAGGAATCAGGGATTTTCACTCTTTCCGTTAAGGAGTGATTATTGTTGGCCAAGTAATAAAAGAATGTTCAATGTATGACTGTGAGATTCCATTTATACACAGAAATCTAATTATAGATGTGACCAAAGGCAAGGAAGGATATTATAAATAGCCTTGCAAAGGACATGTTATAACATTATAATAAGACTGTGGCAGCTTCATAAAAAATCGGCGCTTACGCAGTGAACCTGCATCTAACATGGAAGTAATTTGTCAATGCATTATCGTGCAATTCCCACCTCCAAGACCAATTGATATTTTCAAGCAACTTCTAGTTTTAATCATTCAATTCATATATTGTATAATTGCAATAAAAGGAGATATTCAGTAAGTAATCTTTCATTTCACAATCAATCAATCTTTACCTCTATACTACATATTGATTTAAATAACTTAATGTATCAATTTAAAGGTGGAAGTTTGTTTTTGTCGTGGAAAGGCTAGTTGTAACCTTTGATCAATAATTTAAATAATAATTCTATACAAAACTATGTATATTTATAATTATTATAGAAACAACTACCACCTTTAAAAGACTTTGAGCCTTAGGGCTAAAAATGTAGTCTACTATGTATATTAGTACCTGTCTATATACACATTATCTGTCAACTTAACAATAACATATGTGTTTCCTGTATGATAATATCTTTACTGAACATGTAGGTACACCAACTTCCTTTTTACATGGTATTTAAATAAAAATCCTTTTTTAAACATTACATAATTCATACATACCATCATGCCATGTCCCTAATGGGGTAGGCAGAGATAACCGAATGCCATATTCTGTATCCTGGTGAACGCATCCATCGCCTTATCAACATTCATACATTGTCTCATACATATTCCTCTGTAGTTCAAGCTACTCAAATTTCCTTCTTTCAGAATGTAATTCACATGGTCGAGCTATCCTTTTCTTGGACGGCCCGACCTCTCATTTCATTCCTGTCCTCATTGTATATTTTCATTGTCGGGTGTTCCTCATTCGTTCTCCCTCATTAGGATTTAAACTTAGTCTGTCCTCAAATTCACAAATTTGAAATTAGTCTGTCCTCAAATTCACGGATTTGAAATTATTCTGTCCTCAAATTTATGGATTTGAAATTGGTCTGTCCTCAAATTCACTGATTTGCAATTTGTCTGTCCTTGAATTCTAGAATTTGAAATTAGTCTGTCCTCAAATTCTAGGATTTGAAATAAGTTTGTTCTCAAATTCTAAGATTTGAGATAAGTCGGTTCTCAAATTTTAAGATTTGAGATTATAGTGTGTTCTCAAATATTAAGATTTGAGATTAGTCGGTTCTCAAATATTAAGATTCGCGAAGTTACTTCAGTTGCGCAATTCACATGTTGATCAACACAACAAAAAGTAAATAACACATAAGGGTTGCCATAACTGCAATATTTTCCGCATAAATCACTGAAACAATATTACCCCCTATTCAGTAACTATTGTAACTAAAATAGGAATGTTCTAAAATTGTAGATTTTAGATTTACGGTCTTATTTTAGCATTATAAAATAGCAACTTTGACTAAATGGAATAGAAACGTACCTATATTGGCCAGAACGTTCTTAAAAATTTTAAGATTTGAGATTATAGTGTGTTCTCAAATATTAAGATTTGAGATTAGTCGGTTCTCAAATATTAAGATATGAGATTAGTCGGTTCTCAAATATTAAGATTTGAGATTAGTCGGTTCTCAAATATTAAGATTTGAGATTAGTCGGTTCTCGAATTCTAAAATTAATAATCCGAAGAGATAAGTCTATTACATAGTTAATAATATAATTAGATAATTTATAATGAATATATATATGGCATGTGTTGGGTTATTAATATTATTTATGACTATTGAGTTAATTTATTCCTGATCATAAAAATAAACGATCATAAAACTAAGAACGCAAACTAAAAATAGACGTATTGAAATAGAAAATACATTAATTTTATTGTGAAATGTACTAGACTTAAGCAGAGAATACAAATCCACAACTACAACACATTCAAAAAATACTTTATAACTGAGAAAGCTACAAAAAATTGGACACGAAAGAATAATGTGGCTGTGACTACAATAATTTGTCAGAACAACTAAAAACTATCAACGAAAACCAGACATTGTATCAAGAACTGAAGTGTTGTTGTATATGAATGACTACTACATATATATTACAATTAGAATGTAAAGTATAAAAAAACTTATTATCTGCTGCCATGTTTAGAGAAATCATTTGATTAAGAGATGATGTTAGAAATGCATAAGGGCACAATGCACAATGATTTTTTTAAAGCTTATTTTATGCATCAAAACACAATTTCAATTCAAAAGGCAATGAGTATAAAAACTGGAGTTTTAGAAAACACAATTTTTCATTAATTTCATCATCATCATCATCATGATGAAATTATTGGAGTATTGGAAAATACAATTTTTCATTAATTTAGGTATATAAAAAAGTGTACAACGGGCTTATTACCATAAGGTAATATAGAGCAAGCAACTTAAGTAAATTAGGTACAATACATCTAGATTTATTTTTTCTTCTTTTTCTTTGCCCTAGCCGTTGTTCCATTTACTTGGGGTCGGCTATAAATAAAATAAAGTTGTTTAAATGTGCCACAAAGTTAGCTCTTTAAATAATACCCGTTACGACATTGCTTATTTGTTTCCTATTGACCGTCAAAACAATTGAGATATGGACATTGGGTGACATACAACTTACATTCATGTAGGTAATGATCTTAAATGAACAGTGATCTTCAATTTCTATTATTATCATTATGTATCATCACATAATAATATGCTCGGCAAATTTACAGACTATGTATTCAATAGTCACAACATAATTTGCCTCAAGTTTCAAATATATTGACTACCTAAGAGATTTCATAAAATATATATATGTAGGTATTAATTTTATTTCATTTGTATTGCTTCTTGAGCAACTAACAGGTATTATGTAACAGGTAAATAATTAAATAAAAGATAGTGTGTTCTTGAGCACATAGTTCGGACAAATGGAGAGTACATAAGGTGTGTTTGACTGAGACAGCTGAAAGTAGACAAGATAAACGATGATCCGACATAAGCTGTAATTGAATACCTTGCGTGAACATCGTTGCAAACGACATAAATGTAAAAAGCAGAATTTTTAAGGAACGTTGCTTATACCAATACTAACCCACCCCTTTTGTTTGAAGTAGAAAAAATATGTTTGTTTCTGTCAAACTAATGTCGGTAACTGTGAGCGCTAAACGTAAAGATACAAAAAAGAAAAGCAATCATGGTTTCACTGGATTCACAAATCCAGGCCCACGAGCACAGGCGACCAAAGTATCAGTCAGAATAGGCAGGCCACACGGGCTTATGACCATGTATGCGGGCTAAAGGGGCCACTTTGTAACTTGAATCACCCTCACCACTCACCCACCAACCTCCGACTGCTATTCCACTCCCCTGCACAAACAAATCCAATAGGACGCGAATAATGCTGCTTTTTCCACTCTATCCAGTTCTTTTATTTCACCCCTAGGGAGATCTAGGACCTTAAAGTAGGAATATATAGACTTTACGGGCAGGCCTCTCGCCCCCACCTCTACAGCATATATATTTGTGTTAAAACCATTTTGAACAGTTTTATCTACCAGTTCCTTGTATTCGTTTAGCTTGTTTTGGTGGTCTTTTGGAATATTTGTGTCCCATGGAACAGTCAGCTCCACATAAAAAACTCTTTTCAATGAAAGAGAATAAATTGTCAAGTCAGGCCTAAGAGACGGGATACAGATTTCCTTTGGAAGGTTATATCTCTCTGTTCTCATATCCATTATATTGCCAAGTCAGGCCTAAGAGACGAGATACAGATTTCCTTTGGAAGGTTATATCTCTCTGTTCTCATATCCATTATATTGCCAAGTCAGGCCTAAGAGATGAGATGCATGTCTCCTATAAAAAACAATGTTGCATGTACCGACATATCGTCTTTTTGATCATCAGTGCGAATGAGCTCAAAAGGAGTAAATAATTTAAATCAGGTAAAAATATAGACATTAAAAAAAGGAATGATACTGCGATAATTATATGCGAGATCTGCACAACATCAATTTAAACACAATTTACCCATTTTACACAATACACAGCCCCCAAGGACGGTAAGATCCACCATCACCAACACAATTAATGTCCTCAAGATGAAAACTACACACGGCCAAAGACATTTCAAATATTATGCCATCAAATTACACAACTGTCTAAAAACTTCACTAAAAGTGCAATGACAAAATACCACGTCACAAAACTACAAAAAAACACAACATCATGGATATATAACATCAGTTCGAACACATAATAAAATTATAACATAATTAACTCCTACGTTCATTACAATAACAAGTTGCTTTAGGTATAATTTAATCTAAGCAAAATAAACATATGTACGATTTATGCCTCGCAACTGATCGATGAATGAACACCTCGGTACAGGAGTTCATAGTGAGGTGTTCATTGTACCGACGCAATTACACACTTACCAGTAACACGCACACACATACACACAATATTTCTAGCATGTAATTGTATTGTAATACGTAAAATTAATAAATATAATAATGAACACTTCTTTGCATCCTGCAGTGTTTCCAGCCCAGAGAAGCAAGAACTGCGTGATAAATGAAATTTAAAATTTCTCCTCTGCTGGGGATTGAACCCAGGATGTCCGAACAGAAACCAAACACATCACGGCGGTCGGCAATATTAGTATCAAAAAACCATTAAAACATCAATTAGTAAAGGTATGGAAGCGAGTCGGAAAAGTGCGTTATTTTATATTTATAAATAAATTTAATTTATGATTATGAACTTCTGTTGATAAAACTTTGATATAAACATAATTTTCAAATTCTTTCTAAAATATGTCTTTATTTATTTGCAACTTCTTGTACATATAATTTGTGCACTGGCGGGTTTATTGCCAAATGGCAATTTCTTTCAACCAACAAGAGTAAATGTAAGGGCCCTTCTATACCCTGGGTATACAGATATACACAAAAATGAACGCTAAATTACCTTCTAATGTGAAACACGAACCAATATTGTATATCACTTAATATGTGATATAAAACATTTTTTCACGAAGAAAGGTAAAATTTAGAGGTTTAATTTAAATAGCAAGAATACTAATTAAAATATTATAATATTGAATAAATCTGCCGGTAGATTTTCGTATTCTCTTTCGATTGAAGTAAAAATCTACTTCATATTCCTTTGTATTTTTTTGAGTAACTTACAATAAAAAATTATAAGAGTTTTACTAAAACTAATTTTACAAGAAAAGTATCAAACAAATTCAAAATTCAAAAAATTCATGCAATAGAATAAATATGTAAATACAAACTGTTCTTTATTTCAAAGACGTATCTTTTGAGGGTACTGGGGAAATTATTTTCAAAATATAATATATACCCCACTATAGCTTCTTAATATACAATACATTGCGTACTATAGCAATAAGGTTATGACGTGACAAAAATAAAAAAAAGACAAAAAAAGATTGAATATAATAATAACAGTTCATAGAAATGATGGGATAACAAAAAGACAAGGAGAGGAAGAGGTAAATATATCACAAGTGTAATAATATAAATCTAGATTATTAAATACATAATTACATGATATTAAAATAACATGCTATCTGAATAGTTATACAATAGAGTTAAAAATAAAAATACATATTTAGTATAAGGTATTTATTATAAACAAATTAACCTATTTCACCTTCCAACCATCATTAGCATTGTTAATTGTAGCTTGTATGTACTTTTAACAACAACAACATTCAGAGAGAATTGTTTATTATTACATATATACAAAACGTCATGGCATATCCCAAAAGGTATCACGACACATGCGTGTATGCCCACAAACTAATATCCTCTCATCTTAAACGGCACTACATTCAGAATGGGTGGTAAACCTCATTGCTGAACTTTAATAAAACTTTCATTAATATATTGTTTTAAATTATGCCTTTTGCCGGAATACTGGATGTATTTAAAAATAAAATGATTTATTTATGATTAACGGATTATGTTGCTGACATTATTTATTAACACTGATTAGAAAACATTTCCAAACAATATATTTTTTATGTACAAACATATGTTGTTATTAAGACGGGTATATAACAACTATAGAAGTCACAAAACTTTTATGCATTTCAACCATTATACATTATTATTAAATATAATAAACTCAGGAATTGCTTTCAATATGTTTTTGTTAGGTGCAATCTAATAATGATGCATTATTCAATAAAATAATATTACTATTTAAGTATATTGGTTTAAGTGTTTATGCCGAGATTCGTGGCTGTTGCCAAAGAAAACAAATTAAGTGACTCACTTTAATTGTGTGGTTACTGATTTGTCTATCTCCCTTCCCGAGGAAAACCCACATAACACTGTCAGTAGTTGTCAGCTTCTGTGATCCTGGACAAGGAATAGCGATACTTGATCCCACGTCCGCTGCATAATCCCGCACGGTAACGCAGGACACATCATATAGCACTAAAACATTACACATCCATTAACGCGAATCCAAAATAAAAATACATTTTCAAAACAGAAAAAAATCAATGAAATTCACAAGTACACAAACCTTGGGTGATAATCACTAAAATTAGAGGATAAATCACGTTATTGAGAAACATAATATCATTCCTAATTCTGCGAAGGACTTTAACTTAATTTGCACAAAGTTTCATTTAAAAATATAAGAAAATAGTAACAAAATATCAGACAAGAACGATAGACATAAAGGCGTCTTATCTATGAACATCTAACAACAATTTTGAAGTTTATTAAATTCGCGAAGTTACTTCAGTTGCGCAATTCACATGTTGACCAACACAACAAAAAGTAAATAACACATAAGGGTTGCCATAACTGCAATATTTTCCGCATAAATCACTGAAACAATATTGACGAATAACCAATTAATTTTTAATAATTGGACATGTCATTCCCACCGAAAGTATGGTGAACTGATGGGAGGAGTGATAGAAAATGAGGCGATCCTCCTCCAGACCGTCACCCATGGCAGGCTCCGTGCCATAAGGTAACGCTATGATGTTGCATCTCACTCCTCAGCAACAAAGGTGACAGGCCAGCTAGCTGGGAGCCTCACTGGAGGTGTACCGACGCCCCAGACGACAGGAAACCCCTTTGTGGTCCAATCTACGAGGCGCCGCGTTCCTTGCTGTAGTGGCCCAACATTGCACCCTGCCTTGACGTCTCTGCCCTGTTGATCCCCTCACCCTGGTTCCGCAGCACTGGCAGCATCCATGCGTGTTACGTAAAATGTCACACAGACCTCGAAAGATCTTCTCTCCTTGTTGAGTTTGCGATATACTGTTTCACTCATCCCATCACATTCAAAATAGACGTTGTCTTGCACGTTATGCATTTAAAACATGCATCGTCAGAAATGTTATTTCGTTATTTGAGGATTCGTGGCACTTCATCGTAATTTGAAACATTTTTTTTTTCGGGAATATTCATTGAGCGATGTTGTTAAATGATTATAAAAAGTAAACGTCAAAAGGAGCCAAAAGAAAAAAAAAAGATTTGATTCTAGATCAAGCGCCAAATCCATCGACAGCTGATATAATTTGAAACTTATTTTGTTCTTGAGTATTCGCTTTGATTTGACTTCTCAGCAGATGGAACAATTGCATCATGGACGAATCCATCGAGGAAATGCATCTCACATTAATTTATAAACATTTTTAGGTTTGAAACTTAGCCTGTATGTATGAGTAGGCTATGGCTTGAAATCGATTGTGTAAAAAAATGTGGTCATTAGTTTTTTTTATATTTTTTCATACAAGGGTTGAAGATTATATAGTATTTTCTATGGTTTTTCAATATCTATGGTTCACCCTTGACTTTGTTTTATCTGTCATGGCCGCGGGGTGGCTAAGTAATTAGTGTTTTGTATTCATAAGAAAAAATGGCATTATCGGTTTATATCCACCCTCACCAACATAAATAACGGCGAGATAATTGTGTCGCTGTATCTGTGACAGTTGGGATGGCAGATGAAGACGGCGAACAGGAAATAAAGAAAACGCTAGATGCTATTCAGGTGTTTCAGTCGATGATTGACGTTTCGTCAGACAGATTGGATGGGCTGAGGACACAATGCGCAACAAGTGCAGAGCTGACGCAGCAGGAGATCCGGACACTGGAGGTAACTGTCCGTCCTTTAGTCTGGCTCAGCTCGCTTCGAATTCGAGCCAGGAACCCTCCGCCGAAGGGCGAATCTTTTTCGCCCTTGAACTATATTCTTTCTAATTACTCCTTTAAGGCACTAAATTGACCTTCCCGTATTTATTGTGAACCTTCCTTGCATTATTAATCGTTGAATGAGTAAAATAAGGCGTTACTTTTGTGTAAATATGACTGTCAACGACCTCTTTATTAATAATGTTTTATGTGTACAGGGAAAACTGATAAAGCTGTTCTCGCGACAGTTGGTGACGAAGGCCAAATTGCGGGACGAGGATGTGCCTCCAGAGTTGCGTAATATCCCATCTTTAACACAATGGCTTCAGGTTGTTGGGCTCAGCCAGGATTCTATCAAGGTAACAAATGAATTACGTAGTCAATCTATTGAATCATGTTAAGTATTTGGTGTGATAAAAGAGTTGTGTATAATCGATTTTTCTATATTATTTTGCAACCCATAATACAAATACTTGTGATTGAAAATTTCAACAATAGGATATATGGATAGGTATCCACAAATATCTTGATAATTTTCGGTCTAGAAGGGGACGGTTTGCAGTTTACCAACTGAACAAAAAAGCTCAAAATTAGTTTTCTGCAACCCACTTAATTTAGAATCGTTAATGATGTCCAAACAACTTTTTAATGTTAATATTTATTCCAAATTTAGATCATTCTGATAGATATATTGTGGTACTATCCATGTCTCAACCTGTTTGCATTTGTTCTTGGCATGTTTAGTTAGCACAGTTTAGAGAAAAGACAAATAACATTAAGGTAAGGTACCTCCTTTATTTAAAAACGAGTGGGTTGTGACCAACACTAAACTCTCCACTACATAGTAAATGTATTTTTTTTCTTCTTGAAAGGTTGACAATCCCAAGATGCATTTTTATGAAGTAAATTTCTATTAAATTCCTAACCAAATATTAGTTTCCCTGTGGACAAAAGTTTTCATAATATACCATACACACTCATAGTACACACTCTCTACATGAAACCTGTTGAGAAATTGATGTAAAAAAATTGCTTTAACAATATACGATCGTGTATGAGACAATGTAAAAATATTGATGGGGTGATGGATATGTGTCAAGATAGACGAATGCGGTGTTTTGTTCTCTCTACCTACCCCATGAGGAAATGGCATGATAGTATGTAGATGAATACTATTACATTCATAGTAGTGGAGAGTAAAAATTGCTTTAACAATATACGATCGTGTATGAGACAATGTAAAAATATTGATGGGGTGATGGATATGTGTCAAGATAGAAGAATGCGGTGTTTTGTTCTCTCTACCTACCCCATGAGGAAATGGCATGATAGTATGTAGATGAATACTATTACATTCATAGTAGTGGAGAGTAAAAATTGCTTTAACAATATACGATCGTGTATGAGACAATGTAAAAATATTGATGGGGTGATGGATATGTGTCAAGATAGAAGAATGCGGTGTTTTGTTCTCTCTACCTACCCCATGAGGAAATGGCATGATAGTATGTAGATGAATACTATTACATTCATAGTAGTGGAGAGTAAAAAAGAATAATTGAAATCAGCCAACATGGTTATGAATCATCCCTGAACTTATATAGCAGCTATCAATTGTTCTGTTGATTTTACCTCATGAAGCAATATTGTTATAGTAAATGAATATTTATAGCAGGATATGATTCAGAGATTATTTTTTTAAATCAGAAAGTCAATTATGCAAGCATCAAAGGATGAGGAAAACTGTCATATTGTATTAAAACACAATATAACTGTCATATTGTATTAAAACACAATATAACTGTCATATTGTATTAAAACACAATATAACTGTCATATTGTATTAAAACACAATATAACTGTCATATTGTATTAAAACACAATATAACTGTCATATTGTATTAAAACACAATATAACTGTCATATTGTATTAAAACACAATATAACTGTCATATTGTATTAAAACACAATATAACTGTCATATTGTATTAAAACACAATATAACTGTCATATTGTATTAAAACACAATATAACTGTCATATTGTATTAAAACACAATATAACTGTCATATTGTATTAAAACACAATATAACTGTCATATTGTATTAAAACACAATATAACTGTCATATTGTATTAAAACACAATATAACTGTCATATTGTATTAAAACACAATATAACTGTCATATTGTATTAAAACACAATATAACTGTCATATTGTATTAAAACACAATATAACTGTCATATTGTATTAAAACACAATATAACTGTCATATTGTATTAAAACACAATATAACTGTCATATTGTATTAAAACACAATATAACTGTCATATTGTATTAAAACACAATATAACTGTCATATTGTATTAAAACACAATATAACTGTCATATTGTATTAAAACACAATATAACTGTCATATTGTATTAAAACACAATATAACTGTCATATTGTATTAAAACACAATATAACTGTCATATTGTATTAAAACACAATATAACTGTCATATTGTATTAAAACACAATATAACATGACATGTATATTAGTTAGCGACACATTAAAGCATATTCAATTATGACACGTCATAACCGTATATTATATTTTGAAATAAGTTTTCCCTAATATTGATAATATTATTATATATTTTTAACAACTTCAAAAAGAGGTTATTTATTTGGTTTATTTGGGACAATAACAGCATTATAAACTAATATGAACATAAAACAATAAGGGCAGGTTTTTTCACAGAATATTTGATTTACATACACATTGGTACAAGTAGGTAAATAATTCATACATACCATCACGCCATGTCCCTTGCGGGGTAGGCAGAGAGAACTCAACGCGACATTTTTCTATCCTGGCACGCATCCCTCGCCTCGTCCACATTCATGCATCGTCTCATACATGTTCGTCTATTGCTCACACTTCTAACATTTCCGTCTTTCAAAATTTCGTTCACATGGTCGTGCCATCCCTTTCTTGGGCGTCCCCGACCTCTCATTCCATTCCGCTCTGTATATTTTCTTCGTCAGGCGCTCCTCATTCATTCTCCCCATGTGACCAAACCATCTCAATGTGTTCATTTTCATTCTAGTAATGACATCTTTCTTCATCTTACATTCTTTCCTTATGTCCTCATTTCTTACCCGGTCATACATCGTTCTATTACAAATCCTTCTTAAGGATCTCATTTCAACTGCATCTATTCTACTTTCATGCGTCTTCTGCCATGTCCAGGTTTCACTTGCATACGTCAAGGTTGGCACTACGACGGCATTATGAATGGCAACTTTGGCATCCTTTGATATGTTGCGATCATTCATTATTGGTCTTAGTGCTCCATTCACTCTGTTTCCTGCCATAACTCTTCTTAAGGTAAATAATCCAAAAATGAAATAATATTTCTGGCGCTGTTCAGGGGTGACATCTGTGCGAGACACCGTCACCTCATTTATAAGGACTGTTGCATTCATTGTTTACAAATAAACTAATTTCTCAATAGATGGCGTTACAAAAAAAAGGTTTCTTCGTTACTTCATGATTCCTTATTTTCGGGTGAATTCTTACACATTATTCAAATATATAGAACTTTCAAAAATTACATTGATAAGGGAACTTAATAAGCATAAAGTGATCACGTAAACCAGCTGATGACAGGTCGTAAGCCCTGTAGGTGCCTTGAGTTCCTGGTTCTTCTACAATATCCCAACTTCGTCTCTATTGAGATGTTAAAAAGTTTGTCAATAAAAATATCATTTGACTCCCGACAGGGAAAAAAATCCAATGTTTGCGTATATGCAATTAAAAATATATTTGATTCTTTCAGAATTCTTATTTCAGAATTGAACAGTTGGACAGTGTTTGAAAAAGATGTTTTGTTGTCATCCATGATCCGCTTACATATTGGCACATTAATGATCCACTTACATATTGGCACATTAATGATCCACTTACATATTGGCACATTAATGGTAACGTTTTGAAGCTGAATTTACTTTGTAATAACTTGACGTTTGGTGTCTGGCAGATGGTGTGTTCTCGTATGCGGAGTTTGGAGAGCCTCCAGGACAAGTCGGAGAGAGATCTCAAGGTGATACTTGGCAACGCACGTGAGGAGGAATTGAGGAGACTTTGTCGAGCTTTGCACAACCTCAAGAAGTATACTGGTAAATAAAATTTCAATTACTTATTAATTTCATACTCTGTTTTGTGTTCTGGCATTATTATTATTAGTTAGGAGTGGGACCCACACGCCCCCGCACCGTGACCATGTTTGATCTATTGTGCACTTCCTTTTAGGGCTGTCATATCAATAGCAGTTGGGTTTCTTGAATGAAGTCCCATATCTTGCAGATTGAGATGCCTCCAAAGTCTATGTGTCTTTGGTCCGAACGTAGAGTCCGACCTAAATACTAAATTTTAAATACTAACCATGTTTTCATTGCACAGTCGCTCACTTAAGTTAGGAGATTACGTGGCTTCCTAACTGGAGGATGCTACGAAGTTTTTGTATGAGAATTGCATTGCAGAGACATATCCAAATACTTAGCGCATGCGTATTGGCATAAACTAACAATTGCAAACTGTCAAAAATAAGGTTGATCATGAGGACTGATCCACTTAGCCTTTTTTTTGGGCCTTATATAATGGCACTGGTAAACCCGCCTGCCCCCGGGGCAAACTGGAAGATCCAGCCGCCCCAGAGGTAGATGATCCCGCTTCAATGCTGGTTTGGAGGCCTGTTGAGTCCTTCTTGGTTTTAAAAAGCTTTTTATTTGTTGGTACCATATTTGTTACCACGAGTATTTGTGAAATAATTGGTCACCACCCGCAGAGCCCCATGCGGGTGGAAGGCTATAAACCACCAGGTTTTGCCCAGTGCCCTGAAGAGATCGTTAGCGGTACCGGAACTAAAATATTAACTAGCTTGGCTTTGGTAGACCAGGGCCTCGTTAGCCTGACTCCTGCATGGGTTTTGAAAGGTGTGTTCTGGCATTAATAATAATAATGTAAATAATTTCTATAGTGTCTTTTAATGATTCAGGATCATTCCAATGGTGCTTATATTCTGCCTTATGTTGCTCTACGAAACTAAGCTGTTTTCAGTGCTTTAGAGAAAGTGCTCTTGCTCTGTGCATTACAGACATCTGGAGGCAATCTATTCCACTTTATAGGACCACTCACACCAAAGCATCAATCTTACTGATTCTGTCTTCTTATCAGGAGTTGTTACTCTGCAATCCCAGACAACTTGTGTGTGTGTGTGTGCGCGATGTCTCCCAGAGAGCTGTTTTCTGACACATCTGTTGAATTGTGGTGCCAAGTTATTCAAAGCATTAAACATCAAATAAACATTGTAGTCAACTCTCTCTGGGCACTTTAACCAGTGAATTAAAAATGAATTAAATTAAACTAAAAAATTATGGTTCTGTTACATGTTTACATTACTGTGTTGATATTCTATGGTTGTATTGGTAATTTTGTCTTTGGTAATAATATAGTTATATATAAAATATTCATAATTGTTACAGAGGTGATAGTCCGCGGCGGCGCTGAATGCGAGATGGCCCTGTACTGGGACTCCTGGGACCGCCACCACCTGATGCGGGGGTCGCCGCGAGTGCGCGCCCGGCAGTCCCGCGCCTCTGTCCCATCCGAGGACGCTCTGGCGCCCCCGGGGGCTCAGCACTCCTCGCAGACATCGGCCCCCACCGCCCCCGGTAACACTCCCCTGCCCCTGTCCAGATCCGCATCCTCCATCTCCACACACCCACCACTATCCCCGCACGCCAAAGGGAAAGGTATCTATCTATCTAACTGACTATCCGCTACACTATTACCTACCACCATAAGATTACACAGAAAATACATTGAAATATTATTATAATAATTAGTTTTTTTTACACTCCGCATAGTCTTGTTAGTCGATCATATTGACTAACCAGGTATTATTTAACCCATAGTTGCCCGAGGTATTCAAAAAATAAATGATCTTTTGACCAACGTACGGTACTTACGAGTGCCACATACATTAAAATATGTTTAGATTATATTTTACAATCTAGACATAATACATACATTAATATGTCTACGGTCCCATTTTTACCCATAGTTGCCCGAGGTATTAGAAAAATAAATGATCATTTGACCAACGTACGGTACTTACGAGTGCCACATACATTAAAATATGTTTAGATTATATTTTACAATCTAGACATAATACATACATTAATATGTCTACGGTCCCATTTTTACCCATAGTTGCCCGAGGTATTTGAAAAATAAATGATCATTTGACAAACACACGTTACTTTAGAGTACCACATACATATAAAGTTTCAAAAAAGTCATCCTTATATTAGCGTTAAAAATTTAAAAAAAGTTGAAATCTTATATTCTATTCTAACTTGAGCCCTATTATTATCAAAGTAATAAAACAAAATAAAAAAATTGAAGCATATCAATGCGTGGAAAATACCGGATATAATTTGTCCGGTACGTATAAGTACCGACGGTCAAATAAGGGTTAATAATGTTTTTAAGACTTCCAATCCCCTCCTGTTTCTACATATTCTTCTTAACCTCCATTTGACAATGTTGAAAAGTTTGAGGTTTCTAGACAATTCCATTATCTGCCATGTTTTTAAAAGATCCTCCACTGATTGTATTCAACACAAAAAACCATTAAGTTTTGTTTCATTGTCACTAGGTAAAAGTGAACTTCACTCCATATAAATTCATATACCGACCGTCTTATTTGTGTTTTGTATTGCTTCATGGGCGTTCAACCGGCATTATGTTTCCCAACAACGAGTTGCCACATTCTCACTGATTCAGATTAAAATAAAAAAAACAAATTAAAACTGTGTCTCCGTTGGGTTATCGAACCCTGGCCTTTGGCTCACTAGTCGGATATCTAGCTATCTAAGCCACAAAAGCCGACTTTATTTCATCACTTAGTACCCTCAGTAGCTTTTGCTCTAATTTATTTGTCAATATATTATGTGCGTAGTTTATATTAATAATTATAACGTTTTTATGTTAATATAGTGAAAATCCATTTTAAAATTAACAAATAAAATGAAACACTGTATTTTTTCACAGATTCGATTATGACAACGTTTTAACTGTAACTCCACCAACACATAAATATTCAAAGTGCTGTTGGATTAGTCTTGTCAAATTTAGTTTCATTTAGACCTTGATAATGCTGAAACACCTCAGCGAAAACCTTCTGTCGTAATAAATCGAATCTGTCTAAATATACTGTGTTCTATTTTATTTGTAGTTTATATTGTTGATTTATAAATTCAAAATTAGTAGAAGGGCTACACAATAACGGGTAAAATATGTTTAAATTCTCGATTAAATCAAAATATTTGTACAAATAAAACAAATGTATTTTCTGTGTAATCTTAATATACCTAACCTTTCTTACACACTATTTTTTCATTCCCTTACACTTTTTAAATGTTCTGCATTCTTGGAAATCTTATACCAATTCAAAAGTTAGTAAAATAAAAAAAAATGCTTTTTTATGTTGGATAAAAGATTATAATAAATATAGATTCGCTTTGGAGGGGGGCAGTTTGCACATATACCAACCAAGCAAAAATAAACAAATTTGCGATCCGCACACTCACGTGACGGGTGCAATTATTTTACGATAACTATAAAATAATTTTCATAGCAATTTAAAATAATAATACCAGTTTTGATTTTGTATTAGTAAATGTTGCCTTCAAATTGAAAAATACTATATTTATTTGACTTAATCATAGATTTACAATGTTATTTTAATAAAACGTATAAAATTTAATTGTGAACAGTTCAAATTTAAATTTGATGCATTTCATTTTATTTTATGTAGCTTCTCGGGCAACTCAAATAAATGTATCTGTCAAATAATTATTTAACACGCACCCAATAACAAGTTGCCACATTCTGGAGACTTACGGTATTTATCGTCTCACAGATCCAGACTGAAAACATAATTTTAAAGACTGTGTCTCCACCGGGAATCGAACTCGGGACCCTTGGATCAGTACTCAGATACCTAACCAACTGATTCACGAAGGCCGACAATATTCTTAGTTTGCGATTTAAATACAAATATAATTTTTCCACAAATTGAAATTTGGTACAAATTTATTTTGTTTTAACTACTATGGGCCGGTATTACAGTCTCAGTTTAAGAGCTAAACTCAAGTTTTACAAAAATATAGCATATTACAGTGTCCATTTAGGCCTAATCTTCCCTCAAATATGTTATTAAAACGACAAATATTTAACTCAACGTTTCTGGCGGGTTAAGTACTTAACGGTGAGTCAACTGTCATTTGCTAGGCAACGCGTGTAGTTTCAGTTTCTACCACTAGAGGCGTTAGGCAACGAGTATAGTTTCAGTGTTCTATCACTAGAGGCGTTAGTTGTATCGACGGTGGCGCCACACAACAAAATAAACTGACAGCCATATTGAAACAAACATGGGCATTTAAAAGCATTATTTTGGTGAAAAAAATTAAATTTACCATGTTGGATAATAAAACAATAGTATTTCAAGTCGTAGCATCCCGTTTTGTAGTTCGTATTGTTTGAGGTTATTTAAAATTTGACAGATAATAACCACAGAAAAAGTAAAATATATCTATAATTGAAGATTTAGTAACTGACATGTCATATTGCACTGTAATACGGAAATGCATTCAATCTCCCCTTAACATTGATCTTGAGTTTAACAAACTCAATGAGTTGAGGGCCGATTGTAATATCGGGCCTATGAATACTTGGTGTCTAAACCGTTTTCGGAGCTGACCGCTCCTTCCTCAGGACAGACTTGTACTCAGTACAAGTCTGTCCTGAGGAGGGAGCGGTCAGCTCCGAAAACTGGTTAGACACCAAGTATTCATAGTGGTTAAAACAAAATAAATTTGTACCAAATTTCAGTTTGTGAAAATATTTAAAATTTGCCTCAAAGTTATAGCAACGTATGAAGAAACAAATATAATTGTTTGTGTGATATTTTAAAAAAAAAGGAAATAGCAGTTAGATAAATTTGAAATGACTTGATATAGATTTCCAAGATTTGCAATTTAACTACTTGCTGATATATTGAAGATGTACTTTTTAAATATATAATAAGTGAACTTGTATTATCAAATATTATATTCAATTTATACTAACAATTATTTCTTTGTAAAATTGAATAATTCCAAGTTAAAATGTTGACATCTCAATATTTCAGAAGTGAAGACAGCTGTGATCATATTTTTTATTCATTTCTGTTCTGTCAAAATATTACGGCCTGTATGACATTAATTTAATTATTAGATAATGTAGTTTGATAAAGTGAATCCAGCCTCAAATCCTTAATTAAATTGAAATAATAAAAAATAATATCAAAAAGTAATGCCAATTGAGCACACGATAATATATGGATTCAAAAAATTTTCTGTGCAGGATAATTTTTATTTTGTCATGTAGGATACGTTGGTTCAAGGGTGTATATACACTAGGAATATTTGTTCTAAGGGAAAACGTAGCAGCTGACTGCATAGTGATAAATTGTTTGACTTTAGTGCAATTTCAATTCCACATGTTTAGTTGATTGTAATTGAATTTGGCAATAAACTCGTCATTTTCAGAAGGTGTAAAGAAGGTTTTCAATTATCTTTCATTGTTTATTTGAAAATGAAACCATGTCATGGTCGCAGTGCGGGGGGGGGGGGGGGGGGGGGGGGCCGTGGGGTCCCACTTCTAACTAATAATAATGAAAATAAAACCAATAAATTGTTTATAAATGTGGATCAAAAGTTGAACCGCGATTTAACTCAAATGCCAAATTGAACCGGCGACAAGAGTAGTTAACCTCTATGATAGTGAGTTTTTGTATTATGTACATACCTATACGGAGTGAGTTATTTTAAAAAGTAATATGTTTGACGACTCCTGACACAATAATCGGGTGAAAAAAAAAATTAAAACTTTCCATCTTTCAAAATTTATATTGAAATATCGTCTGATCATTTCAGATGTCTTCAACTATTGGTTGCGGTGTCAAAAATATTCGTACTCTAGTAAAAAAAAATCTTCACTTCATTTCTCTAGCCGTACCGGTACGGTCATACTCCAATTTGCAATGACATTTCCTGCTGTATGGGTATGGCCATACTCACTTACGCGACGTCCTACGTAGGCGATTCAAAGCGAATGCGAAGCGGCGCGGCGCGACTCGAAAATAACAAACAGTCGGTAACTATGGTAGTGTCCTACGTTACCGACCGCGAGTTGGTTTCGATGCGGCGCGGCGCGATGCGAAGCAAACGCGATCAGTTGATTTGATATTTTCGCGCGAATTGATAGCGGCGCCATTGTTTTTTGACATGTCAGAAACAGAAATTTTAATTTCTGTCCATGAACGTCCCATATCATGGGACAAATTATTATCGAACCGCGAATTTTAGGATTTGACAAAAATAAATGGGACTATAAGTAAACACATTTATTTATTATTGCTATTTTACAATAGGATGTTGTTCAAAACACACAAAGTTTTCTCTCGCTTGCACGAATGTCAAATTTTGATATGTTTCCCGGAAAAATGTAAATTCAGTCTCATTTATTAATTCAAGATCACGTAATTCTTCATACAAATCGTGATATCCCCCATAAATATGCCTCTCTAAGTACACAATATTAGTTTCACTTCTCTGTCGTACATACTTTTTGAGTATTTTATATACGTACATCCATGACAGTAGCTGGCGGCAGAGGGAACGATTCACGCACACGTAGGACAGAGCCGCCGCGTCGCACCGCATCGCATTGAATTCGCTTGTATCCGCACCGCATCGCTTCGCAATCGCGTTCGCTATGAATCGCCTACGTAGGACGTAGCGTTAGAGGTTTAACACTGGTTCCAACTTGACATTTCACTATTTTGCTAAGCATCTCACTAAGTTGCTATGACACGGTTATAACACACAGTGAGGAAAATACATAAAAAGCGATTAATTCCATATTAGAATTATTGATTGACTTCCAGGATTCAACCAACCAGAATTTTTAT
The DNA here is from genome assembly GCA_963576475.1 of Molanna angustata. Lineage (NCBI taxonomy): Eukaryota > Metazoa > Arthropoda > Insecta > Trichoptera > Molannidae > Molanna > Molanna angustata. The sequence goes on along the minus strand of OY754975.1, from coordinate 34,160,721 downwards.
AAAAAACACTGCTAGTGTTTGTCTTTAGTTTTAATTTTATAAATTAAGTAGTTACTGACTATTCAAGTTCTAATGGAGTTATTAAAAAATTAAAAGTTTTACAATGTTTTGTGTTTCGTTTCTATATAATTTTGATTATGAACTTCTGCAGAGTTTGCTACGAAAAATTGGAAGGTTAATTTATGAAATCCATTATTAACTGTCAGAATGGCGGTGGCAACGATGCCCCAATATGATAAGAAATGAATATATTTTAGTATGATCACTGCTGGTGGGTATATTGTTGTTATCATAAAGTGATGACTAACACATTTGTTATATTGTTCGTTATAGGATTTAATATATCTGGTGACAAACTCTACTTCAATACTTGATTACTCATTCTACAATATTTATTTTATACTAATATTCATTTGTTTATTATGAATATAATTGGAATTCATTTTTGTTCCTACTATCATGTCAGATGAAATTTGTTGTTTTGAAGAGTTTCTGATAATGTGAAATACATAAGTGTTGACAGAGAATTAACATTAAGTGTAAGTTTCACTGATATTTTATGATAGGCAGAATGATTGAACACCCACGAAGAAAATATACAAAGTTGACAGGAACGAAATGAGATTTCGGGGATATGTTGAACACCAGACTAATGTGAGTGAGACAATGCTTGAGTGTTTATGAGGCATGGGATGTGTTTCAACATAGATCAACGTGGTGTTTGGGCTACCCTGAAGACATGGCATGACGATGCACCAATCGGTATCAATCTCGCAAAGACCATCATCAGAACGGTTGATGCTTGTTATATAAATATCAGTAAAACTACAATTAGATGGTTCTACAAATTTTATTCTTAGTCCAAGTTAAAAAGACCCTTACGAGGCAAAATGTTCGTCTAAAATGGTACAAAGGAATAAGATTATAGAATTATTAATCTGTTTTAATTTTTTACCTTTATATTAATAGAATTAAAAATTAAAACATGAATTTTTTTAACTGTATTTTTAATAACTTGTATAAATCTCATTATTTATTGAAATTATGCGACCAGTTTCGGAACTAACGGTTCCCATTCTCAGGATAATTTTCAACTAACGCAGAATGTGAGGTGTGCTTAAAAGAAGACCATGGGATTGAAAGTTGAGGGGCGGGTTTTGTATGGAGTGGGTTTTATTGGTAGAATGGAAATATTTATACAAAGTTATTAAAAATATAGTTTAATTTCGGCCAGTCAACCACACTATAACTAGTGTTTTATTCTATGTCATCATATTATGGAGTTTCGTCGACAAACTCAATAAACATAATTGTTGAATTTGTGTTAATCAGGTATTATGAAACTGAGTAACGTTTATGGTTTAGTACACAGTAAGTGAAGGGGAATGTTGATTTTTAATGAATATTTATTTACATGTTATTAACATTTTGCTTGAGAGTTGGTGTGCTGTTGCATTAGACATAACAATAATAATCTATTATGGTTAAGGTACATTACAATTTTCACATTTAATATTATAGGTACAATATCTATTTGTTTACTTATTAAATGTTTATCATTTGTCGAAATTGTCACATCACAAAATAAATTATTAACTATTGCTTCATATTTTCACTTAAATATGAAGCAAAAATCATATACGAAGTTTCATTTGATGATATTTTTTTGTATTTGTTACAATTAATATATATGTAGATTAATTCACTTTTTTTTAAACTGTATAATTTTATGGTACATTTTTTCTAACAGAGTCACAAATGATCACAATTTTTTCTTTACCAAAGTAAATTATTGAATATCACACGAGGATATTTGTTTAAAGATTATATTTCTAAACTTTTTTTAATCCTAAAATAATAAATATAGCACACCGTTCTCAAACTGATGTTGAGTTATAATATCATAGAAAATAATTGTACTTTTTTTTATCGGAATGAATGTTGTTTTTAAATACATAATGAATCTATGGACTATGTCTTGTAGCATGAATAACTTAAAAACATCTTCAGATAAATCTATTTTCTCTTTTTTCCTTCCAATGCATCTGATGACCCAACACATTATGTTGTTGCGTCTTTCAATGAATATTGTGTTTGTTGGTTTTTCAAAACTTGAAGGAAGAAAATAACATGTTTAAATATGTATATTTATATGTTACTGGTAAAACTATTGGACAGATATGAGTAGAATGCATATTTTCTTTGTTTTCACTTGATAAATACTTATAAAGCCAAATATTTGTTGGTCTTGTTTAAGTAAACACATTAAAAGATTTTGTAAATAATTTTTCGATCTGTCTAGTGACTTCTGTTTTCCACTATTTTTCAATACATGTCCGTTATTTTCAAGCAAGATGTCATCTGAATTTTCAATCATATAGACCTCTCCTTTTAAGGAAAGTGCGCTAGTTTATGTTGATAATTCAAATTTTATGGGAGAAGATTTTAAAGATTCTTATTATTGATGATTTTGGTCTAAATTTTAATAGTTGAACCTCAAATATCATTTGGCACATTAAAAAATATTGTATTAAAAAAAAATACTAATCGTAGCAATGGAAAAGTTTCTGTAAAATAGTGGTTCACCGGTAGAGTTAGCTAGATACCGATTTGCCACAATTAACACAAAGCTGTTGTAATTTTTAGTTTTTCTCTTCATGAATTTGTAAATTTTGAATATGTGAGATTTTGATAGTTTTTGTCTTGTCCGACCTTCTCATATTACTTGTAACAATAATAATTATATTTCAAACATGTCTTTTGTGCATATGGACACCAAATTCCTTCCAGTTTAATAAACAGTGTACTATTTTTTTTCAAAATCAACAATCTATTTCTATCTCAATTTAAATTTGTCTGTTGTCCACCAATATATGTACAATTATTTTTCCACAACAATTGGTTTTTATTATGTTTCAAATTTAACAATACTTATTAATTATTATTATGCATATTGATTTTGTGTTGAATGAAAACGTTCCCTTTTTAAATAACATAAACCCCGTGCATGAAGACCCAACCAAAAATTTCATTATAAATGTGTGTTTTTATCTAATGTCGAATGCAATCCTATATTTTAAACCAACTAACTTCACTCAGACTCTTGTACAAATTGTTATTTTCTACGCTTTATATTTTATTTTGCTATCTTTCCATTTCACATACGACATTCCCTCTCCTATCCTCACCTCACTCTACTACCTCTGCTTATTTATAAAACATTGTTTTTATTTCAGACACCATACATCAAACAATTTAGTAAATTTAGAATTTAGTTTTTATTCAAATTTGATTTTAATTATGACAGGTTTTAATCAGAGAGATCGTTATGGAGTAAAAATATGTAATTATTTTAATACTAGTTACAAACCATGGAATATTTATGAATATTTTTATCCAAAAGATATTAAAAATATATTAAAGTAATTATATTTGGCAAAAAGAAGTGTAATTGATTTAAATAAAAGTTTTATGTGTGTAGATTATAAAAAAATATTTATTTTAATAAGAAACATTAGACCATATATTTTTTGAGACGCTAAATTTTTATTCTGTTTTGATTATAGAAAAAATGCCAATGTCAGTAAACTTGGGGTCGCTTTTGGATTCAAACTCCAAGTATACATCTTAATTGTTAGATTTATAAAAAAAAACTTCAGATGGGTCGATGGCAGAGCGGTTAGCGCGCTGGGCTAATAATCCAGTGGTCGCGAGTTCGAATCCTGCCTCGACCGATTTCATTCATCTATACCACAAGCATATATGCTTATTTTAGGGAATGTAGAAAGATGTATATGTACTTAGTCAATTATATAAAATTACTTAAAAATAAGTAAAAACACAAATTTTTAACTTTTTTACACTAATTTAAAAATATTGACCACTGACATGTTTCGCTCAAAGAGCATCTACTGAATGTTGACCAAAAAATTTGTACGGGGAAAAAATCCAACGTTTGTGTATACATATATAATGTGCAATCATGTAAATATTTGATTTACTAATAAGTCATTTGAAATTTGTTTCTGAAATTGTCGTGTCGGTGGTGATCATTCAGTAGATGCTCTTTAAGCGAAACGTGTCAGTGGTCAATATTTTTAAATTAGGGGAAAAAAGTTAAAAATTTGTGTTTTTACTTATTTTTATGTAATTTTATATAATTGATTATGGAATTCCATCAAGAATTAGCAGTCAAAAAATTAGAAATAATTATTTCATAGTGATTTTATTTTATTGAGGTTAAATGCACAAACACATTGCATACTCAGTTTTCATTAAAACAAATATGAACCAATTACACAATTGAACATATATGAGAAATAAATATAGAATCGAAATTGATGAGTCATATAACAGAATTTTCTAAATGATTTTGTTAATTGTATTGGTGCTCAACTGGATATTATCACAAATTACTTTGATGTGTTTTACTGTCCTTAATTTATGTCAAATTTTCAAAGCTGGACAGCCAGTGAGGTTTATGATTATATATTTTTATGTACTGTTTATTAAAAAAAATTGTATTTTAAAACAAATAAACAAAAGAATACACAAAAAATAAATTCAAATGAAGATAAAAAGAGGGGAAAAAACCTTTTAAAATAAATAAATGAAATATATAACAAAGTTACATATTGTTGTAACTATAATAGCAAGCACAGACGATAAACAAATTCTATTCTCCGCAAGTATAACATTATTGTTAAGTGCAGCGATGTTTTTTTTTTTATTAAAATACAATTTGTTATTTACATGGCGATGTTTATATATTACAAGTTCTAGTTTTCTTTCTAATCGCACAAAACAACAATCTCAATATCAAAACAATATACAGATTATGAACACTATTTTTAAATTTTTACATTTACTGCGTAGATACTACTATAAGAATTGCGTATTAGGTAATTACCACTTTAAAGTAATATATTACAAGCGCTGTGATGAATGACTGTAAGTGATTGCCTCCAGGGTGTGTGAAGTTTCCGACGACGCCGCCCGCTCGCCGCAAACACCAGACAGGGCTGCCCCCTCCCGCAGCTCCCACCTCTACGCCGAGCCCCCAGGACCAGCCGCCGCTGATTAAGTCAAAGTCACACGACTCGCAGCTCGGTATCAAGATGGACGGTGAGGCCAACGGGACAGATCACAGGTAAACAATAATAATAAGACGTCTTTGTCTATATTAAGATATTATTAAATTTGTAAAAAAAAAAATGGTACGGGAAAAAATCCAACGTTTGTGTATATATAATATGCAATCATAATAATATTTGATTTACCAATAAGTCATTTGAAATTTGTTTCTGAAATTGTCATCGATTAGGTTGTTTACATTATTCTGTCTTCTATTATCAAATAAATAAAATAAATTAATAAACATTTTAATGGGTCGGTAGCAGAGCGGTTAGCGCGCTGGGTTAGTAATTCAGTGGTCGCGAGTTCGAATCCTGCTTCGACCGATTTCGTTCATCTATATCACAAGCATTTATTTGCTTATTTTAGGGAACGTAGGAAGATGTATATGTACTTGTTTTACAAGGACATATTCATTTTTATTAAAAAAACAAAAACTCATGACCTGTAAATATAGTAATCGCTGTGTCTGGGTTTTTGTATTTTGTTTTTAATTATGTATAGTATATTGATATTATGGATATTATTATGTTTGTTATAAATTTGCTTTTATTTTAAAATTTCAAGTTTTAACCATTGTTGATATTATTGATTTTATTATGTTAGTTTAAATTTTCTTTTATTTTAAAATTTAAAGTTTTAATCATTGTATAATTATTGTTCTTTAAATAGGCTTTCAAGCCGTAAATTTGAAATAAATAAATAAATAAAAATAAATAAAAATTATTCAAAAACAAAAGATGAAATTTTCATTTTCACAAAGAACAAATTTGAAGATCATTGTTGAGTTTTCTTAAAGAGTATTACTATCAGTAAAAACAACATAAGTTTTATTTGTAGTACACTTTTATTTGTTGTACACTTACACTGTGGGTATAATTATTAGTTTGTATTAATGTTACTTCTTTTATTGAATTGTATAATAACAGTACAATAACCGTATGCGAAGAGCATGTATTTATACCCTTTATCAAGAGAGAAAAGGTATGTTCTATCTACTCATATCTTCTTATTCTTCTTCGTCAGCCTTCCTTCGTACAGTAATGGATATAGGCCGCCTCTCCCTGAGACCTCCTGGGCTACGTTCACAATAAACGCCGAGTGTACTTAGTGACGCTCTAAGCCATTTTTTTTTTTTAAATCCTTCTAGAGGCTTCTTCACATCAGCTCGATATGTAGCTCATTGTGAATGATTGGCTTCTAGAGGTCTTCCCATAGTCCAATCTCTCGAATGAATCTTAAGATCTTCAGTGGGCTGGCTTCTCTGATTTGTGTTTCATCAGCGATGTGAGTGCCAAATATTCTGGCTCTTGTTTGCATCAGTGGTTCACAGTCCTTGAGCAGATGTAGCGGAGTTTCATGTTCGTCTCTATAGGCAAAATCTGCATAGATGCATGTCTGCTAAGTTCATTGTGCATAGGTGTTTATTCAATCTACAATGTCCAGTCAGTGTTCTGATTAGAATTCTTATATTTTCTCTGTTAAGAGTAAGAATTTGTTTAGATCTTTTAGCTGAGAAGCCTGAGATCATTGATTTTGCATGCTTTTGTCCTGATAGGTTAAGCTAGTTTTGTTTAGCTTTTTCTAGCATGTTGTTGTATAATATTGTTTTGATGACACTATTGGTTAAGAAGCAGTAAGGTTCTGGTCCATAGGTAACTGAGTCAGCCCCCATATTTGCAAGTTTGTCTGCCTCTTCATTGCCTTTGTAGCTTGAGTGTCCCGGCACCCATCTTAGAACCACCTTGTTGTTGTGTTCTATTGTTAGTTTGTTTAATGCTAAATTACAGTCTTGGACTGTAGATGAATTTATTTTACATGAGTTTAGAGTTTTGAGAGCTGCTTGACTGTCGGAGTAAATATAAATAGTTTTGTGTCTATAGTTTCTTATGAGATTTTCATAGGCACAAATTGTTATGGCGCATAATTCTGCCTGGAAAATTGTTGTGGTGTGTCCCAGGTGTTCGTATATTTTCACTTTCGGTGTGAGTCCAACGCCGAGTGTACTTAGTGACGCTCTAAGCCATTTATAATGACCGGAAACAGACGCTCGAAAGACACTCTGTGGCGTTCAGATTGAACGTTGAGTGTACGCACTAAACGCTCGGTACAATTGTCGGTCGAAAAACGCTCTCACAGTAATAGTATCTGTTGACTTCTATTTTATCTTTGGAATGATGACTTCTATTTGTTTCTGTACTCATATACCACAGTTAATTTGGTAGATAGTTATTTCGTCTTATCTTGATGGGTCCTAGCTGCCTCCAAGAATCTTCTCGACAACGCCGTACAACCATAGTAGTTTATTGTATTTTTTACTTATAGCAATTTATATAATCCAGTGCACTAGTCACTCTGCCACCTATCCACTCAGTATGTAATAGATGTTTAATAATATTTGTATGTTTCAGTGGTGAAGTTCCGTGTCCTGCAATATCTCCACCACCCTGTTCACCTCCATTACGTGCCCCTCCACCATCAGCACCAAACAACATTGCACATCCACTAGATAATACTGACGATAATCCAAGATGTGAGTTTATTGCTTTATACATTTATATATAATAGTTAATATTACCCCTGTCTCTGTGTATGTGTGCAACTGCAGTTTTAATAAAAAAAGTGAGAACAACCAAATATTTCAATGATATTTTTTTTGACAAATTTTTAGCATCTCAATAGAGGCGAATTTGGAATATTACAGAAGAACCTGGAACTCGCATAGATTGATCACGTAAACCAGCCGATGATAGATCATAAGCCTTGTAGGTACTTTGTGTTCCTTGTTCTTCTATAATATTCTAACTTCGTCTCTATTGACATGTTAAAATTTGTCAAAAAAATATCATTGACTCCCAACAGGAAAAAAAATCCAATCCAATCGTATATGCAACCTTTTAAAAAATAAATTCGAAAATATTTCAACATGTACTTACATAAGTTATCTTAGATAAAAAAAAATAATGCTAAATTATAAAGTTAATAAAATTGTAGGTATCATTAGATGGAGGGTGATATTTGGATCAAATAATATTAGTTATAATCAGAAAGTCGTAATATGAATGTTGTCTTCTTCTTCTTTGGTAAGTAGACCTGTTGGTCTGTAATTAAAAACTATGCCTCCTGAGATGACAAAGTTCAACTATCCTTCCATCTCTTGGAGTAGTCTTCCAGATAGACGGCAACCAGAAGGGATTTCATATACGCAATTTGGTTATGTGGTCTCTTCAATGTCTTCTTCTGGATCTACTCCACTGAAAGATGTCCTCTATTACAAATGTTTTTCTTATTTCAACATAAGGAGCACGATCTCGGAGAGTTTTTCCAGTGATTGACCTTCATTTACCTACCATGAATGTATGTCAATTGTTTAAAATAAAATCCTTTTTTTTTTCATATTTAATTCTTGAATTTCTCATTATGTGTGTTGTTAATAAGTCAAAATACTTATATTAAGAATAATGATTATGAAATAATTTGTTTTAGTGTGCAATCCCCGATCACCTCGTACACCAAATGTACCACGAGGAATGGGACATTATATTGAACACCGCTTCACTAAAACATTTAAGATGATCGCCACGTGTGATTATTGTGATAAACAGATGTTATTTGGAGCTGGACTCAAGTGTAAAGAATGCAAATACAAGTGTCACAGGTAACAACATACTAACTATATATTGATTATATCGAACACCGCTTCACTAAAACATTTAAGATGATCGCCACGTGTGATTATTGTGATAAACAGATGTTATTTGGAGCTGGACTCAAGTGTAAAGAATGCAAATACAAGTGTCACAGGTAACAACATACTAACTATATATTGATTATATCGAACACCGATTCCCTAAAACATTTAAGATGATCGCCACGTGTGATTATTGTGATAAACAGATGTTATTTGGAGCTGGACTCAAGTGTAAAGAATGCAAATACAAGTGTCACAGGTAACAACATACTAACTATATATTGATTATATAGAACACCGCTTCACTAAAACATTTAAGATGATCGCCACGTGTGATTATTGTGATAAACAGATGTTATTTGGAGCTGGACTCAAGTGTAAAGAATGCAAATACAAGTGTCACAGGTAACAACATACTAACTATATATTGATTATATAGAACACCGCTTCACTAAAACATTTAAGATGATCGCCACGTGTGATTATTGTGATAAACAGATGTTATTTGGAGCTGGACTCAAGTGTAAAGAATGCAAATACAAGTGTCACAGGTAACAACATACTAACTATATATTGATTATATAGAACACCGCTTCACTAAAACATTTAAGATGATCGCCACGTGTGATTATTGTGATAAACAGATGTTATTTGGAGCTGGACTCAAGTGTAAAGAATGCAAATACAAGTGTCACAGGTAACAACATACTAATTATATATTGATTAAAATATATATCTCTTTTTATTGCCCCTCTATCCCAGTTTATCCTTGTAAGTATGCGTCAGGATCTTGTCACAATGGGAGTATTCAATAAAAAAATATATATGTGAAGTGAAAACCTCAGATGCCATTTTGAGTAAATTAGGCTCACGGAGGAGTGTGAGATTTGGCATTTCGTTAATGTTTTTACAAAATATGTGTTACAAATACATTAAATTAAATGAAAAAATATTTTAAATCAAACCATCGATTCTTTACCTAAGAATATGAAAGAAAGGGGAAGCCTAACTACAATACACCCGCGTAGTATAAGCTAATGTGACCAAAATATTCAAATAACCGAAGTAGTCACACTGCAGTAGTCATACTTATGTATCTCTTCTCTTTCATGATCGTTGTATACATTCTAACTGTCAATGTGGTACCTACCTATGATGCAGTTGTTTTATACTGTGAATTCAAATATCCGAACATGTTAATGAAAAATGCATATCTAAATAAGTACTGTGAAATATAAATTGTACTTAAACTATTATATAATCTATAAAATTGATTTGCAGTACGTGAGGAGAAAATTTTGTACTCCTTGATGAATACATGTTTTTTATCATAGATCAGGTCCTGTGACTTTTCAAAGTTGAAAATTTAATAAATTTTGGTCAAATTTTGACCTCTGCTCGATAACTGGTATTTTTTATACTATCATCCACATTTAAAATACCAATTATATTTATTTATCCATTTTAAAGGATTTTTACTTTACGAATGTGGCGCAAAATGCTCCTCAATTTCCTTGTCTACTTTTCTCAAAATAAGTTATAATTTATTATGTGCTATATTATACAAAAAAATATTTTACTAAAATAATTTAATTGTTTTAATTGAGTGTATACCCAATTTAATATTGTTAAATAAATATTTTAAAAGTGTTTAAATTCACTCTAGCAATTCAATTTATTATTATGGAACATTTTTGCCGAGACTACTCAGCATTATCTAATAACTTAATCAATTTGTATATTTCATTGACATCATTTAGTGAAAAATTTATTTTATTTAGTTTTTTCGTTTCTTTCAATTTACTTCCTATTATTCGTTCTTTTCTCATTTCAAAACATACAACTAGATTTCAGAATCCAAATAATAATAATATAGGTATGTCTATTTCTCACAGAATCTAAAAGAAACATTCAAATGATAACCTAACATTGGCTATAATATATTGTTTGTCTTTCCAGGGATTGTCAAGTGAAAGTACCTCCGTCGTGTGGTTTACCTCAACAATTTGTAGACGAGTTTCGAAGAAAAGTGGAATCCGATGGTAAGTTCATTATTTCAAATATGTGTTAGATATTTCTATGTGTCTACATTGATTTAAGTTAATGTTATTCTATTATGTATATAATGAAAACCATCTTAAGTTAACTCACTGTGGTGTATAGAAATGTTGAAATCAACAAGCTTAAGGTAATAATGAGTCGTTATGTGCAGTGTAGATATTCTTGTAAAAATATTACTATCATTCTTTGTCAATTAAGATGTGTAATTACATGGAAACAGTATAAATGGCATTATTGGTTGTATGTTAATTATATTTTTTTTCTATTTTAAGTTTATCTTATTTTTGTTTTACAATATTATAAAATAAATTTACAAGATATCTAATATTTACTTTAGTAACTTTTTTGCATTACCTCATCAAAATATGTATAATAAAAATGTTGTGCTTAATGAGGGAATCAGGTGATAATAACATACATCAGTACTTACACTAAATTTAGATTGTTTTATGTATTTTTAGTCACTATTTATCTTTGTGGCTATATAATATGTTTATAATTTATTTATTTACTAGCTTTTATGTCCCGCCGTTGGCCAAGAATGTAAAATTGTGAAAGAAAAAGCAATCGTTTTTATAATATTGTCACCCAATTATTTTGCAATATCAGACTATAAAAAGTGGTTTAAAATTTGATTGAGTTTAAGTATTGTAAAATGTTCAAGTGATGGCCACAACCCATTCTTTTTTATATATTGCTATAAAGTGTGAATGAAGTATAATATTTATACAATTTCTGCTCGCATGGACTATGCGTAATGGTTTTAAATATGACTGTTTATCAACGTTGTAAAGAGATTGGTTTGGCCACAACCCCCATTTTTAAATATTATCATCGAAAACAAATTGTAATGTGTACCTATTGAAAATTTAGTAATTTTCGATGTTGGGATGTGGTTAAAATTTGATTAAACAAACGTAGGTACTGAAAAGATCTAGTATTGGTCACATCCCATTCGTTTTTATATTTTTTCATCAAGTGTGCATTATATTTTTGCTCAATTTGACTGAAAGTCTTCATTAACGAAGAAGAAGAAGACTTGAACTATAGTAAATAGTTTTTAATTTGAATATAAATGTTGTGAAGAGTTCAGTAATGGCCACAACCCCCATTCTTTAAATATTAGGTGTTGAAAATTATTCAAAATAGGATGATATAAATGGTTTAAATTTAATTAAACAAAAGTATTGAAAAGATTCTAGTGCAGGTTATATCGTCACATCCCATATCCCATTCATTTCATATGTATTTTCATCAAGTGTGCATATCGTTAATAATATTTCTGCACAATAGACTATTAGACTTAAAACTAACCCAAAAGACTAAATAAAAAAGAGAAAAATAAGTATAAGACTATAAGAAATAGTTTGTATAAAAAACTATTCCAATGGTCTACATAAAATAAGTAAAAATACATATACCTAATAGAAGAATTAGACTATTGGAAATAGATTGTATAAAAGCTCACCCAAAGGTCTACAAAAAAGAAGAAGAAGAATATTTAGACTATTGGAAATAGTTCGTATAAATACTGACCAAAAGGTCTACATAAAAGAAAATGAATAAGACTATTGGAAATAGTTTGTATTAAAACTCTCCCAAAAGTCTACGTACTTAAATGAAGAAGAATAATAATTAGACTAAAGGAAATAAATTTTATAAAAAAATGACCCAAATGTATACATAAAAGAAGAAGAAGATGATTTAGACAATAGGAAATAGTTTGTATAAAAACTGCCCTAAAGGTCTACATAAAATTAAGAAGAAAAAGAATTAGACTCCAGGACCCGCCGCTTCAGGCCCTTCAGTACCTCCCGTCCCTTTAATCCCTCATTACGTCCCTTCCCATCAGGCCCTTCAGTACCTTCCGTCCCTTCAGGCAGTTTTATACCTCCCGTCCCTTCAGGCCCTTTAGTGCCTCCCTTCCCTTCATTACATCCCGTCCCATCAGTCGGTTAAGAAAAGATTAAATCCAGAAACCATCCTGGAAGAACCGCGAAGAGATGAAAGAACCTTCTTTTCCCAGGATGCTCTACTTAATAGGTAAAATGACTAAATACACGAAGAAGAAGAAAAAAGTTTAAACCCAGATACCTGCGAAGAGATGGAAGGACAGTTGGACCTTCTTCTCCCAGGATTCTCCAACTTCATAGGTAAAATGAGCAAAAATACACGATGAAGAAGAAGAAGAAGAAATAAGTTAAAATCCAGATACCTGCGAAGAGATGGAAGGAAAATTGGACATTCTTCTCCCAGGTTAGTCCACCTTCAAAGGTAAAATGACCCAAATAGACGATGAAGAAGAAGAAGAAAAAAGTTTAAATCCAGAAACCTGCGAAGAGATGGAAGGAAAATTGGACCTTCATCTCCCAGGATAGTTCATCTTCATAGGTAAGATGACCAAGTACACGTTGAAGAAAAAGAAGAAAAAAGTTTATATGCAGAACCCGTCCTGGAAGACCTGTGAAGAGATGGAGGGACAGTCGGACCTTCTTTTCCCAGGATATTCCCCCTTCATAGGTAAAACGACCAAATACACAAAGAAGAAGAAGAATAAGAAAAAAGTTTAAATCCAAAAACCATCCTGGGCATACGCTCGACAATTCACCAAAGTTTCATTATAATCGGACAAACGGTTGATAAATAAATAAATAAAATAATTTTCCTATAGGAAATCAGTATAGGTATATTATTGTTGATTTGTAAGTAAATAGTATTAGGTAGGTACCTACCTACAACAACCTTCTAAATAAATTCGATTCCTAACAAATTTTATTTGAATATCACATTCTTTCTGTAGCCATGGAAACGATTCGAACACGTAAGTAATATCGAATGGTTCGGATACATTTTTTGAATATGTAGGTACCTACATTGGTTTGTTCGATGCCATAAAAATGAAAATTGTCAGAAAAATCAAATATTATTTACAAATTATGCAATTTTATTATGCCTATATCTTTACTAATAAATAACACATTTTTACAATATATGTCTTAAAACTTGCCGTAATGTCTTGTGTTTCATTTTATTATTTCATAATTACATTTATTTCAAAGGTTTATTATTTTCAAGAACATATTCATTCGGTGGGAAAATGAAATATTGTATGAAAAGATATTAAAATGGCGGCGTTTATGTACAAAAGGCTTACTTTAAAAATAAGTTAAACATTATAATTATACCAAATATTCACCATGTTTTTCACTTAAACGCTAAGTTATACTTCAAAATATATTTTTTTTGTGTAAATACCTACTTCTAACTTTTAAACTAACAGATATTTGCGTGCAAAATGTACACTTTTTTGACAGATATGACTTGGAAAATTTTGTATGAAAAAAATAATTATTTAAATATTTTTAAAATTCAGCATTTTTATCGCATTCTTTTTAGCGTGACACTGCATCAGGTATACTGGTACATGTTCGCACTTAAATTAGATTTTTAGATGCTCTTGGTTTTTCAGAAGGCGTGAGACAAACACACACACACACACATACACACACACATACACTAACATTTTGATTGCTTTATTACTTTAGATTTATTTGTATCTACGGCCAGAAGCCTTTTACAAATACACAAAAAACAAAGCAGTTACACAATATAACAAAAATATTAATAATAATAAAAAAACAATAATTATATGCAGAACAAAAAATAAAAGTTTACAATAAAAAGGCGATAAAAGAAATATAAAAAAAAAATACTTAATTATATGCAGATAAACAAATACAATAACTATATGCAAATAAAATTATAAAAAAAACAATAATTATATGCAGAACAAAAAATAAAAGTTTACAATAAAAAGGCGATAAAAGAAATATAAAAAAAAAATACTTAATTATATGCAGATAAACAAATACAATAACTATATGCAAATAAAATTATAAAAAAAACAATAATTATATGCAGAACAAAAAATAAAAGTTTACAATAAAAAGGCGATAAAAGAAATATAAAAAAAAAATACTTAATTATATGCAGATAAACAAATACAATAACTATATGCAAATAAAATTATAAAAAAAACAATAATTATATGCAGAACAAAAAATAAAAGTTTACAATAAAAAGGCGATAAAAGAAATATAAAAAAAAAATACTTAATTATATGCAGATAAACAAATACAATAACTATATGCAAATAAAATTATAAAAAAAACAATAATTATATGCAGAACAAAAAATAAAAGTTTACAATAAAAAGGCGATAAAAGAAATATAAAAAAAAAATACTTAATTATATGCAGATAAACAAATACAATAACTATATGCAAATAAAATTATAAAAAAAACAATAATTATATGCAGATAAAATACTTAATAAAAAAACAATAATTATATGCAGAACTAAAAATAAAAGTTGACAACAAAAAAGCGATAAAAATAAATAGAAAAACATCGATATATATAGTTAATTAAAGAAATGACGAAAAATTGTCATTGTAGATCAAAACGAAACATTATATTATATATTATTATGCATGATGGCGGTAGCGGTAGCGGGGTGTAGGGCTCTAAGCAACGCGCTCTTGTACTGAGACAAACCAGAGTTAAATATATCTATTATATGTGCATACCTATTACCTAGCCTATGCAGTCTAGGTATAAGGGAATTTATGTGAGCATTTGTTCTGGTATTGTCACAGTAAAAAAGCGTCGGCAACCGAGTAGATCGTATTGGTGCATGAAACAATATTAAATAAAGAATATCAGGGATGTCAAAAAATGAATTTATTATTTTATAGAGCAATGTCAAATCAAATACAACTCTCCTGTTGGATAGAGACAAAAGACCCGTAAAAATTAATAACTCTGTATAATTAATATTTTCAATTGGAATATGAAGACGGTAGTTTATATAGCGTAGAAATTTATTTTGGATACGTTCAAGTGAGTTGATATGGATATTATAGTGTGGACACCAAACAGAAGAATTATATTCAACTCTACTTCTAACTAGAGAACAGTATAACAGTTTAATTGTTTGAATATTTGAAAAAGAGTTGCATGTACGTAAAACAATGTTATGTTGTAGTGTTTCTCCCGAGCAACTCTCCATCGTCTGGTCGTAGTCCACAGCATGTGAGTCCACTTGGTGAGCGACTACTTTCTACCATAGCACATCGCAACAGGAAGAAGTCACATCCGTTGCAGATCAACGCCAATGCATCAACATTTCCGGTAAATACTGTTTGTTCTTTATAATCTTATTCAATAGAGAACATTCACTTGTTTTTCTTTTCTAAAAAATGGTACAAAAAATAATAGATAATAGACTCTGTTCATGTCGGTTGCGAGAACGACATTTGGCAAAGCACGTTAAAAGTATTATTTCATTCGAGTTTCTTCCGTTATAATGAGATCAACTTATATACCCATGTACGCATAATAAGGACAAAATCTAAAAACCCAATGTTGCGTCGTTAAACAGAAATGCACTTAAGTTTATTACTTCTATGTTATCTGTGCATGTGACAAAGATAGATAGATTCTGTTAGTATCTAGTCAACTTGTCTCTCTTGGCTAGTTACAAATAATGCACTTAAGTTTACTTCTATGTTATCTGTGCATGTGACAAAGATAGATAGATTCTGTTAGTATCTAGTCAACTTGTCTCTCTTGGCTAGTTACAAATAATACTTTTTTTTACATCCAAACTATCGCAATTCATATTATTAAGATGCACAGTGCTTATATATTATGTACTTAACTAATTTCAAATCATTATTCAATCAAAATCCCGATATTAAATATCTTTGTATTATATTTTAAAACATTGACTTTTCTATTAAGAGACCGCGAAGAACAAAAGTCCAAGTTAAATTGTTATATTATTTCACAGCTTTCATTAGTATTTTCGTGACTGTCATTATTTTTTACCTCTAAATCATTCTTTTTTATTCATATCCCTCACACATGCATGTTCTCTATTATCCAAAATATATATATTAATTTTTATACACAAAATGCTTCATGGCATGATACAAAAAAAATCTCTAAATAACAATTATATAACAAAGAATATCACAAATATGACACAAGAAACTGTATTATATAATGGGCTTAAATTATATGAAAGTATGCTGAGGGACATAAAATAAGAAAAAAGTTTTGGTCTTTTTAAGAAAAATGTGTAGAACTATATTATGAAAATAATTGTTTATATGTTACTATAGATTCGGCTATGTATTGTAATATACATACATATTAATTTGTTAACAGACCTTATCTTGGAGGAATGATTAGGATGGAGACGCATACACTGGCATAGGTTTCTTTGTCCTGATCTAACTGGAACAGCTCCTCCACTCTGTAAACTCCGTTCCATTCTCTGATGTTTCTCAGCCGAGATATCTACCTCCCACCCATACTGCAACTCTCAATTTTTCCTTTCATGATGAAGTGCAGCAGACCGTATATATTAGATATTCTTATATATAATGTCTTTTTGATTTGTACAGGGTGGTCCAGATTCAAGTTCCAACACGTCGTCCTGCAATAGCTCGACACCGTCGTCACCGGCCCTCGTGGTGACGGGAGGGGGTGGAACTGTCACCATCATAGGAGGGTCGGGAGTGGGAGGGGGAGGGGGTCCAGCTCCCCCCACTCCAAGGACACCACACAACAGCACCGCTGCACCCCCGCCACCCTGTCCCACCACCAACAGACAACAGCAGTTCAACTTTCCAGGTGAGCCAACAATTACATTTTGTATATTATTATGTCCATGTTTTGGGTTCTGTATTCAATTTGTAATAATAATATATAGATATGTGAGATATGTGAGTGAAAGAGATAGCATGTCTGTGTGTGTATATAGTGTTGGAATGGCCATTCATCGTTCGCCGTTGATAGTAAAATACCTCCTTATAATATTGTAGTATTGACCTTGAATTGTATGTTGTATATTTGATCGTGTTGTTATAATAAAGTGTAAAAGAAGATACATCTTTTACTGCAAATAATAAGAGTTCCAACCCAACAAATTAGTAGTGTACAAGGACACTGTAATTATGTCTATGTTTTGGGTTCTGTGTTCAATTTGTAATAATAATATATAGATGCACTTTTTCAAATTCATTTATTTGTATTTATTTTTAGTTCATCAAAATCTTGGGTTTCACAATGATATTTTTTTTTACATTACAATTTATAAATAAGCTTTTACAATAAAGGTATCCAATATGTAGCTATTCATAATTCATATAGCCAGATTGTTTTGACAAAGATTATAACAGTTGAGTTAAATAATTTTTAATAAACTTTTTAAATATAAAACTTTGAAAAACAAAAAATACTATAAAAACAATTACACAAAAAGACCCCAGAACAGCAGACTGTACTTCAAGTACTTTTTAATGTATTTCTCTATGGTCTATTTTCATTATGTTTTAATTCCAAATATTTTTGTATTTGTATTGCCTCTTTACGAAAACAATGTGACATCTCAAAAAATGTTTTTTTTTATTTGATATTTTTTTTTCTACAAATATTCACTATTTGAATATACCATGTTTTTGTATAAAGTCAAGTTGAATTTAACAGTTTTGGGTATGAAATAAAAAAAAACACGTTTCCCAAGATGTCAAGTTCTCGCAAAGAGGCGAGATGCACTTTTTTTATGTACAATTGACGTTGTTGGAATTCACTATTGCAGATTTGTTGATTGCAGATGCAATTCTTATAATATGTCTACCAATGTATGTATGTATATAAATAAATAAATGAATTTCCGGTAAAGAAGTTTATTTAAATTCTTTTCTCACATAATTTTTGCTTCGCTGGACTGGAAAAAATACCTAAATGGAAAAAAACTCACCACTTGCGCAGTGTGCAAGGAAGTGTTATGGCACTTTTTTTAAATGCATTCATACAATCACGGCATATCCTACACTGTGAGGTATCCAGCGACAGGTGTGTGGGTGTGCATTACTTTACAAAATGTTTTAGATGGGTCGATGGCAGAGCGGTTAGCGCGCTGGGCTAGCAATCCAGTGGTCGCGAGTTCGAATCCTGCCTCGACCGATTTCGTTCACCTATAGCACAAGCATTTATGCTTATTTTAGGGAATGTAGGAAGATGTATATGTACTTGTTTAACAAGGACATATTAATTTTTTTTTTTAAAAAGTTAGCATGACACATGCATTTAAACCCATACACCAGTCTCGTCTCACCTAAAAAGGCTCCATATTCAGAATGGATGGTGAACCTCGTTGCTGAACTATGTGAGAACTATGTGAACCTGATGTATTTTCAATACAATATTTAAATATGTAACTTATGGTAATGAATGTGTTACAGAAGTTAAGAAGCCGTGGCCCTCTGTAACAATTGACACCACCTGCAGCGTCAGTGTAACGGGAGTGGGGGACAGCGAGAGGACAGCCTCCCAGGGTGGGTCCGCCTCGGAGGACTCGGAGAGGACACCCGGGGGGAGGGCAGACTCCACAGAGGGGGACAATCTGTTGAATAGAAACGACTCCAGCAAGTGGCCCAGACAGAATAGCGTAATTTTATTATTTTATTGATATGTAACGTTACACAATAAATTCATAACATCACAGCATGTGGGATGATCAACGACTGATGTGAGTGTATGCATTATATTATAAAAGGAAACATGAAATGTGCGTTTATCCCCACACACCTGTCTCGTCTCACCTAGAAAGAACCCCATTTCTGGACTATGTGATATGTGTTATTGTTGCCTGTTGTATTTTTGATTACCCGGCTCTTACGGGACGACTGAAAATTTTATTTTATTTTTTATTTTTATATTGCTTCACGGGCAACTAACAGGTACTATGTCAAATAATAATTTAATACACACCTAATAACAAGTTGCCACATTCTGGAGACTTAAGATATTAATCGTCTCACAGATCCAGACTGAAAACATAAATAAAAACTGTGTCTTCATCGGGAATCGAACCCGGGACCCTTGGATCAGCAGTTAGATACCCAACCAATTGAACCACGAAGGCCGACATGGTGATAGTAGAAAAACGTAGAAGAACTATTTCAAACCGGTACCTAGTAAGATTTATTTTGTTTTATAATACCTCACTAGGCAAGGTCTGTTATATTTGAACTTCTAAAGTAGCTGTTATTTAGTGTGTGTGAGATTTGGACGTGGCAGAAGACGCATGTGAAAGTGGAATTAACACAGTTACAAATGAGATCACTGAGAAGATTATATGTAACTAGCTTTTATGTCCCGCCGTTGGCCAAGAATGTAAATTAGTGAAGGAATAAGCAATAGTTTATATACCTACATAATATTGTCACACATAATTTTTTTTAACCGTAGTATGAAAAGTAGTTTGAAATTTAATTGAGTTTAAGCGGTGTAAAATCTTAAAGTGATGGCCATAATCCATTTGCTTTTATATATAAGCACATACAATTTCTGCACGCATGGACTATGGGAAATGATTTTAAATATGACTTATTATAAAAAGACAACGTCGTAAAGAGTTTGGATTTGGCCACAACCCCTATTTTTATATATTGTCATCGAACGCAAATAATGTGTTTTAAATATTTAGTAATTTTGGATGATGGGAAATGGTTTAAAAATTGATTAAACAAAAGTACTGAAAATATTCTAGTGTTGGTCCCATCCCATTCGTTTTTTATATTTTTCGTCAAGTGTGCATATAGTTTATTATAGTTTTGCACAATAAAACTGATAGACTTAAAACTGACACATAAGTCTACATTACAGAAGAAGAAGACTTAAGCTATGTTAAATAGTTTTTAATATGAATATAAACGTTGTGAAGATCCAGCAATGGCCACAACCCCGATTTTTTATATATTGTCAAGCAATATATGATGATATAATAAATGGTGTAAATTTGATTGAACAAAAGTAATGAGAAGAATCTAGTGTTGGTCACATCCCATTCGTTTTTAATATTTTTCGTCAAGTGTGCATATAGTTTATTATAGTTTTGCACAATAAAACTGATAGACTTAAAACTGACACATAAGTCTACATTACAGAAGAAGAAGACTTAAGCTATGTTAAATAGTTTTTAATATGAATATAAACGTTGTGAAGATCCAGCAATGGCCACAACCCCGATTTTTTATATATTGTCATCAAAATGAAATGTGTAGTTATTGAAAATTAAGCAATATATGATGATATAATAAATGGTGTAAATTTGATTGAACAAAAGTAATGAGAAGATTCTAGTGTTGGTCACATCCCATTCGTTTTTATGTATTTTCATCAAGTATGCATGTTGTTTATAATATTTCGTTACAATAGACTATTAGACATAAAACTAATCCAAAAGACTAAATAAAAAAAGAAGTAGAAGTATAAAACTATAACAAATAGTTTGTAATAAAAACTGACCCAATGGTCTACATAGAAGATGAAATAGAAGAATTACACATTAGGAAATGTATTATATAAAAACCTGACCAAAATGTCTTCATAAAAGAAGAAGAAGATGAATTGAACTATAGGAAATATTTTATATAAAATTCACCCAACATCTACATAAAATAAGAAAACGAAGAATTAGACTAAAGGATAGTTTGTTTAAAAATAGTTTGTTTAAAAACTAACCAAAAGGTCTACATAAAGGAAGAAGAAGACGAATTAGACTATAGGAAATAGTTTGTATAAAAACTCACCCAAGGTCTACATAAATTAAGAAAAAGAAAAATTAGACTATAGGAAATAGTTTATTTATGAACTGTCCCAAATGACTTCACAAAAGAAGAGGAAGAAGATTTAAACCCCAAGAAATAGTTTGTAGAAAAAATCACCCAAAGGTCTACATAGAAAAAAGAAGAATTTCACTATAGGAAATAGTTTGTAGGTACCTATATTGAATGTGTATTGTAGTTAACCTAAAATAGTTTAATAATTTTCCTATACAAAATCAGTATATTCTTGGTTTTTAAGTAGTAAGTATTAGGTATGTAGGTACCTACCTACAATGATGTTCTAAATTAATTCGAATTCGATTTATAACAAATTTTATTTGAATATCAGAATGTGTCCGTTACCATAGTAACCATGTTCCAACATGTGAAAAATATCAAATGTTATGGAGACATTTTTTGAATATGTAGGTACCTACATTGGTTTGTTCGATGCCATAAAAATGAAAATTGTCAGAAAAATCAAATATTTTTAACAAATTATGCAATTTTATTACGCCTATATCTTTACTAATAATTAACAGACTTTTACAATATATGTCTTAAAACTTGCTGTAATGTCTTGTGTTTCATTTTATTATTTTATAATCACATTTATTTCAAAGGTATATTATTTTAAAGAACATATTCATTCGGTAGGAAAATTAAATATCGTATGAAAAGATATTAAAATGGCGGGGTTATATGTACATTTGTACAAAACGCTTACTTTAAAAATAAGTTAAACATTATAATTAGACAAAATATTCACCATGTTTTTCACTTAACCCAATCAAGACGGGTAGGTACAAGTACTTGCATTCCCTACGGACGGACAGTATTTCGCGTCGCACACAGTTTTTTTTTCAATCTCGTTTTAATTGAATATAATAACGGTAAAAAAAAATCTAACGATGTAGGTATATGATAAAAAGATCAAAGATAAACAAAAGATCACATAAACTCAATGAAATTGAACATTTCATAATATAAACATAAGATAAATGAAGAATAATGTTATCGTATTTATCTCCATACAAAAAAGTACATGCCGTCATCGATATGTCACGTGATCCTTCCGGCATTTGATGTAGATAAGGAATATGCGCCGATTGTGTATTGGTATGCATCGAATTCAAAGCAAAATGTTGAGCGCGAAACAACAATATGAACTGGCGCAGAATCCCGCTTTCCTACGCGCATGCGTATTACATCCTTACAAAGCGCGGGAGAGTGTGAATTTCGCCGGCGATGATCGATGAATTTCAGTGTTTAGAGTTTTAATTTTTTTAAATAATTTAACAATTTGTTTTGTTGATTCACCGACAGATGTCTTGAAGTCAAATATATGGGAGTAATATTCATCCAATTTTCGTCTCAATCAAGTATGAATTTACTGAGATATGAAGGTTCAAAATTGTGTATAGCCATGAGGGCATGTATAGATGACGCTCGGCGTTTAGGCACGCACTCGGTGGGCATCTATACATGACGCTCGTCTTAAAAAGGTTAAAAGCTAAGTTATACTTGAAAATATATTTTTTTCGTGTAAATACGTACTTCTAACTTTTAAACTAACAGATATTTGCGTGCAAAATGTACACTTTTTTGACAGATATTACTTGGAAAATTTTGTATGAAAAAAATAATTATTGAAATATCTTTAAAATTCAGCATTTTAATCGCATTATTTTTAGCGTGACACTGCATCAGGTATACTGGTACACGTTCGCACATAAATTAGATTTTTAGATGCTCTTGGTTTTTCAAAAGGCGTGAGACAAACACACACACACACACACACTAACATATTGATTGCTTTATTACTTTAGATAAGACGATGTATGATAGTGTAAGTAATATTAAAACATTAGGAATGAATGTAAGATAAAGAAATCTTAATAGAATGAAAGTGACACATTGAGATTTGGCTACATGGGAAGGATGAATGAAGAAAGTCTGACCAAGAAAATATTCATATTGAACTGAAAAAGATGATTTGACCATGTGAGCGATATCCCGAAAGGAGGGAATAACAGACAAACATTTGTGAGATGATTCATAATGCAGGTGAGATGATTCATAATGCAGATGAGATGATGGATGTTTGTTAAGATAGAAAAATGTGTCATTCGGTAACCTAACTTATTCATGCTGGTGTTCACGAAACAACATCAAATAAACAGCAATTGTGATTCTTCTTTGTCAGTCCTCCTCCCTCCAGTAATGGACATAGGCCTCCTCCTGAGACCTCCACGGCTCCCTATCCACCTCCAGCCACTCGTATAATATCGTCAGACCAGGACTAGGTAACCATTACAGCATTTTCTTCATCCATCTGGAGTCTGTGGTTCGGGCGACATGCCCTGCCCAGCTCCACTTCTGCTTGGCAACCTTTTGGACAACTTCATTTATTTTGGTTTTCTCTCGTCCACAAGGTAGTTAGTAGTTATTTAGTGTAGCAATTGTGATTATGATAATTTATTCTTTTTTTACAGTTGTCTATGAAAGAATGGGAGATACCGTTTGATGAGTTGGACGTAGGGGAGCCTCTGGGTACGGGACGTTTTGGCACTGTGTACCGTGGCAGTTGGTACGGTGACGTTGCAGTCAAACTACTAAACATGCACAACCTGGACGATGAAGCGGCACTAGAAAATTTTAAACTCGAGGTACGTATATAAAGTTAACATAACTTCCGGATGGGTCAGTGACAGAGTGGATTTGTAATCCATTGGACGCAGCCTCAACTTATTTCATTCACCAGCATTTGTTAAGTTTAGTATTTGATCATATATATCCTTTTATCGCAATCTTCTTTGTTGTCGCAAGATACGCCAGTGGTGCAATATAATATACACATTCTGTCATTATTGTATGATATTCTTTCTAATCCAAACTTACCACAGTACCTTAAAAACAAATTCACTTATTTATGTATGACTATGGAATAGTCCAGATATTATATTGTCTAACTCACTTTGTATTCATCCATATTTAAAGAAGGAATATGTATTCGTAAACATCTGATTATGAATAATAAATAAATTTGGAATGGTAAAATAAAACCAAAGTTTTCAGTTCTACTAATTTAATGACACTGACTAGTTTCGGTCATCCAGTGACCATTTTCAAAGTGTGAAAAAACAAGAGGTGGTTGGTGTTTATATAATATCTGGTTAAGGGGTTTGCAACATTTTTTTTTTTTTTTTGTTTATTTATTTTTATTTTTTTATTTTTTCTAACCTCTTGTTTTTTCACACTTTGAAAATGGTCACTGGATGACCGAAACTAGTCAGTGTCATTAAATTAGTAGAACTGAAAACTTTGGTTTTATTTTACCATTCCAAATTTATTTATTATTTGAAATGGAGTTCTACCAAGAATTGTCCGTAGAAAAGTTAAAAAAAATCTGATTATGATTTTCTCTCCTTTTCCTTTTCCAATCTGGCATCTAGCGTTCTCAACATACCTATCTTGCTTAATTCATATCCATGCATCCAACACGCTCTTTGATTATTCTTACTTTTTCACTCTTAAAAATTTCATTTATATGGTTAATCTCTTGATTTGTTAGACAATCATCCTTATTTTTTATTCTATTATAATTTGTTTTAACGCACATTTGTCTCAGAGTCGTCCTCATTTCCACTGCATTCATTTTGTTTCCACGTGTCTTCTGCTGTGTCTATGTCTATTAAATATAAAAACAACTATTGGAACCTACAGACCCTCAAAAATAACCACACACCATCACGTCATATTCGACAATGTGAGGTTACCAGTGACAGGTGTGCATTACCTTATAAAAGGAAGCACGACACATGCATGTATATACCCTCACATCAGTCTCCCTTTCCTAAAAAAGGCAACATTCAGAATGGGTGGTGAGCTGTGTAAGGTGTTATTTTGCCTGTTGTATTTTCAACTACCCAGCTCTCATGAGACACCAGAAAATGATAATAGAAAAAAATCATCTAAATCGGTCAACATACGTATAGAAGAGTTATATATAAGATATTGATGAATCTCCTGTTTTGCATTTTATTGTTTATCTCAAAAGTTACACTGTTTGCATACATGTCCACGTTAAATGTCCAGGCGTACATTTTTTTTAGATGTTTTTTTATTTTGTTTTCAATTTTTGATTCAAATTGGGAATCTAAACAAACCATCAAAACGCTCATGATTACCCATATCATGGATATAATTATCAAATGGAGTTCTATAATACATTAAAATATTATACAACTCTTATATCCATGAAATGGGTAATCATGGGGGTTTTGATTTCGCCGCTTAACCAGAATTGCCCCTCCTGGAAGAGTTCAGTTACATACACACATACAGAATAATTATTTATTTATTTATTTTATTTGGAAAACATACAGCATACATAATAATACTAAAAACAAAAATGATACATACAATTTAATGCCTAAGTAACATGTTTTCACTTATATAAAAATAGTAATACCTAAACATATTTTTTATTTATTCTATTTATTCATTATTTCTTTTTCTTTCATTATCATTGGGCGGGTACATTCGAAACACGATGAGAAAAGGAACATAAAATATTACTCTGGCTAAAATTAGTAATTCTGACAGCAAAAGTATTATCTATATTAACATTTACTGTGTCTTGTTTTCAGGTTGAAATATTTCGAATAACGAGACACGAGAACCTTGTGCTGTTTCGTGGTGCGTGTATGACACCCCCTCGATTGGCCATTGTGACCTCCCTGTGTAAGGGTATGACACTATATACACACATACACCTACGCAAAGACAAGTTCAACATGAACAGAACTACTATGGTTGCACAACAAATATCACAGGTAACTCAACTTAGTACTTGCGCGAATGGCAAATATGATTTGTAGTAATACATTGTGTCAAGTTTTTATGAAGTACCCTCTTTATTTTTTCATATTTTGCATATTTTTTTGTACTCGATTAACGATTTAGATCTGTGCTAGCATCTCTAGTTCGATTTCCAACAAAAGGAGAAAATTATTTCTCTCACAAACCATGATTCTCTAGACTGGAAACACTAGTTAGTTGGAAGAAATAGCCATTTGGCAATAAACTCTCTTGTATTGAGTGTAAGAAAGTGTTTTTTATTAATGTTGTGGGGGTATTTTAATAAACATCATGTAAACGAACTTAGCAGTTTTCATTTCTTCCCACTATAAGTACCCATTACACATACCAACAATATTATGTATCAAACACTTCTTAAGAGGCTATAGTAGGCTAAATAGTAAAGTTAGAAAATTCTTTCCCACTACCCTCAATAGATACGTCAATAAATTTTCCTAAAATTCAGTATTCTTTAATCCATTTCTTTTTTAATAGTAGGTAACGTACATTTTTGATTTATTAATTCTCTTTATAAATTTCAGGGAATGGGTTATCTTCATGCCCGAGGCATAATACACAAGGATCTCAAGAGTAAAAATATTTTTCTGGAAAATGGCAAAGTTGTCATCACTGACTTTGGTCTGTTTAGCGTCACTAAACATTGCTATGGAAACAGGTGAGGAAACTTACATCATTGCTTTCTTATTTAATGAATTTTTAAATAAATTTAATTTGCCAAAACTCTCTAACTACTGAATCACAGTGCTATTTACTTCAAAGAATAATATTGATATTGAATAAGTTCAGATAGTTCAACTGTGGAACAATAAAACTCTCTAACTACTGAATCACAGTGCTATTTACTTCAAAGAATAATATTGATATTGAATAAGTTCAGATAGTTCAACTGTGGAACAATAAAACTCTCTAACTACTGAATCACAGTGCTATTTACTTCAAAGAATAATATTGATATTGAATAAGTTCAGATAGTTCAACTGTGGAACAATAAAACTCTCTAACTACTGAATCACAGTGCTATTTACTTCAAAGAATAATATTGATATTGAATAAGTTCAGATAGTTCAACTGTGGAACAATAAAACTCTCTAACTACTGAATCACAGTTCTATTTACTTCAAAGAATAATATTGATATTGAATAAGTTCAGATAATTCAACTGTGGAACAATAAAACTCTAACTACTGAATCACAGTGCTATTTACTTCAAAGAATAATATTGATATTGAATAAGTTCAGATAGTTCAACTGTGGAACAATAAAACTCTCTAACTACTGAATCACAGTGCTATTTACTTCAAAGAATAATATTGATATTGAATAAGTTCAGATAGTTCAACTGTGGAACAATAAAACTCTCTAACTACTGAATCACAGTGCTATTTACTTCAAAGAATAATATTGATATTGAATAAGTTCAGATAGTTCAACTGTGGAACAATAAAACTCTAACTACTGAATCACAGTGCTATTTACTTCAAAGAATAATATTGATATTGAATAAGTTCAGATAGTTCAACTGTGGAACAATAAAACTCTAACTACTGAATCACAGTGCTATTTACTTCAAAGAATAATATTGATATTGAATAAGTTCAGATAGTTCAACTGTGGAACAATAAAACTCTCTAACTACTGAATCACAGTTCTATTTACTTCAAAGAATAATATTGATATTGAATAAGTTCAGATAGTTCAACTGTGGAACAATAAAACTCTCTAACTACTGAATCACAGTGCTATTTACTTCAAAGAATAATATTGATATTGAATAAGTTCAGATAGTTCAACTGTGGAACAATAAAACTCTCTAACTACTGAATCACAGTGCTATTTACTTCAAAGAATAATATTGATATTGAATAAGTTCAGATAGTTCAACTGTGGAACAATAAAACTCTCTAACTACTGAATCACAGTTCTATTTACTTCAAAGAATAATATTGATATTGAATAAGTTCAGATAGTTCAACTGTGGAACAATAAAACTCTAACTACTGAATCACAGTGCTATTTACTTCAAAGAATAATATTGATATTGAATAAGTTCAGATAGTTCAACTGTGGAACAATAAAACTCTCTAACTACTGAATCACAGTGCTATTTACTTCAAAGAATAATATTGATATTGAATAAGTTCAGATAGTTCAACTGTGGAACAATAAAACTCTCTAACTACTGAATCACAGTGCTATTTACTTCAAAGAATAATATTGATATTGAATAAGTTCAGATAGTTCAACTGTGGAACAATAAAACTCTAACTACTGAATCACAGTGCTATTTACTTCAAAGAATAATATTGATATTGAATAAGTTCAGATAGTTCAACTGTGGAACAATAAAACTCTAACTACTGAATCACAGTGCTATTTACTTCAAAGAATAATATTGATATTGAATAAGTTCAGATAGTTCAACTGTGGAACAATAAAACTCTAACTACTGAATCACAGTGCTATTTACTTCAAAGAATAATATTGATATTGAATAAGTTCAGATAGTTCAACTGTGGAACAATAAAACTCTCTAACTACTGAATCACAGTGCTATTTACTTCAAAGAATAATATTGATATTGAATAAGTTCAGATAGTTCAACTGTGGAACAATAAAACTCTCTAACTACTGAATCACAGTTCTATTTACTTCAAAGAATAATATTGATATTGAATAAGTTCAGATAGTTCAACTGTGGAACAATAAAACTCTAACTACTGAATCACAGTGCTATTTACTTCAAAGAATAATATTGATATTGAATAAGTTCAGATAGTTCAACTGTGGAACAATAAAACTCTCTAACTACTGAATCACAGTTCTATTTACTTCAAAGAATAATATTGATATTGAATAAGTTCAGATAGTTCAACTGTGGAACAATAAATATAAAGTAATAAGTTGTGTTACCAGTACAAAAAAATAAGTTGTGTTATCTTTCGATAATCATATTTTAAATTAACACGAGCAGTGCACAGTAATTAAGAATCATAAATTAATGAGGAACGCCTGACGAAGAAAGTTTACAAAGCAGACAGTAATGGAATGAACGGGTCATCCAAGAAAAAGATGACTCAACCATGTGAACGAAATTCTGAAGGACGGGGAATGTAAGAAGTTTGAATAACAGACAAACATGTCTTGTTATGAGACAATGTATGTTAATGTGACAATGGATGTGTGCCAAGATAGAAGAATACGGTGGTTGGTTTTCTCTGCCTACCCCGTTAGGAACATGGTGTGATGGTATGTTTATAAATAATTGTATTGGTTGAGAGAGATTGCCTTACAGCAAGCAATGAATCTGACTTTTATTCTTGAGCAAAATACACCACAAAAGGTCGCAATGCATGGATCGCAAAGTCTCACTCCTCACTTTGCTGTACATAATTGAATATTGAATAGATAAATAATGATGTTATATTTCAGTGCCGGAGACTCTCTGGGTATTCCCGCTGGATGGCTGTGTTACTTGGCTCCAGAGTTAGTGAGAGAGTTGAGGCCACGTCAGGCGCCGCATGCTAATGACCTGCCTTTCTCCAAAGCATCAGATGTTTACGCATTTGGGTATGTCATCATCAAACTTACGTTTATGTTTTGCATAAACGTTGAGTTTAGCTCTTAAACTGAGACTAATACTGGCCTTTAATGAACAGCTTAGAAACAATCGAAATCCACAAAAAAATAAATTCAGGTAAAACACTTTTCAATAATACCAAATTCTTCTCCATTGTTGACAATTTTCCCGTTATCCGTACAATCACAATACCGAATACTTCACCCCCCCCTACTACTCTGTGCCAATATTTTTAAAATCTAATAAGTTTCTAGATAAATGCTTTGTTATACTTAACACTATTGTTTCTATGAAGAAAGTGACCATTGAAGTTATTGTCTCCGTGTTTCAGGACTGTTTGGTATGAACTGCTGTGTGGGGAGTGGCCTTTCAAGGGACAACCTCCCGAGGCTGTGATTTGGCAGGTGGGGAAGGGGGTCAAGCAGACACTGGCAAACCTTCAGGCCTCCAGGGATGTCAAGGTATACAAATATAGCTTTTTATTTAATTAATTCAGTTTTATTTTTAAGGAAGTAACTTTGTGGCGTCATTATAATTTTTATTTTATAATATATATAATAATAACTTGGTATACACCACTTTTGAGCACAAATAACTGTCGACCGGTTTCGAGAACGATGTTCTCATCTTCAGGATGACTTACGTACCAACGGTACGTAAGTCATCCTGAAGATGAGAACATCGTTCTCGAAACCGGTCGACAGTTATTTTTGCTCAAAAGTGGTGTATACCAAGTTATTATTATATATATTATTTTATTTAATTTATTGGGGCTCTGTAATTCAAAACTAAAACAGATAATTGTAGGAATAACAGACATTATTAAAAATAACCTGTTTCAAGTTAGTTTATAGCGAAATGTTATTACATTACATTAGTGTTTAAATATTATTTGAAAGAAAATTATATTGTTGGGTTCAAATACAATAGGCGTGATGACAGTAAGAAAAAATCATTGAAATTATGATTTTATAAAATAAAATATGTTATAAAGATTTGAAAAAATATATTTATTTTCATTTTAAAAGAGCGAATAATATTAATATTATTAAAATAAAAATACAAAATATGTTAGTCCGCCATTTTATGTGAAACACCAATCAGAGCGCATGACGTCACCATATTGCTACTGTCATATTGTGTTGTTCGAAATGGCTATTTTTTTCATAACAAGCTATATGGAATATGCTGCTTATTTTTAACATGCTATTTTTATTTATTGATTAATTTGGTTTATTTGGGACACTAAACCAAATAATATCGCTATCCGCTCTATTGAATCGTTGACGCATCTGTTATAACACGCACCAAGTATTGTAACGTGGTGGAGAATATTTAACGTTTCAGAAATAATTAACTTGGTGGCTTTCATTGCTTGATTATAAAATAAAATTATGTTATTATATTGTTTCTTTGATTTTGTTATGTACAGTAATGATGATGTTTGTGGGAGTTGTACAGTGTTATATGAGGTTGAAATAGAAATACACAATGTATGTATAATGATGAATCTAGTAGATCAGAATATAATAAGATATACATATGGGATAATTGTTAAGATTCATATACATATAATGATTAATATATTAAAAAAATATAATGTAATGTAATAGGTGTGATGACTGTAAGAAAAAAATCATTGAAATTATGATTTTAAAAAATAAAATAGGTTATAAAGATTTAAAAAATGTACTTATTTTCATTTTAAAGGAGTGAATAATAATAATATTATAAATATAAAACTAAAAAATGTGTTAGTCCGCCATTTTATGAGAAAAAACAATCAGAGCGCACGACGTCATAGTATGGTCGCGTCAATTCTTCTGATAGTCTTCAATACAATATACGCATTAATTGTCGGTCTGGACTATGTTTATTTTGGTGTTATCGATATATTAATATTTTAATTAGATACTTAAAACTAAAACAAATAAAATATAAATGGAACAAGGATTCATCAAAGCAAATAGTTTCAATTTACCTAGATACTCGCCTACCTATCGGGGGACACTATGGGCCGGTATTACAGTGTCAGTTTAAGAGCTAAACTCAAGTTTTACAAAAATATAGCGTAATACAGTGTCCGTTTAGGTCCGTTTAGACCTAATCTTCCCTCAAATACGTCACTAAAACGACAAATATTTAACCTAACGTTTCTGGCAGATTAAGTACTTAACTGTGAGTCAACTGTCATTTGCTAGGCAACTCGTGTAGTTTCAGTTTCTATCACTAGAGGCGTTAGGCAACGTGTGTAGATTCAGTGTTGTATCACTAAAGGCGTTAGTTATATCGAAGGTGGCGCCACACAACAAAACAAACTGACAGCCGTATTGAAACGAACACGGGCATTTAAAAGCATTATTTTGGTGAAAAAAATTAAATTTACCATGTTGGATAATAAAACAATGGTATTTAAAGTCGTAGCGTCCCGTTTTGTATTTCGTATTATTTGAGGTTATTTAAATTTGACAGATAATAACCACAGAAAAAGTGAAATATGTCTATAATTGAAGATTTAGTAACTGACATGTCATATTGCACTGTAATACGGAAATGGATTCAATCTCCCCTTAACATTAATCTTGAGTTTGGCAAACTCAATGAGTTGAGGGCCGACTGTAATATCGGGCCTATGTTAATTGTATTTTGTATGTAACTTAGTTTTTATTGAATAAATAAATAAATAATGAACGCTCACAACGTATGGTAAACTAATTTAGTTTTAGTATTCTACAATTTTGTCACGCGATGGTGAGCTGACGAACGTTCGACATGGTCACTGCCAAACTAAACTAGCAAGCTATATTTTTTTCATGCAATGAAGCGATTTGCGAAACGACGGCGATTACGCGAAGCATGCGTTTTAAAACATCGTTACAATTTTAGCAGCATACGAATTATTACATAGCGCTCGTTATTTGTATTGTGTTCATAACAAGCTATATTTATCTGCTATCGTTATTTTTAGCAATAGCAGCCATAGTAGTTATTTTTCTGCCTGTCTTAACTACTCTTAACTAGAATGGAACTTTTGATGATCGGATATTTCTTTGCATCGAACAAAGACTTTTGTTCATCAGAATTTCGAAACGTAAAAACTTAATAATAAGTACATATAAGTACTTTATTTATCTGTAATTTAAATACAACTTACATCTCGAAAATCGATAAAATATGCTCCTTCTTCTCTCTACATTATGTGTTCATAAGCTAAAAACATACGCGGGAAACGTATGATGGCCTATTTTGACGTTTGGACATTAATGAAGTTCTTTATATGCTTATTGCCTAAATAATGGTAAATATTATATTATTGAGAGCTAAAAGTGGGGGAACAAATACTGTACTTCATTGTAAACGCGTACTTAATAAAATACACTTGTGTCTCGCCGTGCGAAATTTAATCACTTATTTCTCTTTTTTTTTCGCGTGGGACGAAAACATATACCTCAGTAGGTGTTTTTTTCGTCGTGTTTGTACATTTAGGGACCGCACAACATTTATGCACTTTTGAATTGATTATAAATACACAAATCGTCCTAGAATACATATATTACATATAGTAGTGATATGCAGTTTACAATATCGTGACGTCACCGTCAGGGTCGGCAGGCGCCATGATACTACAAGCGTTTTTTGGCGTAAATGTCAAATTTGATTTTAAAATGGCGATTTTTGCTACTAAACCTTTATTTTATGTAGAAATGTATATATATTTGAAAACAGTGAATGCGTAAAAACATCGTGAGATAGTTTTTCAAAATTAGTCATCATGCCCATTGCATCAGTAAAAATACATTAATAATGTTTATATCTTATAGGAATCAGGAGAATTTTATAAAAATGTAAGTAACAACATTGTTACTGATTGTTGATTTGTGTGGATTGTTCCTTTATGCTGGCTACTGATTGTTGATTCGTGTGGATTGTTCCTTTATGCTGGCTACTGATTGTTGATTCGTGTGGATTGTTCCTTTATGCTGGCTACTGATTGTTGATTCGTGTGGATTGTTCCTTTATGCTGGCTACTGATTGTTGATTTGTGGATTGTTCCTTTATGCTGGCTACTGATTGTTGATTTGTGTGGATTGTTCCTTTATGCTGGCTACTGATTGTTGATTTGTGTGGATTGTTCCTTTATGTTGGCTACTGATTGTTGATTCGTGTGGATTGTTCCTTTATGCTGGCTACTGATTGTTGATTTGTGTGGATTGTTCCTTTATGCTGGCTACTGATTGTTGATTTTCTCCTCTCACTCATTGTGAAAGTTTTATTCTATCTTTATCGAATTGCATTTACTAGATAATATAAAGTTAAAATATTTGTGTTTTAAATAATAATTTATATAAATTGTTATAAATTATAATGGGTTTATTTAATGTTTTAGGACATTCTGATGTTATGCTGGTCCTACCAAGTATCTGAGCGACCCGACTTCCCCCGTCTCCTGAGCACCCTGGAGAAGTTGCCCCGCAAGCGTCTAGCGCGCTCCCCATCACACCCTGTCCACTTATCGAGATCGGCCGAGTCTGTCTTCTAGCAGACATATCTCTCCGCGCGCACTGCATCACATCTGCTTACGCCGACACCCACATACGCGGCCGTGCTGTTCCTGCCGAGTGTCAGGGCCAGCCGACTCCCCCCGCTTGTCGAATGCGCCGAAGAGGTTTTCCCGCAAGCGTCTGGCACGCTCCCAATCGTACCATCCTGTCCATCCATTCAGACCCGCTGAGTCTCGTCTTTTAGGAGCCTTAATTAACTCACTACACACTATTCATCACTTATCAACTACATTGCTTGGTGCTAAACTATGTGATACCCTTATCTACTATGAAACACACAAAGCATGGCGCGAATCGTGCTGTGTGGTCATTGTGATAGTATGTGTTGGTTTGTTGGGATATGTCACCTGGCTTGTATCGTAGCACTAAGTAAGACCCCTACATATGTGGTCATAATCATGCTATATACTACGTCCAATTCTATAACTTTTTAAGAACGTTTCGGCTAAAGTAGGTGCATTCGTATTCCATTTAGTCCAAGTTGATATTCTATATTCCTGAAATAGGAATGTTCTTACTCCAAGTAAGTCACACTTTATTCTATAACCACATTTTAGTCTAATCAACTGTCAAAATGTTCCTAATTTTAGTTCACACCTAATTTGAAGCGTACTAGCTATTTTTATAGCTGTTTGGGATATTTTAGTTAAGATGAGAACATCGGTTGTGTAGGGAAAAAATAAAAATGGATAATTTACACTTGTTGCGTTATATTGAAAATAAAAACCAAAGATTATTAGTGCAAATTAATTGAAATGTTAGGTTAGGCAACATGACAAATAAACATGGCCGAAAAGTGCGCAGTACCCATGTATAGTCTGCGCCATAGACACTTTGAGTTTAAATTATTATCTACGGTGCACTTATTTTATAGATTTTAATTTTAGGAACATCGTCAGATACAGGATACGAAATTAAGTTAAAATGACCTTAATTTGAAAATTTTCGAACGTTCCTATGTAAGTTCAAAAAGTTACTGAATTGGACGTACCATATCATCACTTTACTTCTCTTGTGCACTTAACTTTTTACTCACCGTTTGTTTTCTCTTTCGTAATATTAATATTTAACATTTGCGGATGGTTTCATCAAACATCATTATTACTTAATATTATTTTAGTAAGTTGTACTTTGGACATGATATCAAAATGTTGTCTGATCAATATCAGAGGTATATTATGTGAAATATTAATTTAAAATGCTCTTCATAATAAGTTTCCACATTTGGAGACTTGTGATGCCAATCGTCAAAATCGACAAATTCAGACTGAAAAGCTGCCTTTCTACGGAGAATCAGTCCCGGGACACAGATGCTTGGATTTAAAACTTTTGTTTCAAAAATATTTTTTAAATCTGCAATTTTTTTAATTCAGCTATAAGGAGATGTAATAATTGTAATTTTCTGGCATATTTTCAAATACTTCCAGTGGTGTACTGTACAGTAAACATTGAATTCACTCGAGTTTAAATAAATAATGATAACTGATATAATAAACAAACAAACTATCATTATCAAATCAATCTAGGCAATATTCCTCTTATCTTTTTCTATTCATTTCATACTGTGTGTCATTTTAATTATACTATTCTACTTTCATCGTCATTTTTTCTGTCTAAATATTTATATGAAAATGTTTTTCCTTTTCACCAATACATACCCGTTTAATTCATTAATTTCATTCGGGAAAAACATTTTTATTTGTAAATGATTTATGTATAAATGTAATATTCCTTTTGTCGATGCTTGTCATTAAATTAGAAATGTATTTATCTTTGCTAATTGGAACAGTGTGCTCGGTTATAAGACACAATGTGTAATTCGAAGCTGTTTGATTCATTCTCG
The DNA here is from genome assembly GCA_963576475.1 of Molanna angustata. Classification (NCBI taxonomy): domain Eukaryota; kingdom Metazoa; phylum Arthropoda; class Insecta; order Trichoptera; family Molannidae; genus Molanna; species Molanna angustata. The sequence continues at coordinate 34,124,288 of OY754975.1, read as the reverse complement.
TTGTTTCAAATCTCCTCGCTTCCTGTTGCTTCAAATTATCAACAAATATAGTATGTTCTTTGTTCTTTGGATCATTATCATTGTTGTGTTTTTAAATATGGACAGGATCATTATGTTTATGTGATTAACAATATTAAACTTGTAATTATTGTTGTATTGTATAAATTTTAAAATATTATTTTAGGTAAAAAAAACGTGTTTGTTTCGTCTAAATTTTACATCCTTGCAAATTTATAAATAGTGTTTATTTGAGTCAAGAAAAAAATAGTGTCAATTTGAAAATGTGGGGTAAGTCGTCAAAACTCAAATTTAGATGACATACAACTATGAGAAATATGAGAAACGTAAATTCAAGGTTTTACTGTATTTTATTTGTGTCTCTATTTAACCTATTGCAATACAAATAAAAAAAACATAATTTTTTCATACACTGCATTATATGATTTTGAAAACTTTTTTACTAATTCAAATTTTATAAAGCAGTAAAACACGAAATCATAATTTATTTTTGGTTCATTAGCTAGGTCACTTTGGCTCATTAACATGTAGTTTTGGTTCATTAGCTAGGTCACTTTGGCTCATTAACAGGTAGTTTTGGTTCATTAGCTAGGTCACTTTGGCTCATTAACAGGTAGTTTTGGAAGAGTATGATGATCTTTAAACTCATACCTTCTTGTTTTATTAAACATTCTGGCATGTGGAGGGCCACCAATGTATAATATATATGTAATTGCCGACTATTTAGCTCAATGCTTTGCCAGCTTTGTGTTGCAATGGGTTAGCAAATATTTATTTCCTGGGAAAATTTCACACAAATTTTTATTAAAAATAATGTCATTTTCCGTGAGACTTGAATACAATTTTATTTATATATGTTTTTTATTTGAAATGTTATCATATTGATTAAAACATTGGTCTATGTTGCTCGCTTGTTGTTGATATGTTAATTTGAACAAGAGGTGGTGTTTTAAGTTCACAATGATATTTTTTTTTTTAATAAAAAATGAATATGTCCTTGTTAAACAAGTACATATACATCTTCCTACGTTCCCTAAAATAAGCAAATAAATGGTTGTGCTTAGGTGAACGAAATCGGTCGAGGCAGGATTCGAACTCGCAACCACTGGATTACTATCCCAGCACGCTAACCGCTCTGCCACCGACCCATCTATTACACAATGAGTTTCTTCCTTGTGCAACCCGGAATTTGTGTAGTGAGAATAACATTTATTATTATATTGTAATAAAAACAGCATCACTGTCGTGTCCATTATTATTATGATGGTATGTAGTTAAAGAATTACACCATGTTAAAGAAAAATGTGTAATATTTAAAAATAATGATACAATTCATCTTTTCTGTGATGCTACATTCTATATTATTATAAAAATGCATGTAATATTGATTGTTTTAGAGATTATTGTTAATGTATTCGCGAGATATTGCTTTTGTTAATTGAAGAATATATCGATCGCTCACATATTTTATATTTAAAGATATTTTTGGTCCAAAGTGAGCTCTCACATACATAAAATTGACTATGTTTTACATTCAGCCCCCCAGAAACAAATTCTTATATATGGTATATATTTCAGTTCCAGTTTAGACACAATTTTCCCATAGACACATTCCTAAATTTATTTATCTATTTGACTATATGGTTAAAAGCCTTTTAAAATATTATTTAAAAGAAAAGTAAATTGCATGTATCGATGATCTGCTAATGCAAAAAATGATGAATACATAATTTTTCTGTTGGACCGCATGTGTAAATATGTTTCTAGTCCTTTCCACTAGGTAGTGTTAGTTGTTTTTCGTTACGGCCACAACTGTCATTATCATACCCTATTTGAATTTGCTTATTTTTTTTAACTACGGATACTGTTTTGACAAGATTCAATTCTGTTTCAGTGTATTAGTTGAACTGACTAGTTATTTGAGAGATCTGTAATAGACAACGTTCACAGAAAATGTATGATTAAACAATAGTTGTAACTGACTTGACATATGCAAACAAAACAAGTACAAATACAAATATATAACAAATCTTTGACAGAACAAGTTGAGGGTCTTGTTTTCTTTCAAAATAGCAAAATGGTTATTTTCATTAACACTGTTACATTATGGTGAAATTTGTTTCTATTGCTATTGATTTAGAACTCAATATTTATGGCCTTATTGTGGTAAAACATAAATTTGCTGTTTTGCTCTACGATAATATAAAGTAATAAGTAATAAGTTGGGCCAAATTTAATACACTTCTAGTCAATTTGATGTTGTGTGTTAGCTGATGTTTACGGATCGCCTTTTTTACTGTCAGCGAGATTGTCCTCTCAAGAGAGACATCTCTGTCTGCGTGATTCTAGTCCCTTTGCGTGATGTGTGCACATCTCATGCGTCGGAAAATGTGTAATCGAAGATGTGTAGTAAAATAACTTATGTATTTTTTACATAATTAACTTCTCTAATATTTCTAAAAAAGTTAACAATATGTTAAATATATATATTGTTATTATTATTATTAAAGAAATGTTATTTATTTTAAACAATATGTAATAAATAATTTTCACATTATTGTAAGGTTATATTATACTTGTACCATTTCTATCACAATAGTAAGTTTTATTATATTTATGATCATCATTTTTAGATTTTATGTCATCAATCTCTTTTAGTCCAATGCTGTCTTTTACAGTTGTTATCGAAAGAATGTTTGATTCTTTTGTGTAAATAAATAGGTAATAATATTATAAGGTATGTAATAGATAATAATTAAATTGTATGAAATTGTAAATAATGTAATGATATCACGACGGTCCGGGCATCGGTCGCGAGTTGTGTCCGATTAGGACTTGAATTGAATTAAAATAATTATGTAAAATGCCAGATCACCGTGGTGCTGAAAATCCTGAAACGCACGGAGTGAGTTGTTATACGCATATGTAAATTTGTTTAATAAATTAATATTTATTGTTCACAATAGCTAATTGAATTGTTTTGAAAAAGTGTGATAAAAAAAATGTACGTAGAACGTTTTCATTAGTAACAGAATAATTTTGTATGTATATAATACTTTCTCTTTAAATTGTGTTTCATTCAATCGATTGACTTTGTTTTGCAATTAATTCATAGGCATTCATATTATGTAGATTGATTTTTACTTTCAATTTTTTATTATTAAAATACAATATTCAGATACTTGTGCATAGCACATCTAAACAATAGTTTTTACTTTACTTAAATGATTACAACTACTGCTAATTTGTAAAGTAAATTTGGCTCTTGCTTATCATAATTTGGGTACAATGTGTTAAAACTTTTATAAGATATTCAACAACTTTATGCAGTCAAAGGAAACATTTTAGCGGCCATAAAAAATATTTTACAAATAAATAAATATTTTGTTTTCCATTACAAATTTCATTTTAAAATAAGATACATTTTTTTCAACAAATAATGTAATTTTACAATATGATATGAAGTCTATGATTTAACTCTAACATTATTTGTAATTAGTTTTACTTTGACCCAAAACATATGATGTATGCGGATGATTTATTTCAGTATTTGTGTTTATTGTGTAACCCCGGTATAAAGTATTGGAAGATGAGTTTTGAAAGTAAATAGAGTGAATGACATTTTAATCCAAGTGATGTACGATGTGAATGATGTCTGAGAAAGCCAAGTAGGAGGAGAGATGCACTAAAGTGGAATGAATGCTGTTGATATGATGATTTTGTTATAAAACAATATAAGACAGGACTAAGAATGTAAATATATGTAAAAATGTTTGCTTTAGTGATATAGTCACATTGAATAAATTATTAATAAAAGATTGACAAACAATTTATAGGGATGAAAGTAGTGCTGTGAGATGCAGATGACAGCCGTATAAGGTAGCATGATCATCTTAATTTAAAATATTAAAGATGAGAATGAATATAGGAAGGTAGAATAATAGGAGAGCCTTCATGAGAAGTAAGTATGCATGAAAGAGAAATGATGAATGTGTCGAGATAGAAATTTGTGGCTCTTTCCGATAGTGGACACGGTGTGATGGTATGTATGCACGAATATAACTTAACGATCGTTACAAATAATGTTAATATTGTCATATAATTTATTTTTATGTATGGTACAATGAAGATTATTAAATATTATTTATTACAACTATTCATAAAATACTTTTTATGTCAACGTTGATTATTAGAACATACATATTAATAACTTATTTATTGTCGTTCTTAAAGGTTGTATGTACAATGTATACAGTTTCTACTGATAATATTGAGGCCATTTTTCTTTCATTAAATATTTACGACACTGAAGAAACTTAAGTTTCTGTTTTGTTATGTATAAAAAAAAGATAAATGAATTTAGGCCTTTTGAATTGTTCAAATGTTATATTATATCTGGGAATATTTACAGATGGATTCATAGAAATGAAAAGAAATCTTAAGTTGATGTAGTTTCTTTGAAATAAAAAAAATCTTGCTTTTTCATCCTTTTTTAATAGGAGTTGTTTGGAACTTTTGAGTTAATGCATATTTTTTATTACATTGAAAAAAAGTCAATTTTTCATAACTGCTGTAGTTTACTATACGAACACTTTTGTAATGATCAAATAAAATTTTGTTTTAAGATATTGTTTCCTGTTCTTTTAATTCAATAATTGCTTACGAAATGCATCAACATAAATAAACTTCGTTTTTTTATAGATTTTAAATGAAACCGCCTAATAATTTTTTTTTAATTAAAAATTGATCAAAAACATGTGTGAATATTTTGTATAAATAATTAAATTAATTTATTGTTTCATTTTTAGTATCTTAATATATTGATAATGTAAATTCTGCAATTATAATTACTAAATCTATGAACACAATGTCAAGTCTTTCAAAGAAACATTAGGTCATTACAGGATTGTGTAAATAATAAAAAAATATTTTTAAAAATTGCTATTAAAATAAATAAAATGTCTGACATTCGATGGCTTGGGAAATATTTGGCCATTAGAAAAAAAGATAAGTTACTTATATGCTACGGCCTTGTACTTAAGTATAAAATCATTTTAGAGCGGTTTCGCCTTACACAAAAAGCTGAGGTTATACTATAAATATGTATACATATAAAATGAAGAGATGTAAATAAAATATTGGGAAGGTATCTTAAGATATTTTATTTTCCCTAATATTGGGAAGGTATCTTAAGATTCTGTATTTTCCCTAATATTGGGAAGGTATCTTAAGATTCTGTATTTTCCCTAATATTGGGAAGGTATCTTAAGATTCTGTTTTTCCCTAAATGGAATGTGAACGTGGTTACCTCAATTTGTAAATTCCCCAGAGTATTACAATATAATTGGTTCAATTTTACTTTTATTTTAATAAAAACCTTTCCCTTTACTTTCAATCGGTTTAGATTATTCTAAGAATCTTCTTCTTCTTCACTCCAAATCAGGTTCCCCCGATGTTGCAATCACTGCTGAGAAGGCCATTTTTATCCACCACCAACTAGTCGTACATAAAATACGCAGCATATTTGATCAAAAATATAACAATTGTTATAAAAAATGTGAAAAGGACATCACGTTGGAATGCCAAATTGTTATAAAAACGTTAACAATTATTGTCAAAATTGTTTACGTTAAAACCTACTGCTTTGAAGGCCTCATGGTGGATAGCGCCATATTGTTAAAAACGTTAATAAGACACTACCTTGGAACGCGCCAAATTGTTAAAATGGTATATAGACGTTCCTAATAATAAATAATTGCTGAAAAGAACAAATTACATATCATATACATATTAGCTCCTGCTGGAAAGTAAAATACAAAGATATACACTATCCCTGAAGAGAATAATTTTATAAAACATAATCGGTTGTGATGTGTCTGAAGAGACAAATACATTAAAATATAGGTATGGTAAAAAGAATATACACTTTAACACTTAATTACTTTTTTTATAAATTAAAAACAATCTTAAAATCACCCTCGTTATTAATTGTATATTAATAAAAATATTATTAATACTTATATATTCACCCCCCATGATTATATGGATCTGAAAGGAACTTAATCACTACTTTATACAATTAAAATGCTAAGGCCTTCCGACAGCCCAGCCAATCAAATTTTTATGGTACAAGCCCGTTCGCGGACAATATAATGAATTCGGTTAGACTACGTATGCTATGGCTGAACTCTCGGACACGCCTCATTTACAGCTGACTGATAAACAACAGAAGCTCGACCTCGCGCCAACGGAACAGAGAGAAAGAGGGGCAAGTCAATGCTCCAATCAGCAACGCCGCCAAGTAAAAACCAACATTCCAAGAATCTGTGTAAGGCTTTTATTTGGGGCTACTTACATAGTTTGAAAACAATGGATATTGTTCAATTATATTAACAAGAGGAGACCCTGGAGACCCGCTAAACTTTGTTTGTAGTATTAATAAAATAAATACATTAGGCCAAAGTATTGGGTAATGGGTATATTGGGTTTCTTTGCTATCTTAATGCATGGCAATATATCGATCACAATACTTATGTAAATATCACAATAACGGGTAGTTTTTCTTATGCATTATTGTGAGAAGATGTATGGATTGAAAAGTGATGAATCCACAGTATAAAACAGATTAATTGAATTACGATAAAAAATATGAAAAATAATTCATTTCTCCATTTTCAAAAATAATAACTGCTTTTGTTTTATATTCTATTTTTAATATTATGGTGGGGATATATTCAATATCCCACTAATTTATTGAAGTCAGCCATTGAAGGTTCCAGGTTCCATTCCCGGTGTACACAGTTTTTAATTGTGTTTTTAGTCTGGATCTGTTAGACCATAAATACCTTTAGTCTCCAGAATGTAACAACTAGTTATTGGGTGTATATTTAATACATATTTTACATTGCTACCTGTTAGTTGCCCGAGAAGCAATATAAAATATGACTATATTGTTTGATACTGTATGTTTGAGACAGTAAAATGTGGTCTTCAGTTGTCTTTACCTACTCTCCAAGAGACACGATGTGATGGTTTGTATGCATAGTCAGGATAACGAGGCTAATAAAGCTGGACAGTTTTTTAAAACAACACCAGTTAGGTACGAGTACCCTATGCAAGTGGCGAGTTTATTGCCGTATACTAATTTCTTAACTAACCCCAAAATGCCCGCACATAATCCAAACAGCTTACCAACTGTTCCATAGAAGTCGGTCTCCTATCCTTCACAAATTATACTGGTTGAAGTGTTCAGAATGAAACACTGTTAATTGATAGTAAAAAGCTCTAGTTTACTTGTACGTATGCGGATCCATGAATAAAAAATGTGTGAAAATCTTAAGTACTATTTATTCAAGGATTAATCAAAGTTATACAAAAATTTATTTACAACATAAACCTATTAGTTAAAATTATAATGTCAGTTTTTCAATTTCAATAATATAATCGACACTGTTTACAAAGTTAGTTCATTCAAACAACTATTTTTTACTAAATATATCCCGCTAGTAAACCGGCAATGTTCCGACACATTTTTTGAATTTCTTCATTTGTCACAAACTCTGAAGCTAAAATGGCATTTCCGATTCCTACAGTCTCCTTGATGTTTCTTCCTTTGATCCAGATCTTTCCATTCATTCCGGCTGCAATTTCAAACGGAATCTCCTTTGCCAAAGACAATAGAAGCGGGCACTTTTTGTTTAAAATCTTTCGTACTAAATTCAAACTGCAAGAGAAGATGAATCCATCGCTCAAAACCCCCAATTTGCCCTTTTTACCATGGGAGTCGATGCAGACCAATTCGGGTTCCATGTCTTTGTTGGCGACGAGAAGTTTGGCGAAGAGTGCGTCGCCGACTTGAACATCCGGACGATTCTTTTTGGTGGCATTTTCAAAGGCTAAGTACGATATTGCAGCGAACTCACTGGCTCCAATATCGACTCTGAATATGTCTCCTGTCTTGGCCAAAACTACCCCTACAACATTTTCTCCGCGTGCAGGAACGTATCGTTTCTGGTGATTGTCCACCCAGAATGTATTCGGCTCTTTTTTTTGGAGAACTCCCGATTTACATGCCAACACATTTTTGCCATCGCGTTTCAAACCGGGTCCCAAGATAATCTTTATTTTTGAAGATAAATTTCCAATTTCAGAAACAACATCGCCCGGAAGGACAACGTCACCCGGTGCGACAATCATATTTATGAAAATACTCGAGTTTTAGTTTTATAAAGTTAATTTATCACTGAAAATAATATTAAGACATGTCAAAATTGTTGACATATTAACACACTAATTTTTTTAGGTTATGTCATAGACAATGACAGCAAGAGATAACAAAACCAATATTTTTTTAATCAACATTGTTCTTGAATAATTTATGCCAGTATCAAGCAAATAAAAATGGTTAATGACTTTGTTTTCGATTTGTCGAAGATTAGAGGGTTTTGAAGCACACAGGAAAACGATTAAATATTAATTTGATAAGCTTAATATGCTTTTTTCAGTGGACAAGTCACACCAAAGCGAATGTTGGGAAATAAAAAATAGTTAGGATTGTATAAGGTAAAATTTTATTTTCCTTTTTATACAAATAAAATTAAAAATAACTGCTTTAATCATCTGTTTTTCACAAATGCGCCAACCTTGCGTTTCGTTTTTGCGTTTGCGTTTATTATGATTTAAAGAGCGGTAGAGCGATTAGCGCATATACCAACCAAGCAATAATAATACAAATTTCCACTCTGCGCACTCCATGCGATGTGCTCAAGAAGTTTTCCGCTAAGTATACGATTACGGAGTAACAAAGGATGCAGATCAGCTGCGAGTCTATATAACCGCAGGGAAAGTGGCATGGCTCGAGATAATCATATGATTCATCAAAAACATTTTCAAAATTTGTAAGAAAAATTATTGAATCTGATTGGACAAACAATAATGAAATGATATAGAAAAATATAGAGTAAAAAATATGTTTGTCACAATTAGAGGTGGGGAAAACAGCTTATTTTTTTAAACGTTATAGACGTTTCGTTAATTTTAAATAACATTATTTTTAAAGGCTTAAAAAGCTTATTTATATTTGTACTGTATATATACAAGTACAATATACCTAAATCTAAAAAATTTAACACATAAACATGCAATGAAAAAAAAACATTGGTATGTTTTTGAAATAAACATAATGTACCTACTTTTAATTTTTTGCTTCCTCTAGAAAGTATTTAAAATGTAGTCTAAAACCTTTGACGAAAATACAGTCAAAATGTTATACGATACATACATATAAAGTTAAAAATTATGTTGATGATAATTTTTTACACTCAAATCATCTAACAAAGACGACAACGCACAATAAACCAACCCGATAGGTGTTTTAAACGATACTAAAGAAACCAAAAATAAACATTTACAAAAATCAGTAATAATAATAACTTATAACGTTGAACGAAACAAGACAATTTGAAACTGATCATTCGTCACAATGATGTCAACAGATGTCAATCACATGTTAACTAGTGACCGACAATGCTGCACGCCGGTTAGCCAATCATAAATCACAATCATCTCACAACATTGTCGTTAAAAATAATACATCTTTGTTATGATTATAAAAACAGCTTTAAACGAAAAACAGCTTTTAACGAAATCGTCATCGGAACGTTATGATTCATGATTGAAATCGTTGTAACACTCGCAACGTTAAACGAATATGGTTTAAAATTTATAACGTTTGATTGATTATTTTTTTTAAACGAATATTTTAATCAGCTTTCGTTTAAACGATCATCTCTAGTCACAATCATGTGAACAATATTCAGAATGAAACATAAGAAGTTCCTAGAAGTTCAAACAATAGATGAGCATATATTATGACGGCGAGAAAAAAAATCAAAATGCAAATGAATGAGAAAAAAAAGGTAGTGTAAAAGTTTGCTGCTTGATTCTTTCTGCTATCCTGCAAGGGATGGTGTGTAATTATGCACATGATTATAAAAACTGAATAAAAAACAAATACAACGTGAGATCTATTATTATTGTGCATTCTATACAATAAAGTTATCAATTACATAAATATGCCAGTCGAGATATAATAAATAAATAAACACTTCCTTGCACCCTGCGCAAGTTGCGAGTTTATTGCCATATGGCAATTTCTTCCAACTAACCAGTGTTTCCAGCCCAAAGAAGCAATATTAGCGTAAGAAATGAATTTAAATAAATTTCTTCTCTGCTGGGGATCGAACCCAGGACGCCCGCACAGAAACCAAACGGCTTACCAACTGCGCCACGGCCATCGGCATAATAATCATCAGCATAATTGATTTTCGAACCCTCAGTTATTTTTTGGTACTTGCTTTTCGTGTGGCTCTGGTACTCATATCCTCTTTACCCATATGGGCAGCGTCTGAGTTCTACAGCCTTTGATCAAGTTCTGTCAACCATTCCACCGCCTCCGGTCTCACCTCATGGATATCCTGGAGGGTGCCGCTAAATTTCCTGAGCTGGCAGTCTTGCACCATGTGCTTTACTCTCTGCTCATCAGACAGTAAAGCACATGGTGCTTTGGTGAGCTTCATCCTATACATGGAGCAAGTTTCTTACGTTTCATTCTTTCTAATATTATTCCTATTTATCACAAACTTTATTTATTGGGAAATCAACAGAGATGTGCAAAATGGAAATGGCTCAAATCTTTTCCATTTGAAAATGTAAAATAGTTTTTAGAAAAGTAGTATTTCAAATGCAAAAAGCCTATTTTCAAAATGAATTGAAAATACAAAATGGTTTCTCAGGTCAAAAAAGGAAAGATTGAAAATAATATATCCTTTTATTAAAACAATTAGGTACTATTTTAAACTCTTCATTAACTTATTTTATTTACATTCTATTTATTTATATTCTTACGTACTATTTTATATGTTTCAATAGTGTATAAGGAGTACCTAAGCTATCTATAATAAAATTCATGCAATCTGTGAATACAGGAACTAGAATATTCTATAACAATTTTATTAAAACCAATTTCATTCCTATACTGATAACATAAATAATATTTCCATCAGAAACAATAGAGTTGATTGCATGCCATATCAAAGTTGTTTGTATGCAGTCATATGAACTTACCTGAGTAAGTACTTACCTGGTATTAATATCAGTAAGGTAAACATATCTACCCACATATATGTTGAGTTTTATCACTTTTACATTGTACATACTTATGTATTATATTTTATGACTGTTAACACAATGCATTTTCTTTTTTTAAATGTTAATAACCTATGAAATTATGAGACAGGATATTTCTTTTATGGAGACAATTATTTTTATTTGCACATTATGAAAAGAAAATACCTATTTTATTATTTTTATGCTAACAAAAATAATTAGTGGACTAATTAAAACACTAATTATAATCAATGATTTTTCAATCAAATTCTACATTTATTAAAAAGAACATACTGTTCTTCTCTCCTAACAAAAAAAAATGTTAATGGAAATTGAAAATGGCCCCCCCTGCAATTCACAATGTACAGAATTCAGACAGACGAGTAATATAAAAGACAAAAGATGTCATGCACACCAATGCACACTTTGTAATTGTTCTTACTTTATTGATAATATTGAAATAGAAATTGATTTAATTAAAAAATACTACTCAAAAAGATGTAACAATGTAATGAAATAATAGTCTAAGAGATAGTAACGTCAAAAATAATTCATTTTTTAATAGCTGCTTTTTGATATTTTCTTTTTTATTGAATATAGGTATGAAAAAGGTAAGTCTGGCACCTGGGAGTGGTTGCATTTACCAATGCACAACCTCTTTATAGATGAAAATTGCAGATTTTAGAATTATTTTCTGTAAGTGGAAATTGTAGATTTTAGTATCATTTGTATCTTTGTGAGTCCTTTTTGTACTCTTATACCATCCATTTGATTTTGGTGATTTGTTCAGCGCACATCTGAAAATAAGATTTTTTACATATTTCAGTAAAAGTAAGTACATATTTCACAAACGGACAGATTTTATAGGTGGAAATAACATTCAAGTACAAATTATATTGAAATACTGCTAAAATCTGCAATTTTCATCTATAAAGAGGATGCAAACTGGTAAACGCAACCACTCCCAGTTGCCAGACTTATCTTTTTCATGCCTATATTCAATAAGAAAGAAAATATCCAAAACACAGCCATAAAAAAATGATTAATCAAAAAGGTTGCTATCTCACGGACTGAGTTTATTTTTGATATAGAATTACATAATTTAAAAAAAGAAATAATATTAACTAACATTCTAATTTTAAATCTTTATATAATTGCCAGAATTTTCATTTAAAAAAAATAAATGTTGTTTATTAATCTCCTAAAATTAATTGAGTAGGTATTCAATATTTATCATATCATGAAAATGGGACCAAATTGTCTGAAGCTATTTATTATTGAAAAATCTGTTTCATTGTATTGAATGAAGTTGTAGGAGCCATTGGTCAATTGTATATTACATGCATAATATATTTTATCCAACCAATGGATTATAAAATTAAATGATTTGTTTAAAAATGTTTGACTTGTAACGTGACTTTGATTACATGTTTATAAATTCATATAAACTCAAGCTTTACTTATGTGTTTCTCAATATTACAAGCTTTACCAATCTTAGACATTTATAATACGATGACTGTGTATCACTGGTACTTCAACTGTTATGTAATTATGAATATTCAAAACAAAAATTATTATATAAAAAAATATAAACGAAAATAAAAAAAATCTCTAAAAGTGCCAACCTCTGTGGCATAGTCGGAAAGCCGTTAGGATTCTGTGCGAGTGTCCTGGGTTGGATCCCAAGAGCAGAAAAAAAATTATTTTAATTAATTTCTCAAGCAAATATTGCTTCTCTCGGCTGGAAACCCTGATTAGTTGGAATAAATTGCCATATGGCAATAAACTCGCCACTGACACAGGAAGCAAGTAAGTTTTTATTATTAATATAAATTATTAAATAATTTTTTTTAATTGAATTGAAAAATAAACCATTAAAATCAAGAATGGTTACAATACTCAGTCTTGTAAATTTGACAAATGATATTAAAGAAATATACACATAAAGAATTATTAGTGAACATGTTAGTCTTAAAAAAAATCATCAACACATTTATGATATAAAGTATACTGATATAACAAAAGGAATATTTGTACAGTTGTTTGAGATACAAAGTAGGTTCATAAGTAGAAGTACGTACCTTGTACATCAACTGTAAGCAATATATAATTGTGAGGTCATCAACATCATGCAAAAGATATGAAATATAAATATAAAAGATTTAAAAGCACTGCCTTAGGGTAATAAAAAAAATAGATTGGTATCGGGAAACAATAGAGTCTGCTATCTCAAATTCACAAATCAAAAAAAATATATTAACTGCAATAATACATATAAAGTAAAGATTAGAAGAGAATTGTATGGCGGGTTAGTGTAGTATAGTTTTTACTTCAATACACATTAGAGCACTTTTTATCAGGAGTGATAAAAAAGACGTTGCACGATTCAAATATAAAATTGTGTGACTTCATTGAAAAAATATAGGTTAGTGATAATATTTAATTGTTATTTAACTGTTATATTTTTACAACTCCTTGTGTCTAATCAGGTGTTTTCTAAAAAGGTGTTGTATTCCCCTCACATGTTCTACTCAAATAGAACAAATGGACGATGCACAAACACAACCGTGAAATAACCAACACTTGTACAAACAACACATTCAAAGCCAGACCGTGACTTGATCATAAATTTCAAATTGGTTCATTGCATCGCAGGCCAGAAGCAGTAAACGTTGAACGACAATAAACATAGGTACACGACTGAGCGCCCATAAAGCCAGTTTAGTGTCGAATCGTGGCTGGGAGATAACTGTCTGGGGTTGATAAGGAGGACACCTTGAAGATAGGATGACTTCCCATCCACAACGATCAGTGTCGATGGAAGCAGACAACAGACAACACGCCGCTGCTCCTCATGGAAATCGTTGCAGATTGTGAAATTAAACTACTTGGGCTGTCCGATCAGACTTTAAGTTTATCAGTTTGTTCGTTCGGCTCGAGTTATTTTGTTTCACGTAAATCAACAAATTTTGTCATCCGATGAAACGCAAAAAAGAGGGTAAGTGGATCATCTTTAAATATAAAAACTCAATTTGATTGTGTAATATATAATATCTTGATATATCTTTACAAGCACAATAGTTATTGGCCCTTGATACAAGCTTTTCTAATTTACACGGATATTTAATTCAAATTTTTAACAGTCAACCAACTAATGGTTAATTACAATATTTTTTTAAACGTTAATTTTATATTATAATAATTATCATGGACCACATTCTGTGAAACAAATATGTAGATATTTTTCACAATTCAAAATATACAAATTAGGTTTTAACAAAAAATTAATACATATAAATTGTCTCGAGAAATTAACAAAATAATTTGTTATAATTAAAATAATCACTTATGATAATACACATTACAAACTGCCAAAGTGAAAGCTATACTTGGCAATGTCAAATTTATATTTAAAATATATACAGGGCATGTATTTAATTTGTTACATTTCAAGTGTGGCACCAAGTGGAAAATTTTTTTGATTTTATTTATCAATGCTGGAAAGATGAAATGACTGAGACACAGTTTTTATATTTGTGCGGGTGTATTCAAATATAGAAAAAACATTATTTACTCCTTAGCTTAGCTTAGCAAAATAGTTTATTGTATGTTAAAAATGATTTTATTTGCATTCGTGAAGAAAAACTTATTTGATAAAAGTGACAAGTGCTTAAAAGTCAGTTCAATTATTAAAACTTAGATAAAATTTGCATTATTTAACTTTAAATACAAATCTTTCCAAATTTTCAGCATCAATATGTAACATGCTCTTATTCAATGACTTAAATATGATGAATTTTCAACCATCTCATAATTTGTTTCAGTAGTTATACAGTTGACTCAACATGTGCAAGAGCATTATAATGTTCGATCAAATATTGATACAAGTATTTCACAAATGAAATATTGTTTAATTAAACAAATAATTCCCAACAAAAACAAATTGTATGGCAAAACAATTGTACGTATGATTCGTTAACTTGTACAAACACGATCATACAATTTTTCAAACATACCCTGTACAGACAGGCAAATGTTGCACAAGTTCGATTTTGGAATTTTTTTCAAATTATTCTTGTTTACAATATTCAATATTCAATAAAATAATAGATGTGATGGAAGCAGCTGTTTCACGGTTTGTTTTTGCATGTCCAATATTTTTGTATACATCTGACTATCTCATTATTTTCTCCGTAACTGAGGATGGTGATTACATTCAATCATCATTTGTGTGTAAACATATCTGACTGCACAACCGAAGAGATTTATTTTCATAAAGATATTGAAACAACCGACATATCAAAATTGTTTAGGTAAATGTCAAAAAAAAAAAAAAAAATTGACGAGACGGTCCATAAATCAATTTAGAAGTGTGAGATGCTTAGCCTGATTGATATAAGACAAGGTGTGATTGTGTTGTATATATGAATTATTAAAATATTTTTTTCATCTTTGCCGGATAGCATTTTTACTTATGTCAAGTTGTCATGTAACTTGTCACATCCATGCTTCACTAATGTACATTATATTGAAACACAAGTTGATAAAAATCTACATAATATTAGGTTTGCATGAACGTTATAATAAGAATTGAATCAATGCGCAAAAATAAATATAATACCAAGTTGATAAGAAATTTACACTTCGAAAACTCGTATATTTCATTTTAGTTCACAATAAACTTAATGGTTTATGTAATTATGTTTGGTCATACGTAAATAATATATTTTTTAACAGATTTTTAATTATCTCAATAGAGACGAAGTTGGAATATTTATTGTAGGAGAACCGGGAAATCAAGGCACCTACAGGGCTTACGACCTGTCATCGGCTGGTTTACGTGATCACTTTATGCGCTGGTTTACGTGATCACTAAATAATATATTCAAATGTGATTATAACTGAAATAATATTAATATTAACTATGTATATTAAAGGCTTTAAGTGATATTAGTCAATTTATGCAACATTTGCATAATTATAATTGAGACATACATAAAATTTTATTGAAGGTATTCAGATTTTGTAATTTGATTTAAGAACTGTTTTCATCAACATATTGTTTAGCTTTAAAGGTTGGATACATGTAACAGTTTAAAAAATAATGCCATTGTAAAAATCATGAAGTCGCCGTTGGCTAGATGTCTATAAAAAAATATAAATACCTATCAAGAGTATCAAACAAAATCAAACCATAATTTTTTTTCACTACAATGAGCATAAAGATTTCAATGATACCTTTTTGTAATTTTATCCCTCTAGCCTCCCCTGCATTGTCTGGTATTCAATAACAGTAATATGTCACTAAACATAAATTTAATGTGTTGACTAATGACCATATTTATTAAAAAAAAAATATATTACAGGAACTGTACCATGTTTTTTTTTTATTTTGGCGATGAAGAAATATTGTAGTCAACATTTTAAAATCAAATAACTTTTTTTTGTCTTTATAGTGTCATCACTGTGACTTGTGACAAACTTCTTATAAGTATATAAATTGATTCTTTGAATTCCATAGATACTTTCTCAAATTGAGGTTCTTCTTTAAATCTGGCTTCTCACAATGTCAATTTCAAAATATTTTTTAGATAATCATTCACAGTGTCACCACTGTGACTTTTGACACACCTTGTTAGTAAACATTCACTTTTTGGCATCTCCACCCTGTTCATTAATCGAGAAATAGATGAATAGTTTAATAATTATGGTTCACTCTATGAAAGAAAAGCCATTTTCAATCTGCTACAGAGTGAACTGCTTCCCTGATATTTTTTCTCTTTGATAATGTAAAATAAAACACTAGTTTTAATTTCACTGATGTTTTATTACACCCACTAACCGGTATCGGTCTTTTGAAGATCCCAGAGTGCAAATAGTCTTCTATAGACCAATACTATCGCTATTAATATAACATTTAAAATTAGTGTTTTATTCTGTCACGGAGTTTCACCAAACATAGTCTATCGATAAACTTAAAAATAATATTCCCTCTAATATACTTTTGAATGTATTGCCGCGCCAGATTGTTCAATTTCAATTGCCACATACAATATTATATTACACAACACATAGGTTGTAGGTATATTCGTAGACATTCGTATTAATAATGACCCCAATATTACATCTGTTTAATTATTAAAAAATACTTTTTGTCTGCATTCTATGAAGTTATGTTTGCTCAAAATGATCTATGTATAACACATACAATTGGCAACCTTGGATTAAAGAATTTACTTTAAAATGGTGTGGCCAACGTGTCAATTATAAGTTATTATTCAGTATATTCTGAAACAATGATCAGTTTTAAGTAAAATATATTTCATAATGAGCACTGTCCAAACTTCATAACTTATTCAGTAGCTTTGTTAGTACCATCAATTTAGGAGCCAGATTAAAAATGTCATCGCTAATTTTTATCATCAGATGGAAGCCATTATTATATTTTCATAATACTGCATCGTATAATATAAAATGCATAAAGATTAGAACATTTTTACTCTTCACTAATATTGAATAGTGGTGAAATATGGTTTTACAATTTTTAAACCTCTTTAACATCAATTTCTTAAAATGGCAAACTTTTGAAACAAAGGGCCAGATTCAGAAATTCAAAGTGAATGGCGGGCCACAGAAGTAAAATAATAACTTCTCTCATAGCACTTCATTGAATGTCTCAATTCTGACATGCAGAAATAAATATATTTTTATTATTTTATGTATAATTCGTTTTCTAATAATTTATAAAACAAAAACATTGCTCTGCAGCAAAATTTTTTGCATTTAAAAAATAAGCAGTGACAAATTTTCAGTCTTCTTTTCGATTACAATGCTTGCGAATGAAATGCCATAGCTTCATTTGGATAGCCTAGTCTTCACACCATTTTTTTTTAAACATAACCTACAAAAGTTTGGTAAAAATACCAATTTAGTCATTTATTTTAATATTTTAGTTACTTTTTTTAATATATAATGCAACTGGCTCACGCCAGTCGCAATTATAACTACAAACAAACCTAACCAACCTATTTTTACCAAACTTTTGTAGGTTAGGTTTACAAAAATGGTGTGAAGACTAGGCTATCCGCTTCATTTTTATTTAGATTTGACGCGTTTTGCTTGCCGGCTGCATTGAAACAAGCAGAGGGTCAAGGGCTGGTGTAGAGATTGTATAAGTCAGATTGTGATGATTTTCTATGCACATAGGTGTACTATGAAATTTGTACCCTTTTAAGCGATGCATCTCTTCCTCTACTCCGCTCGATCTTCAGCGACTCTCTTCAACTCTGTGTAAGAGGTACACTTCATGTAACCTATATTAGATACTCCTGCGGGAATGCCCTCAACCATTCCCACCAAGATGATGTGTAAGAGATCTTTAAGTTGCGACATATGGCCATTTCAATTTGTACATCTTTTCAATATATTATGGTGATTAATGATTGCCTGGTTTCTACCCAAAATTTACTACAAGATCAATCAACTTTAAATTGGTATCATGTGTGTATTTAGACTGGATTTACTTAAAGCTGTGCTTTCCATAGACATTCGGTCCATTTCATCTGTCAAAATTGTCATGTCTTAGAAAAATGTTTTTATATTATTTTCGTTGAATGAATGATATAATAATGAAAACATAAAGATGCATTCGGGGATTTCAACCATTCAAAAATAGTATACACTAACAAACATTCTTGTTTAAAATCCTTAATAACATACAACTTGTATTATTGGGAATCAAACCTACTCCATTTGATTGAGTTATTTTAAATATCTACTAATAACATTATCTGAGATGAGTTTTGCCTAATTTATTTCATATCTGAATAAGAGCATTTATTTATAAATAAAAAGCTTCGTATTATTTTAATATACAGTAGATTAAACAATTGTGAATATTATTAATTTTTGTGATAATTTATTAAGCATAATAGAAAATAATATATATTTTAAAAAGTGAATCATTGCATCACAAGTTCAATTGTACCATTAGTATTTTTTTCTTTACAATAATAATAATATATTTCATCTTTTATATACATATATAATATTTTATACAATACAATATATTTACAAAAAGTATATTGTGCTATGGTAAATGATAGATAAAAAAAATATATATATAAAATAAAGTTAATGTGGAATTATATTACATAACCACAAAATATAAAAAAATAATTATGTTTTGACTGGTTATGACATAAATAAATTTGTAAAAATGATATGATTGGATGTTATTTTGAAGTGTATATTTTTTTTATTTGTCACAAAAAAAGATAAACTAAATTCAAAGTTTATAAATTTCACTGTTTCGTGATAACAATCTTTTATAAGAAAAAAACTCATTTTGAGGTTATGTAAAACAGACAGATGGATTATTTTCATCACAAATAAATACATTATAATATAAAAAATACACTAAACAAATGTTGTCCCTTTTTATGAAGTCACATTTTAACTTTTCATGCAATTGTTTGTATTTTTTAAAATATATTATTACCAGTAAGTTGTCAATATTATAATATTGATTATTCTTCATTGCATGCTAAAAATAAAATATTTTGAATACGCTAAATTTTTTTAAGAATTTTTGTTGATAAACAAGGAACAGTTAATAAATAATAATTCAATTTTTAAAAAAACCTTGAGATTGAAAATTAATATTTCATTGTATTCTTGCGTATCATCAAAAGTGCACTTTATGGTAATGTTGGTACAACTGTCAGTCAGTCAAAAGAACTGAATAATGTTACCATATCTTCAAATCGAGTTCCTCTAATCTCACATTTAAAACATAATAATAAGGAATTTTAAAAGAAAACAATCTTGTGTTTAATGTGATACATGTCTTCTATAATTATCTTTGACAAAACAAACTTATTTTCCTATGTTTTGTACCAATTTATCAGAAATAACTGTTAACAAATATTACAAAAGAAATAAAAATCCCTAATTGTAGGGAATATCCTGTTACCAACTTTACAATGAAGTGCACTTTTAAATGAAACGCACTCTACGAAATTTTCAAATATAAAAACCAAAGACATCTTTCCGAAGAAAATCTGACAGAACAAAAAAATGTTTTTTCATACTTAAAAATATCACATAAAAATATATTTAAAGTAGAATAATAATACATAGATACATAATTGACAATTTTTTGTACATTACATTCGAAGAAATGTTTGAACAAATGTTATAATTATATTTTTTGTAAGCATCTGAGGTGGCATTTAAAAATTAATGTTGTAAATAATTTAATTTCCTTTCCTCCCTTCTTTTCAAAAGATCAATAAGTTACTTTGTTTTATATTACTATCTAGATACAAATAATCAACAATGAACACATGTCCACATTACGGACACAAGATTATCAACATTATAAGGTTAAGTTTCATGTAAAAGACTACACATGATTGTTCATTTAAGTTTCAACGTAGCACACATATATGTTAGAATGTAACACAAAGGTACATATTTTGTTACAATAACATTTCATATGCATGATTGTTTACTTGAATGTTTCAAATGTAACTCATGGGTCACATGTATTTATATGCTAAAATTTAACACAAAGGTACATAATATTTCTTACAAAAACATTATACATGCATGACTGTTTATTTAAAGGTTCCAAATTGCATATATATTTATATGCTAAAATGTAACGCAATGTACATATTTGTCACCAAAAAAAATTTTTTATGCATGATTGCTTATTTATGAATTTCAATGTAGCACATAGGCCTAGATATTCATAATACATGCTAAAATGTAACATAAAGATACATATTTGTTTCATAAAACAATATGTATTTTTTTTTATTTCAGTATGTTTGATTTTTCATTTGAAAGTTTTAATGTAGCATGTAGATTCATTTATTTTTATACTAGAATGTAACACAGTAGTACATATTTGTTACAAAAAACATTAAACATGCATGATTGTATATTTGACAGTTTCAATGTAGCACATAGGTACAAATATTTGTATGCTAGAATGTAACACAAAGATACATATATTTTTTAATGCTAGAATGATTTGTAACTTAAAACATTATGTATGATTGTTTATTTTAGTATCAATGAAGGACAAAAAGTGCATATATATATATATATATATATATATATATATATATATATATATATATATATATATATATATATATATATATATATATATATATATATATATATATATATATATATATATATATATATATATATATATATATATATATATATATATATATATATATATATATATATATATATATATATATATATGTATAGCTACTTTTCCGGGCTATCCGCTCGTTTTCGTCCTGAAAAGGACGGTTTTGCCGACGTTTCAACCGAATATCATCGGTCATTATCGAGGCTGGTCGGTTCGCAACAGTCGCACCGTGTCTACGTTTGCGAACCGACCAGCCTCGATAATGACCGATGATATTCGGTTGAAACGTCGGCAAAACCGTCCTTTTCAGGACGAAAACGAGCGGATAGCCCGGAAAAGTAGCTATACATATATCTCTACAATCCGCGAAAATTTATATTTAAACATATATATATATATATATATATATATATATATATATATATATATATATATATATATATATATATATATATATATATATATATATATATATATATATATATATATATATATATATATATATATATATATATATATATATATTAAAAGTTCAAATTGCAACAAACATAAATGGGAAAAAAATAAATGGAAGAAGGTTAGAATTGGACATTAAAAATTGTATTGTGATTATCACAACATTTATTTTATCAATGCACACAACCAATCTCCACAACATTCAGTAAACTTATTTACTAATTTGACACAGACAGAAAATATACATATTATATTATTAACACATTATGTATTTCAATATCGTCTGCGGGACAAAAAATATTCATAAAAAAAGTGTCAGTTTATAAATGGCTTGTACTCTAAATATTTTCTAAATTATAATTCTCTTTTGCTTTAATTTGGCTCCATGCAGACAATATCATTTGCTGAAACTCAAAACTTTGATTACTTATTTGTTTGTATACACACATAAT
The DNA here is from genome assembly GCA_963576475.1 of Molanna angustata. Classification (NCBI taxonomy): domain Eukaryota; kingdom Metazoa; phylum Arthropoda; class Insecta; order Trichoptera; family Molannidae; genus Molanna; species Molanna angustata. Next base: position 34,102,018 of record OY754975.1, on the reverse strand, counting down.
ATATGTAGCTGATTACAAATTGAAATTCACTAATACGTAAATGTTACAATAAATAATTAATTGGACTATCTACATTATTAGTACGTAACACATATTAATTATTATTATACATATTAAATATAGTAAATAATCTTTTAACTAAACGTATATCTTTTTATTTTTACGCAGCTACAATCAAATTTGAAACTATAATATTAAACATAATCTATGTTTATTGGTTTTTATATCTTTTTATTTACGCATATAGATGTATACATAGATTTTGTACATGAAAAGCCATGTATATAAAATATTATATTGAATAATTTCTATGTAACTACACAGCGTGTTTGGTACCAACCGATTCCTATAAGGAATGCTATTTTTTTAAACTTACAGCCATTTTCACTGAGGTTCCTTCACTCAATGCAAAATTTCATTTCATCAAAAAAAATCACCTCCACTTAGTGACAGCGCATCAACTTTTAAATGGTTTATAGTCTATAATAGATTAAACCAATTGTCAACACGTTTGACAGAAACATTTAAGCACAATACTGTCAGGCAGTCATGCGTTTATTTTGTATTTCAACATTTGTAGACCATTTCTTTTAAATTATATTATATACATATTTTTATCAAAATTAAACTGTCAACAAAAAAATGCGGCTTTCAGTGAAGTACTATGTACACTCTACTCAAGGATTTGAACTTCGGATGGGTAATTAATTTGCACCGTAGTGAAAGTGGCCATAAATGATTTTGCAAAAATTTAAAACATTCAATTTAATCTAGTATTTTAATTTATTGTAAGAAAAGACATTTCCGATTTACAATTACTGTGGTACAGATAAATTAAATAATAAAAAGAATACCGTTTACAAAGTAAAAATGCACAGATTAATTATAGATTCATGTTAAATTAATGAGACAAATATATTAAAATTATATTTCATCATATTATTCCGAGTATAAAATTATTATGGCTTGTTCTTTTAAAAATAATCAATAATTGTAAAGGAAAAGTTGTGTTTCACAACACGATTCTTAATTTCATAAAGATAACATCCTAAGATTCTAAATTCAACAAACATTAAAATATATGAAAAAAAAAACATTAATTATGGATGCAAATTTAAAACAAATGAAATACACTTCAGATCGTGTTGACTTAATAAAATATAAATAACCACAAAAGTCTCCAAATAGTTTTAATTGATCAATGTTTTCAGAAAAATATTTATTATTATAAATATTTGATTGTAAAAAGAAAACATTTCAAGAGATTTTTTCCAAAATGTAAAATATAACAAAAAACTTAGAATAATGTAAAATTCGATGTTATTGTGTATTCATTTCATTCAAAATTCAGTTACTGTATCAATTAATATGAAATAATGGTGATAAAATTGAAGGAAAAAAATTCTAAAAAATCTAATATACAAGTAGAATAATTATGTCTTTCTTAGCGATGCGTCTACGGTGTTCTCATTATGTTAAGAGATAATTAAAAATTGTACTTGTAAAAGTTACAATTAAAAGAAGTAACACTTACTATAGTGTGGTAAGCGTATTAAATATTTAAAATTAATCTACTTAATAAATTTTCCTACTAAATTAATAAAAGTATTATGCAAGAATTTTTAAAAATTGTCTAATACAATATAATTTGTAATTGAATCAATATAATTATAGAGAAGAATATTGAAGCTGATGCACGAAGGATGGAATAGTTTTAAATGTATTTTTTTACTAATAATATAAAACCTAAAAATTATACAAAAAAATACATATATACACAAAGTGATAGTAAAATTATGCTTTAAATTAAGTGTAATGTGAGCAGATTCAGTAACATTATTAGAAAATGATAATTTAAAGTCATACATTGAAAACAACACCAAGATTATGGACCTGCCATTTGCTAGATTACTTAATACACTTGCGCAATGCTCAGCAATTAATGTTTTAATGAGTTCACTCACTTTCAAACTATAACCAATCATAATAATAAAGAAACATTAACGCCATCTATTGAGAAATTATGGAAACAGTAAAAGCAATTATTCTTGTATAATTGTAAGGACAGTACAGTGCGTTTACTCAAAAACTCCTTTCGTGTTGGTTAGATTTTTTAGTGTTGTCAGATGTAAGAAACTAAACTTTGCCAGATGTGACAACATATAGATAATGCTAAGTTTTTAAAAACAATGAAATAAGATAATTTATTTATAAAAGAAAACTCTCCGTAAATTTCCAGAAATATTTAAAATGTTAGCAACTCCGTGGAACTAAATTCGCTGTCAACTATGTAAGCTTACCAAAACAAAAACACGAAAGGAATTATTATAATGAATGCACAATAGCATAACTACTATAGACCGTTCATTTTAATTAATCCTTTTGTATCTTTATGTTGGCAAGCGTGCGTACATATAAATTTCAGTCTGTATTTTCAATTTTTGAAAACAGTACACTAAATTTGTATGTATGCACGCTTGCCAATATAAAGATGCAAAAAGAGTGATTACAATGAACGGTGTATATTCTGCGTTTCACTCAAAATTGTACTTCGTGGTGATGTTGGTATGACTGTCAGTCAGTCAAACTGAATAATGTTGCCATATCTCCAAATTAAGTTCCTCAAAGAAAACAATCTGAGTTTAATATGAATGACACATTCATGTCTTCTATAATTATTTTAAACAAAATAAACTTATTTTTTTAATGATTTGTGCAGATTTAACAGAAATAATTTTTACATAAATTATTATAGAAAATATCCTGTTTTAAACATATAACAACACCAAATGCAATCATGCCAACTTAACCACAAAGTGCATTTTTAATGAAACACACTCGACACAAATGTATTCACTAAATAGTGCATAAAATACTATTTCATTTTCAAATTGTTTATATTATTACACCAATACATAATATAATAAAAAAATATCCTTATTGAAATATAACTATGTTATACTACGTTATATTTCAATATAATTATGAATTATTCAGAATAAAATGTGCATGTCAAATAAGTGATTGATTTAAATAAATATGTTTTTTTTTGTTAATTTGTCAGCAACAGTATACCTGACTTACAAAAAACAAGTATTATGCAGTTTTCTCTTTAAAAAAATATCACCATTCACATAAAGATAATTAATATTATATTTTTTTATTTTAAATTTTTGCAAAAATAAAATCACTATTCAAATTCATAAATTATAAAATGCTTTATACATCTCAACAATAAAAATAATTAACATTGAAATAAATATAAATGCATAGTTAGATCCTTTTTTTAACTTTTAAATATATTCACAAATCGATAAAAACATATAAAAAAATAATAAAATAAATAAGGATAATATTGATAATCATGAAAAATTATGCAAACAATTTATCAAAACATTTTTAATTAAAAAAATAAGTGCCAGTTATCTTGTTACTGACATTAATAAAATCACATCAAAATAGGATACATTTTAGATATTTTTTCAGTACATATGTATTCAAATATGTATAAAATTTACTATGATTAGTTTTTACAAAGTATATTTGTCCTTTGTAGCACTTCTCAGGCAACTAACAGGAACTAGTTACCACATTCATTTTATAGAGACTTGCAAGTGTAAATAGTCTTCAGCGAAACCAGACTGAATTCACAGTGAAAAAAAAAATCTAAAATATCGGAAATCAAACCCACGACTAAGGAGAACTGAACCACAAATTTTTAAAATTTATTGTGATTTAACAGAAACTCACCAAAGTACAGAATTATATAACTCAATATTTATTTTAATATGAAAATATAATGTAAATATATCATAAATGGAAATGAATAGAGAATAGAAAAAATATTGTATAAACTACGGCTAAAATTTTAAACTTATTAAACCTAAACAAAAGTAATTCTTTTGTAATATTATGTATATATTTATATAAATTTTTTCTACTTAATTAATAAGTTATTATTGCATATTTAAATAAAGTCCATTTAATGAAAATCGGTAAAGTATAAAAAATATATACGTAGATAGAATAACATGAATAATACATTTATTTCTCCATTTGACGCACAAGTTTAACACGCTGGCAACTCTGTATTCAAATTAATTAAGGAATAAAACTTAAATCTTCATACTAACATGAGAAAATACTATAAAAAGTCATTGATTTAATGCTTAGCATTTTAAAGTTAATTTTGCAAATATTGAAAATAAGAAAACAAGCTTAATACTAATTCAATGGAGTTGTTTAAACGCTAAGATTAGCACTAATAAGCAGATAAAATACAAATTATGAATTTACAAGAATTGGATATTTTTTTTAATCAAAACACGTTATCGTTCACGCACAATTCTGGTCGAGAAATATTTGGAATGATTGCATATCGAAATACTGTAAATACATGAAAAGAAAATCTCAGTAAAAGAAGAAATAAGATCTACGAGACGAGTGGAGGGACTTTTTGAACAGGTTTTAATTCGCAATATATTATATTCATTTTCCAAGGAAAATTTGAAAGTATTTGTATTATTATATTTGTATCTTAGTATGAAATTCAATATGAAAATACTAGTCTCTGCAATAAGATATTCAATAATTTTCATGTTTTCGTCAACACCTTATGAAATTTAATTTATTTATAGACATAAAATTATAAAATTTAATTCCACAATGAGTATAGCCATATCACATTCACTAGGTACTGCTAGCATCTTCAGAGTATAGCTTTACATTCCTGCATTTTTTTAATATATCGTTTCAAAGAAATGAAATACATATTATGCTAAAATATTTTTTTAAAATTTTAATTCAACGATATTATCTTCTTTTTTTTAAAAAGAATGTGTTTTTGAAACAAGTACATATACATCCTCATACAATCCCTAAACTCAGCATAAATGCTTGTACTATAGGTGAACGAAATCGGTCGTGGCAGGATTCGAACTTGCGACCACTGGATTACTAACCCAGCGCGCTAACCACTCTGCCACCACCCATCTAAACTGAATTTTAAACATAAAGTTTCAGAAAACTTTAATTAAAATTTGTTATATGAGACATTATTTTTATTTAATTTTTTTGTTTACCATAATATATTCCACTTTTCTTACATTACCTCTAGTTGAGAGAAAGAAATTGCCGATTGGCATTAAGCTCGCCAGTGTACAATACATCAGATGCTCAGTTTTGTACATATAATCACCATAGATGACAGGAGGCAAGTACTATTTTATTTGTGGTTTATGCTCACAAATGCAATGTACTTATGTACTAACTCAAAAAATTGAATAATGTTTTGATAGGGTTAAGAAAATTCTCTCAGAAGATACCTAAAACATAAATACAATATGTTAACAAGGGTAAACCACAGATAAAGTAGTACATATCTACTATCTTCTCCTATGGTTTCTATAAAAAATGGAACTTCAGTTCAATATAAAATATCTTTATTGACTGTCAAGTGGTGGAATTATTTACAGTCATGTTATTATTGCGTTAATTTAATTCTTATATACACACAATTATTATTTTTTTTAAACTGTGATTTTAGGAATGTGTCTTAGACAATATTCACATACATTTCTCGTTTGATTGTTTACTATAAGAATCAAAGAATGGACGGGTAAGAACTATATATATTATTTAAATAACAATGTAGTATATTTATGTCAGAAATATTATTCATCATTATCTTTAAGGGACTTGGTACCATAGATTTTGTAGTGAATTCATATAAATCCAAAAACAATTCACATTAGTCGTTATTCTCTATTATAGAAAAAAGATGTGGTCTGCCAACCGAAATGTCAAAAATCCCCCGGAAAAATGCCTCACTACGATTCATACAAAATTTGATAACTACGACATCTAGGTAGTATATTATAGTAAAAATTTATGCGTGAATTAAAAAAGGATAATAAAATCCATAAATGTGAAATAATTTATGGTTAGAAAAAATGGCTATCATAATAAAACAGCAAAGATGAATTGAAAATGCTGAAAGAATATTTTGTAAACTAGACATAATTTTTATTACTGCACTAATGCTTTTATATAAAATAATAAATTTAAATTAAAATGGATCATTTTAGGAAAGGTTCAAACAGAAAGCTAATTATTTCTCAATGAAGAAGGTAATGGCTAATAGATAGATATGGTCACAAGTGTTACGAAGAGTTGGAGTGGGAAGATAATTGTTGTCCAATATAAAAATGAGAAAGATGGTATACTTGGGACACATTCTCCGTAACAATCAAAGACCTTATATACTAAATATAGACTGATAGTTACAAATGGTGATACGTACAACATTTGGTGATAAGGGGGCGGGGACACGACTAACCATTTTATCGCCAAAGTTAGTCGCTTGCGGTGTGTTGTGGTGAACGGTTATAGAAATAAAAATTAATTTTAACCGAAAATGGTGCAGTGTGCAGGCAAATTGCTCCTATAAGAATCAAATTCTTGTGCAGGAATTCATCGGTAAGTAATTTTAAATATTTCGAATAAACTTCTATGTTACAGTCATTTTGACACATAGCGCTGTGTGAAGAAATACGTCAAGTCCAAAAATAATATTTTTTTTTATATATATTTTTTATTTTTTTTATATATTTTTATCATCGTTTTCAAATCCCATGTAATGTTGAACTTTTATTGGGTTCCCACAATTGTATTGTAAGAATTTTTAACAGGGTATACGAGCATTTAATAACTAGTATTAATGTAAACACTTTTCGTTTCTTCCAATTATCACTGTAGTTCTTTATGGTGGGCAAACAAATTGGATATATTTTTTTTATTACTTTAAATGTGTCTCAAATTTACGTTTTTTTACTATAGATTTCCAAAAGAATCGAAAGGATAGGTTTATAGGGAACTGCAATCAATCGGCCGAATTGGAGCGCTAACGTCCATAGTAGGATCTGTTCAAGACATTTTAAAACATGTGATTTTTTTGTGACGAAAACCGGGAAGAGGACACTCAGAAGAACTGCTGTACTCAGTGTATGTATTATGGTGGAGCAACTACTTTGTATTATGGTGTGATCGTACATTTACATATAATAATTATATGGATAGAGTAATAGTTTGAGTTGGTTATCCATCTACTTTGAGTACAGTGGAAATGTCATGGATCATGTAGTATTCACTGGTTACATCCATTTTCATATATAATTACCATGATGGTAAAATAATAATAAAGTAGTGATTTTTTTGGTTTTATTTAGTATATTTTTTTTATTTAACTCGTGTTTTAAAAAAATATTCCTGTCCAAAATATTACATCTATACCATCTATTATCACGGCAGTTTCATGGATGTATACATAATATTTTCTAATAAATTCAAAGTTTTATCGTTATCATAGGGAAGTTCATAATTATTCATTAAATTAATTCATAAAAAATAAAGTCGCAAAATTACAAATTTATACTTTTTTATGCGATTAAGGGTTTTAAGTAATGCTCTTTCATATGACACAAATAACAACCAATAAAACGTAGTTGGAATACTTATACCTTCATTACATATTATACCAGTGCACATCTAACTTATTTTAACAATTTTTTGTAAAAATTGAATTTAGTGACGATACTTTTTCACACAAATTTGTATGTTAGAATACATAATATCTACGGGAGCTCTGAATAGTTTGATACTTAATCTCCTTACACACATACACACCATCAAGCTGTTTGCAGATTCGGGGTAGGAATGAAGGACCGACCTCCATATTATCCTATCTAGATATACATTTATTATTATTATTATAACAAAGTTCTCGTTCTCACTAATTTTAAATCTTCTGAAATTAATTTCTAAGTCTATATTTGTAAAATTTACTAATATTCTGTAAAAATCTTTAATTTCATTTCAATATTTAAGAATATTATGTGTTCTTGATGATAGAAAATAAGTATTGTACTATGTATTATTATGTTTTCAAACACATTTTATGTTATTCTTTATCCCCATTTTCGATGAACGAATATCCTTCAAAGAAATAATCCAACTGTCGATTCGTTCATGAGAATTCAATTCTCTTAATGAATCGACATTATTAAGCCAAGATGCGTGTAAGAAGGAACATTTTGTATGGAGTAGTGGACTTTTTGCATGCTAATAACACCAAATAGAGGCCTCGCTGCATATATGTTCCCGTACATGGATTTACTTAGAATTCGGAGTAGAACATTTTATGTGAGTTTTGTGTGTGTGTGTCTGTCTGTGTCCCCCCCCCCATATAACCTTTGATCCGCTCAATTTACAGAGCCCAAATTTTTAGAATATATAAACAGTTATAGGCCAACAAAACTTTTATACTCAGAATTGTGAATTTTTGTTTCAGTCAGGGGTCATCAACTTTTGAAATTTTGATTTATTTTTCCATATATCTCAGAAACCGTAAAAGCTAGAACGCTGAAAATTGGTATAAACATAGACAAATACAAAGTCTCAAATTAGTTTTTTTTTAAAAATTCCAAGGTTTCTCAAACATTTTTTATTAAGAAAAATATTTTTTTTATGATAAATTTATGAGTTTAACTGCCTATATTTCCAATTTTTTTTAAAATATCGAAAAAAGCCGAAAGACCCCAACTAGAAAATTTAATTTTCTATAAAAAATATTAACATTGTATTAGCACATCTCAATTTTTTTTTAACAATTTTATAAAAATTGAATTTAGTGACGACATCGCTTCATACAATTTATATGGCAGTTGCCTATACACAATATATAAGAAGACTTAATAGTTTGATAGGATTTTAATATCCAAACATACATACAGAACCATCATGCTGTTTTCATATTCCGGGAAGGAAAAGAGGACTGACCTCCATACTGTCCTATCTTGACATATATACCAACATGTGTTAAAATTTTCAATAATTTGGATTTATGGGTTTATAGTTTGATTTTTATTCTTCAACTATACATACTATCGCTATCGACAGTAGGATCTCATGTGTTACATGCAACTAGTAAAGGTGAATTATGTCCACGACACCGAACGATTTAAGAACAGTATTGTATATAAAAATTGATTTTGGTATGTATTCAAAAATTGACTCGATACATTACCGTTTCACCTGTTAGAATTGAAAGGAGTGGCCTGTTTCTACGATGTATACCGGACGCGGCCGACTATACCCGAATACCCATCCCGCAACCCTCCCACATCCCCCCGCAGGTACGTACGAAAAGTTTCATACTAAAGTCACCTAACATTCTGTCTATACATTATTATAAGGTCTTTGGTAACAATAAATAAGGTATACTGCACCTCATCATGAAAGGAAAAATTGAGGATAGTCGCAGTGTGGGTAGAAAGCAATGTTTTGGTTAAGAAACATCAGGGAATGGACCGGAAGAGTTGTTCCGGCTAGCTCAAGACAGAGATGCCTATGCCAGAGTCGTAGCCATTTGACACGGCACAAGAAGAATGTGACTTTCAACAGTCTAAGTCTAAACTGTCACCTAGCTAAGAATTACCTAAGCTTGATAGTTCCTGACCTATCAATTGGCAAATCTGGCTTCTTGCGTCTTGGCTGAGAAAAATCAGGGAATATACCAGAGTCTACAGAGAGGAGAAGCTGTTACAGTTGGTTCAAGATAAAGATGCCTATGCCAAAGTAGTAGCTGATATTGGAGGGACAGGTAGTCTTACTCTTGACACTCAAATCCAATTCCAATTTTTGTTTGAAACTAACTTACATGTCACCTGCGTACATTCAAATTATCCACTATAACGATCGTATTATGCCCCTTTACAAAGGTAGACTCCTTGGGATTAGTTAGGCCGTTGACACGGCACAGAAAGAAGATGTTTAGACAATTTCTCATGAGATGACATTGATAGTTATTTTTGAAAATACTGTATGAAATTGCTATATATTATATACAATCAATCTATGCCATCAATTGGGTAGGCACAGATTAAAATACTAAACATTCCTATCCTGAAAAGCATCCTTACTTTTTTTATATTGTTATGCTTCGAACAATTTCATTTTCAACGTGATAGTTGCACCATTTTATGCTTGATTTTTATTTCAAGTCAGGTTTGTTCTAAAAATGCAAAATATTGAATTTCCAATAATTTGAATCAGGTATATAGACTCATTTCTTCATAGTGCATTTGGCAGATTTAATATGTTGTGTTTGGTCGTTTGGTCAATTTAGATTTAGCGTTTTATGTCCTCTTAATGAGACATCTAACTGTTTTATTATGGTAGCGATATTATGTGGAGTGTATTGCAGACTTCAAGTGTAACAAATTGGATGTAAACATTTCCCAAGTGGATATATTTTTCTGGACCGAAGTGAAGTCAACTATTGCAGCACGAATCACCGAGACGAGATGGCAGGAAAATATGTAAGTGAGGAGGTGCGTGTGTCAGGCCTGGGAGGTCGGCCCCTCCTCTATGATGGGGGCCTCCCCTCCACACTCTGAGGCGGATCCACCGCCCCCCGCCACCAATCATCTCGAGGGACAGGAGCTCAGTGCGGAGAAACCGGACGTGCCAGACTGCAGGCTGGACATGGAACCCCTGAGAAGGAAGATAAAAACAATTTCATTTAATGATTAAATACATTTATTATTATTGGGGGTGTTCTTATGCAATAGGATCTTGTGCGCTCCCCCTACTTGCATACCGGATTACCTATTACAGCAGGCGTTCCCAACCTTTTTTACTCTAGAGCACATTCTAAAATATCGGTAGGGTGGCGGGCACCACCTATTTTTAATAGAAAAAACTCCTCCCATAATTTTTCATTTTCCCATAATTTATTTTCTTATATTCATAATTTATTAATAGATAATAAATAAAAATGTTTCAAAATAATAAAATTACTATTCAAATTGCATACACACAGAGAAATGTATTTACAAAACGTAAGCAAAGTAAACAAAAATTGCTTACACACAGAGAAATGTATTTACAAAACGCAAACAAAGTAAACAAAAATTGCTTACACACAGAGAAATAATAGATAATAAATAAAAATGTTTAAAAATAATAAAATTACTATTCAAATTGCATACACACAGAGAAATGTATTTACAAAACGTAAACAAAGTAAACAAAAATTGCTTACACACAGAGAAATGTATTTACAAAACATAAACAAAGTAAACAAAAATTGCTTACACACAGAGAAATGTATTTACAAAACGTAAACAAAAAACACAAATACAAAGAATACATTCTATAAAAAAATATAATATGAATGTGATCTTTGGCATTGCATATCATTGGCCAGTGCCTCATAATTAGGAGAATATGACGATAATCCTATTAGCAAACAATCATTAAGATGCTCATCGGTGAGTCGAGATCTATATCTTGATTTTATTAAGTTCATGTTTGAAAACAATGAATGATTCACATAAATATGTCGAACCGAAAAATGATTCAATTTTATATGCCGCTTTTTTCAAAAAAAAAAATTCACATTTTTAATTAACGTTTATGAAAAAATTCTGTCTCTGTCGAATAGTGGCGGGCACATATGAATCGTACGGCAAGGGGTTGGGAACCTCTGTATTACAGTATCCCCTCGAAATTAAGTGAGCGACTGTGCAATGAAAACATGGTTAGTATTTCGGTCGGACTCTGCATTCGGACCTCAGTTTACGACCCATTACTGTTGTGGTTGTTGCAGTGAGTATATTATTTCAATTTTAGGGAAGTCATGGAAGAGCATCTCTTGACATTGCAATTAAAGTGAATTAATGCTTAAAGCCCTTAACGCTTATGACTTTGGGTATATGGGATGTACACAAATATGCACACTTATTTCATATAACTTGACATTCTCAATAATTTCTATTGTGTTTCAGTTTATTGCGGATGTGTGTCGATATTGTATTTTGTTTTTTATTTTGTTATTTATTTATTTAGTTGCTTCTCGGGCAACTAACAGGTACTATGTTATCTCTATTTTATATTACTTTTATATATTTTAAATCATGCTGTGTAACCACTATATTTTTTATTCATGTAAAAAGCGTAGAGCTGTATAAATAAATAAAATAAATATTGTATATCACCAAATCTATGACACAATATTTATTCGTGAAGAAAAGGTAAAATTTAATGTTTTTTCTTTAATTGCAAGAATAGTAATTAAAAGATTTAAAAAGTAAAATACTCAGTCGGTATATTTTCATACATACATACATATGTATGTATGTATATATTTTCATAATCTCTTTAATAGCAAGAATAGTAATTAAAAGATTTAAAAAGTAAAATACTCAGTCGGCATATTTTCATAATCTCTTTAATAGCAAGAATAGTAATTAAAAGATTTAAAAAGTAAAATACTCAGTCGGCATATTTTCATAATCTCTTTAATAGCAAGAATAGTAATTAAAAGATTTAAAAAGTAAAATACTCAGTCGGCATATTTTCATAATCTCTTTAATAGCAAGAATAGTAATTAAAAGATTTAAAAAGTAAAATACTCAGTCGGCATATTTTCATAATCTCTTTAATAGCAAGAATAGTAATTAAAAGATTTAAAAAGTAAAATACTCAGTCGGCATATTTTCATAATCTCTTTAATAGCAAGAATAGTAATTAAAAGATTTAAAAAGTAAAATACTCAGTCGGCATATTTTCATAATCTCTTTAATAGCAAGAATAGTAATTAAAAGATTTAAAAAGTAAAAAACTCAGTCGGTATATTTTCATAATCTCTATAAAAGCAAGAATAGTAATTAAAAGATTTAAAAAGTAAAAAACTCAGTCGGTATATTTTCATATTCTCTTTCGATTGAAGTAAAAACCTACTTCATTGGTTTTGTAGTTTTTTCCTTTACTAACAATAAAAAATTAAAAAAGGGTTTGTGTTTAATAACATCAAATTTCAAAAAACTCATGCAATAGAATAAACACGTGTAAATAAACTGTTTTTTTTTCAGAGGTATTTTTTGATAATTCAGGGAAAAAGATTTTCAAAATTTACTATTTAGTCTACTATAGACTTTTTATTTCAAACCACTTTAATCACAAAGAAGCAGTCACTTCAAAACTGGTTACATCAAATAACTTGCTCGTGGTAAATACAATGTGATTTGTGAAAATGAATCACAGAGAAATTGATTTAAAATGATTTCTTACATACATTTTGTTTCTCCGACCTGGAAACATAAAGTTTGACTCTGTTCCAATGTATTTTAGACAGTAAAATAATAAAACTTTGATTTGCACTTACTTGTAATCGTGTGAATTGAGGATTTCGTAAAAGTACATAAGTTGTGCCTTTGGCTGCGTTAGTTGGTCAATAAGATCGTGATGGTGGTGAGCAGGGTGTGGGGCATGGGGGGTCGGTGGACCGTGTTGCCAGCGCCATTGCAGAATGTAGCATCCCTTTTCTCTCATTACATGAGATCCCTGCAGCAAACCAATCACATTAAAATATTATTAAAAACAATACTATTATTACAGATAAGTAAGCAGCTTCTAGAAATCCAGTTTGATTTATCTTTGTATCGAGAAGTTACTGGTGATGTGCTGATCAATATCCATTTTAAATTATCTCCAAATAGAACAAATTTTGGTGAAGAGTCAATCGATGAATTTTTTTAATATACTCTATAGATTTTTGTATTAATTACTTTCAATATAGATTACTATCACATGCATCCATCATCAAGCATAAGATTCTAATCGTTTTGATGAGGCACTGCAAAATTTATCATAGGAACCACACATTACCTGTATTTTATATAATAATGATAAAACAGAAAGCTTAAAATAAATTAAATAAAAAAAAATATTGGGTTGAATCAATCTGTAATAATTAAAATTTTTGTATTATGTGTATGTTTATAATATGTATACTTAATAAATAAAAAAAAAAATCTTTTTACTGAGAAAATTTTGATGATCATGTTGATCTATTATATCCAGATAAATTTATCTTTACAAAACAATCACAAGAAAATAATTAATAACCAGACACAACCCAATAATCCATGTAATCCATGCCAATCCAATCACCATTATAATCCATGTTCCAGAAAGGTCAACGCCCACCTTTGCCTCCTGTTATACCCATGACACTAATTAGTTTTAACTCACTCGAAAAAGAGAATTGGTAGTTTTTTTAAATTAGTTGTATTCTCCCATTCTAATATAAACACATACATGGCATCACCAAAGTCCATCATCAGGTAGGTAGAGAATAGAGTGCACAATTTTTCATACCATCTCAAACAAGTTCATCTGTTATTCAAGTTTCTTATGTTTCCCTCTATCAGGTCGTCACCCCTGTCTATTCATTTCATATGGATGTTAAAGCAAAAATATGTTGATTAGTTGAATAATGAAAATCTATACCTGTATGCTCTCTCCGTCATGACATAGTATTGACGGTTCTACTCTCTGATAGTGCACTCCTTCCTGCCAACTTTTGTCCATTACACAACGATGGTGGTCAACATCTGAATGGCTGTTTGTTATCTGAGGTCCACTGATTCCTACAAACATTTAACCCAATCAAGATGGATAGGTACAAGTACTTGCATTACCTATGGACGGACAGTATTTCGCATGGCGCACACAGATTTTTTTCAATCTCGTTTTAATTGAATATAATAACGGTAAACGATGTAGATATATCATAAAAAGATCAAAGATAAACAAAAGATCACATATACTCAATGAAATTGAACATTTCATAATATAAACATGAGATAAAAAGTACATGGCGGCATCGATGTCACGTGATCCTTCCGGAATTTGATGTACATAAGGAATATGCGCCGATTGTATATTGGTAAGGATCGATTTCAAAAGCAGAATGTTGAGCGCGAAACAACAATATGAACTGGCGCAGTATCCCTCTTTCCTACGTGCATGCGTATTAGATCCTTACAAAGCGCGGGAGAGTGTGAATTTCGACGGTGATGATCGATGAATTTCAGTGTTTAGAGTTCTTAATTTTTTAAATAAATTAACAATTGTTTTGTTGATTCAGCGATAGATGTCTTGAAGTCAAATATATGGAAGTAATATTCATCCAATTTTCGTCTCAATCAAGTATGAATTTACTGAGATATGAAGGTTCACAATTGTGTATAACCATGAGGGCATGTATAGATGACGCTCGGCGTTTAGACAAGCGGCCGGTGGGCATCTATACATCGTCTTAAAAAGGTTAAGCAAAATTGTAAATAAAAAACTGTGCCAAAAAAAGTATTCATATTTCACTCAAGGATTTGGCGATGAATCCAAGGTAGTTAATATTGTTAAATATGGTGGTAACATGTATCATACAGGGCTCCAAGCTGTACATAATGACAGGAAACAGACGCTCGAAAGACAGATTGAACGTCGAGTGTACGCACCAAACGCTCGGTAAAATTGTCGGGTGAAAAACACTCTGACAGTTATAATATCTGTTGACTTCTATTTTATCTGTGGAATGATGTCTTCTAGTTGTTTCTGTGGTATCTATTATGTCAGACAATATGCATTCACAAAGATGTTAATTTATAAATATATCATTCAACAATTTCAAATAAAAGGTCAGAGATCATTATTTACACCACTGCCCAATTCATGTCTTTCGATGAAAATATAACCTAAAAAGAGACATGTATGATAAATGATATTTGACTTTTAAAATGCCTGATGCAGTGTTCAAATTGAAACGCTGCTCGAAAACATTCAGTAATATTGGTGTGAAAAACACCATAATCTCCAACTTCAGGTACATTCAACGCCCGATGTCGAGCATTGATTCTGAACACAGCCCAAGAGAATAAATCTAACAATACGTCAGATTCTATAACTTTTTAAGCAAGTTCTGATTAAAATAGGTGGATTTCTATTCCACTTAATCAAAGTTGATATTTTATAATGCTAAAATAGGAATGTTCCTATTTAGGAACGTTTAGTTGAATTCCCCTTTCTATAACCACATTTTAGTCAAATTGATGTCAAGATGATGGAAAAGTTACCTTTTTCGGCGTGATTGCTGACTGGTAAAGGATTGTTAGTTTTGTAGACAGTAAATGCAACATCCTGTCGCATTACATCAAAGTCCCAAGTGAGAACGCTGCACGGATCATCATTTTCCACTGCTACTTCGTGAACCTGCAATTTATTAAAATATTACTTGGTAAAAATGAAATACTTTTTGGTTTTGTTTTATTTTTTTTAATAATGAATATTATGTATGTCCTTTAACAAGTACATAAACATTTTCATATGTTCTGAACCCATTTATTTTGATTATTGATGCATTTTACATTTTTAAAATGCAATTTAAAATTGTAAACATACAATTTTAAAGCCTTCAAGGAGTTCTGTCATAGTTATAATGCTTTACTATTACTTAGTCACACCTTTAATGCATTAAAAAAGATCTGAAGTCAATGACAGTCCACAAGTGTGAATCTTTTATTCACATTCGTCGATTGTCCTTTTCGCACATATGGTGCTGAGATTGCTAATCTAGAGGGCTCCATGAGCAACTTTTCGTGCTATGCATTTTTTTTGTCGCTCATGTAGCGTTCTGTGATGGGGTCGTACAGTCCCCATATGCAGAGCGGCACTCTTCAGAATAATCATCAATCGCAGAATAAAATAAAGCATTAAAAACATTATTTTATGATAAGACAAGAAAATATTATGTACGGTTAGTTACTTTGATTATAATTTACATGTACAAAAATCTTCTCTTCTATATTGTTAAGTGAAGTTATAGAAATATGTATGTGTCAAGTAAATTTATTTATTTTTACAATTGACAGCTCAAAATATTTGTAGCTGCAATGCCCCATTATGTAAAAAAAACTTGTGCCTAGGCTAAAGCATTTTTAAATAATGATACTGTTAATACACATACACCACTTGTTACATTGAATTATTTATTTTATGTTTTATTTATTTCTTTATCACACCATTTAAATAATCGTCTTTAAAAATAGATAACTGCTGCCTAACTAGGTATACCCGTTCTAGGGCTAGCAGTGTACATATTATTATAATATTTCACAGGAGACATATAGGTTGTACCTATTCACATTTTTATCTGAACAATATAATCTTAAACATGGCTTGGTTTTATGGCTTTTTAATTTTAATTTTTAACTATTCTTATGTTTATGTACAATTATTTTTATTTATTTTTGCCTCTTAATTTTTTTTTATAATTAATTTATTAACTATTTCATTTCCTTAAGGTTATTTTGTTTATCATTTATGGCCTTTCATTTTTATTGTATTACTTTGCAAACTTTCACTTATATACATTGTGAATTCTGTAAGGTTTCAGATAAACGTTGACTTAATATATTGCTATAGTTATACACACATTTATATTCTGTAGCTGCTTGTATTCCTTAATGAATAAATAAATAAATAATGAATGTAAATATTATCAATCATACATAAAACAAATGAGCATCACAAATAAGTATGAATAACCAACCAATAGGTACCATAAGTTGATTGCATGAAATGAGAAGGAGCATGTTTTGTTCAGAGTTTACAGGGGACAAATTACATACCTGTCCTTTGGCTAGGCTGACAGATCTATAGATGCTATCTTCACTAAAAGATCCTCTTTCTGACAAGGCGCTGGTCAAATATAGGCTCTTTGGTACCAGACCACCTTCTTGAACTGCACTCTGAAAAATAACATATAATGAAAAACTACTATATTAAAATTACAATGTTAACTATAAATTATTGTCATGAGTCAATCGGCTCTATTAATAATTATTATAAAAAAAAAATGACAAAAATGTTACCTATGTCAAATAACATAAGATGGGTACAAACAATGAAATAACAAAAAGATTTTATTTAATATAAAGCAAATTATTCTACCTAATAGGTATTTTTTAATCAAACAAAAATGACTATGGTTCTACATGTATATTTTCCTTATAATAGGATGACTGTTTCGGTTGACTAGGCCCTTATCAACTGGTAAACATAGAGTAGTGTCTTTTTCTTATATACTAGAAATCGGTTTATTTTACAACTATACAAATTACTTTACAATTATGAAATATTCTAAACAGTTGTAGTGTAGGTAATGTTGGGAAATTACTTCTATGCAGGTGTAAAATAAACCAATTTCTAGTATATAAGGACCTAGTCTCGATGAAAATTGTTATCAGCTGTGTTATTTCTCTCCTAAATTATTAATCACAATATTTTTAATCACTTACAATACTAAGAATGACGGAAACTTCTGTACTCGGTTATTGCAATTTGGTTATTGTACAGTTGAAAACTCGGCTATTGCGAAATGTGCTTTTCTTGCTAAACACGGTTATTCAAATTTTTTTTTTGTTTTCTAGCATGCTATATTTTTTGTAATTAGGTAATTATATTTCTTTCAATCTCTAATAATAATTTAAAATGAAAGGTTTTTTTAATTTATGAAAAGTATATAGTTTTATATATGAATGATGGCAATTGGAATTGTTAAAATTTCCAATAAAAAAGGAAATTAAAAATTATAAAAATTATCAAAATCTCTTTATATTCACATATTTTGCCCATTATTTATGAAACATTTATTTTCATAATTCGATTAAGACGGGGCTAAGGAAAATATACATGTAGAACCATAATCATTTTTGTTTGATTAAAGAATACTTAGTATAATGGAGTTCTACATATTAAACACCGTCAGTATTGACAATTTAAAAAAATATTCTACCTACGTTCAAAAGATAACAATTGTTTTTTTTAAGTAGATAGAAATTCCATAGATTAAATTTGAACAATAGATAAATTATTGATATATATTTTCTGTCAACAAAGATAATATAGACCATTCATTTTAATAACTCTTTTTGTTATGTTGGCAATTATGCATACATATAAATTTCTAGCTGTTTTCTCAATTTTTGAAAACAGTATACTAAATTTATATGTATACACGCTTGCCAGCATTAAAATACAAAAGGAGTAATTATAATGAACGGTCTATAAAATAAAGAATGCCATTGATTTATAGGAATAATTATTATCAGAGGAACATTGTGCTAAACGGTGAAAAAGAGTGTCAAAAGAGAGGCTATCCGATCCAAAGAGAATAACAACGGTACAACATCCAAATATACATACATATAAATGTCAAATAGTTCTTTTTCCATATACAAGAAGTGTGTGTTCCAAAAACTACATGTTTGAGAATATTAAATGAATGTAGTATGAAACACTGATGACGCAACACTTTTACTGGTGCACTCGCTGCTAGCTGGTAACAAATATATACAATATTTCATTTATATTTTGTTTGGAGTGTCATAAATTAGTGGAATGTTGACATGTCTACAAAGCAAATTGATAATGAAATTATAAAATACATATAATGAATTAATCAATATTAAAACATCACACACATACATATGTCGCTGGTTACCCCACATTGACATACCGTGACGAATGAATGATAATTTCCCAAGACACGACAGCATAGATTGACTTATACAAATCTGTGATTGACTTGTACAAATTTGCGATTGTGTATGCGACTTTGGAATAATGTGATGAAGCATTGAGTGTTTTGCAGGGATATAAGTGTGTGATGCTCGATTCTCTCCTACACAATCACGAGGGGTGAGGGTATATATTTGTTTATGACGTAAATATTGTACAATTTCATTACCATTACATTCATAATCAATATTATTTTGATGAATAAGTACAGATGATGAGTTTGTGTGTGTAGATAAATAAATACATAGACGAATACAAAAACGAACAAATGAATATTACGGGACAGTTTCACACGGGGTACATTTGAGTACGTACTAACATATATAAATATGTGACAGTGTATGTATTGTTGTTTGTGAGTCAGTTGTGACAGTTTGATCCTTACGTGATGTGAGTAGTTGTAACCGAGAGAGAAACGGTAATAGTGTTGAGGCACGGGTCTCCATGGATCAACAATATTTACCTACAAAAGTATCACTTTTAATTCGTCAACGTTCCTATTTCATTCGTCATATAACACAAAAAATAATATTAATAAAATGCTGGAAAGAAACAATATAATATTTATCAAAACTGTCTGTTGGAGTGGCTCAAATTCTTCCTGGGCTGGCACTATGCGCAAATAATCTCTGAGCTAAAATAAACAGTTATAAATATTTATTCAAATTTAATCTTATGAACATGTTATTTGTATTTTAATATAACTTAAACAATAAAATAAAAGCAATTTATAGTTGAGGTTTTAAGTACTAACCTTGCAAGGACCACCGAGAAAATCAGGGACCACTTCATCAGGAATATAGTCCACTAAGCCCCCCGGACTCTGCAGATAGTCCTTACCACCATAAAAGAGGAATTTGCTGCGGGTATTTTCATCTGTAAAAAAATTAAAATTAAATTTCGTTCAATATTTATACAATATATTTGTTAAAACCATAGGTATTCATATAATACACTAGATGTCATAGTTAGCAAATTTTGTATGAATCGAATGTGAGTCATTTTTCAGGGGGAATTTTTGACGTTTTGGCTCCAGACCACATCATTTTTCTATAGAAAATAACGACTAATATGAAGTTTTCGGATTTATTTGTATAAAAAACATTTTAATTATTAATAATTTAGAGAACATTTATCTAGGATGTGTTGAAATGTAAGGAAAACTGAAATATGTTGCCAACCAAAACGTCAAACGCGCGATATTCCATGACTCACTTTTTGCACAGAGCACTACATCTAGGTATATTATAATAAAAATCTATGGTTAAAATATATTTTTCCATTGCATTATTTCTCCAAAAAATAGAAAATGCAATAATTCAAAACAGAAAGTAAGATATAATAGCATATCTAATATATTAGGTGCATCATTATGCATTATTTTGTGTAGGTACCTAAAGTTTGAGAATAAATATTTAACTCATGGGCAGTTATTGGTAATATTATTGGTTAAAAATCAAATCTATCTTCCTTAACCTTTTTAAGACGAGCGTCATGTATAGATGCCCACCGGTAGCGTGCCTAAACGCCAAGCGTCATATATACATGCCCACATGGCTATACACAATTGTGAACCTTCATATCTCAGTAAATTCATACTTGATTGAGACGAAAATTGGATGAATATTACTCCCATATATTTGACTTCAAGACATCTGTCGGTGAATCAACAAAACAATTGTTAAATTATTTAAAAAAAATTAAGAACTCTAAACACTGAAATTCATCGATCATCACCGGCGAAATTCACAATCTCCCGCGCTTTGTAAGGATGTAACACGCATGCGCGTAGAAAAGAGGGATACTGCGCCAGTTCATTTTGTTGTTTCGCGCTCAACATTCTACATTGAATTCGATCCTTACCAATACAAAATCGGCGCATATTCCTTATCTACATCAAATGCCGGAAGGATCACGTGACATATGTACTTTTTTGTATGGAGATAAGTACGATAACATTATTCTTCATTTATATTATGTTTATAATATGAAGTGTTCAATTTCATTGAGTTTATATGATCTTTTGTTTATCTTTGATTTTTTTGTCATATATCCACATCATTAGATTTTTTTTACCGTTATTATATTCAATTAAAACGAGATTTTAAAAAAAACTGTGTGCGACGCAAAATACTGGCCGTCCGTAGGGAATGCAAGTACTTACCTACCCGTCTTGATTGGGTTAAATCTTCATACCTTCCTTATCAACACTTTTCTATATCCATTACCCTTTCCTTTCCACCGCATAGACTCACCATCATACTTAATAACTCAACTACTCAAAATCTATATATTATAATGTAATTTAGTGAGACTTTCTAATTCGCTTATTTTTTAAATACATATTTATACATAAAATATACATAAAAATCATTATGTACTGTTAAAATCTTTATCTCAATTCCCCAGGAGAGCTTGTAATTTATACAGGAGTGCTTGCAATTTACACAGGAGTGCTTGCAATTTATACAGGAGTGCTTGCAATTTATACAGGAGTGCTTGCAATTTATACAGGAGTGCTTGCAATTTATACAGGAGTGCTTGCAATTTACACAGGAGTGCTTGCAATGTAGCAAAGGTAAAAATGTTTTAGTTTATAATGTAATTTAATCTCACCAAATGTATGTAAATGTCAGTATGTATGTAAGGATTTTATATATTTACCAATGAATGTGCCCACGATTGTCCACAGTATGGGGAATACTCTGGGCGCTCTGATGATGAGCACCCTTCCCATAGTCTCGGGATAGTTGGCCTCCACTATTGTGATTATCCTCAGCAGGGCCCGGATGCCCGGTCTCCACAGGTGGCGCATGGTCAGCCCCTCCAGGTCCACCAGGAGGGACCAGCTCCACACCGGTCTGCCAAGCTGTCTGGTCACCTCCTCCATGCGGGACAGGCCCTCCTCGCATATGTGTAGTGTCTAGATAAACAAAATCAATCCAATTATTCAGTTTTACACGTTTTTGGGGAAATCTCGTGAAAATAAATTATTTGAATGAAAGTACATGATTTGAAAATTTGCTGGAAAATTATTTTGGTTAGAAATTTTTTTACTCCTAACTAACCCAAGGGGGGAGTTATGAATTTGCAATTTAAAAGGTTTATTTTTTTTACTGTAGATTATCAACAAGTATCATGCTGAGATTGTATTCTGAAAGTTTCGTCACAATGTATCTGTGTGTGTGTGTGCTATGTACGGCGTGTTTATTTTACTTTATCGACTATAGACTAAATTACTCAATCCATTCTTTTTAAATTTTGTGAATTCTTATATTTAATACTCGCTTAGACCCCATTAGATTTTGAAGGATATCTGAATAGTGTTTCTCAATTTTTTCAAACGTCAAAAAATTTAAAGTAACCCCAAGCTCAGGAATCTTAAAATTTAATATTTTTATTTTCAAATTGCTAAAAAGGCACACAATATGTGAGGAGTATAGCGTTGGCCACAACCTACTCATTTGAACATACTATAATATAAAAATATTTGTACTCTAATAGTTGAATGATTTTCTAACAAATAATAAATAAATATTGTATAAAAATTTTGACTAATAATAATAACAATTTTTTTATATCTTGTATTTGTAAACCTCATGTTGCTTTGAAAGTGATTTATATACATGTGATTTATAAAGCTATAAATAGTAATTTTTATTCTAGAATTTTTCTTCATTTAGACGGCCCCGTCTAAATGAAGAAAAATTCTGGAGGTCAAGGCTCACAACGCGCTGTAGCAACAATGATAATTATGATAATACAAAAAAAATCATAAATTTATTATAAAAAAATTATAATTTTCAAATTTATTTATTATTAAATTTATAAGAAAGATCATTTTGACTGGCGAGACTTGTTAATGGATACAAAGTAATTTTTTATTAAGAATTAGGTGAAGACAGTTTAAATCCGTAAACATTTTAACTAATTGAAAGCTAAATTATAACGAAATGGAAATATATAGTACCAATTTTAAGAGTCCATCTTCACCAATTGATTTAAGTAATCCCTTGACGTCCATTTGCCCAAGTCGCAATACATACAAAGGTCGACCATCTGAAAACAATATAACAAAGGATTGAGTTAGAGTCACATTTAAAAATAAAAATATATGTACTTCAGATAAATAATTAGGACTCAATGTAACGCTCGATTTAAAAAAAATAATAATAATCCAAAATTGAATGACTTAATTTAATAAAACACATTGTTTAACTGTAGGATATAGAATATTAGGTTCTTACCTATAAAATTGCCAATTCTCAATAATGGCAACATTTAGTTTAGAATTCCAAATTCAAAATCATTTCAAAAATTAAAGCTAGCAATGTTCGTGTTATTTCAAAATTATTTGTTTGTTTTCGTGTCATCTAACTTTGCTTTGACATTGTTTTGTTAATGACTATGGAAAGGTTTAATTTATGTGTTTTTCATTTATTCATACTATTATATTACAAAGCATAAAAATATTACAGATAAATGCTTCACCTGTCTGTTCCGAACTAAATAAACAGTTCTGTTGTACTAACAATACAGTTTGTATAGTTAGTACATTTTACTTATTACATTATTTAAAATAAACATAAAACACTACTGTGTATATTTCCACTTGTTTATTTTTTAGTTAATCACTACAGTTGCAGGAACGTCATATCATATATCCATACACCCCACTCACATATACCTACATAATATTCAGTTTACATCCACCCGAGGAAGGGAACGGACGTTCCCGAAACATGTAGTGCTTAACTAAAAATAAACATGTGGATATATATAAAGTATAGTGCTTTATGTTTATTTTAAATACATACCATCACGCCACGTCCCTCACGGGGTAGGCAGAGAATTAATCGCCTCATATTTCTATCTTGACACACATTCATCGCCTCATCAACATTCATACATCGTCTTGTACATGTTCATCTGTTATTCACGCATCTTACATTTCCATCTTTCAGAATATCGTTTACATGGTCATGCCATCCTTTTCTTAGGTGCCCCCGACCTCTTATTCCATGCCTGTCAGCTTTGTATATTTTCTTCGTCAGGCGTTCTTCATTCATTCTCCCCAAGCGTCCAAACCATCTCAATGTGTTAACTTTCATTCTGTTAATTATATCTTTCTTCATCTTACATTCTTTCTTTGTATCTTCATTTCGAACTCTGTCATACATCGTTCTGTTACAAATTCTTCTAAGCGATCTCATTTCAACTGCATTTATTCTGCTTTCGTGCGACTTCTGCCATGTCCAGGTCTCACTTGCATACGTCTATTTATTTTAAATAATTTAATAAATATGAATTTCCACAAAACTCCACGTTTGATTACTTAGTACATTTTACTATTCAAAAATACACATAAGTTCATGTTATTTTCGAAAATGAGAAGATTAAAAATAATCAATCACACATTTGACAAAAAATACTTTATTTTGAAATAACTAATCATTTATAAAACTAGACCTTTGTCATGGTGATGCCATCCCCCTGGGAAGTAATCCCTGACAACCTGCGGCAGCTGGTAGTCGGCCAATATGCGCCCCACTTGGTGTCTCTTCCTCCACACCAATGACTGTGACAACATTTCTCTCGCACGCTCCACGTGAAAGTCACGGGCTCTCAGAAAACGCAGCAGAGTCGCGTCGCTTGGCACCTGGAACATAATTAATCAAGTAATAGAATCAAGTGCCCAATATAAAGATCCTGACATAAAAATCATTTCAGAGTTTTCCATCTGACTTCTCAGATTTCCAAAGATCAAATTATTTTCAAGACAATACAGGGTGGCTCAAAAGAAAGTTTATATTTAGTAGATCGATTAAAAAAAAAGTTTGGGAATTTATTTCTTAAAAATAATATCGTCCAAATGTAGACCCTCGCATTCGCAGCACTGATTTAATCGAACAGTAAAATTACTTATGACGGATCGGCAGGTGGACTCAGTGATGGCTACCATTTCGTGACGGATATTTTCTTTCAAATGTGCCAGGTAAGTCGGTTTATTGGCGTAAGATTTAAGATAACCCCATAGGAAAAAGTCTATAGGGGTAAAATCAGGACTGCGTGGAATCCAATTTATGTCACCTCTCCTGGAGATCAATTTTCTGGAGAGATGTATTGGACATGTGTGAAGTTGCTCCGTTCTGCAGGAACTATGTTCTTTGGTTATAGCCAGGAAAGTTTTGCAGGTCATGCACCAAGAAGTCGTCTAACATAACGCTCTGAATTCAAATATAAAGTTTCTTTTGAGACACCTTGTATATATACAAAAATAATCTATTCCTCTCATAGGACAACTGTTTCCCCTTAAAAGGGCCTTTTCAACTTGTAAAAATAAAAATATATAACATATCACCTTATGTGGCAATACAAAGTAATAAAATATTGGATAAACATAAAAATGACTGAAATTTTAATTTTAATATAACCGTGCCAACTTTTAGGAATGTAATTGTTAGTGGAAATATGATTATTAGTGAAACTAAACTCAAAATATTGTGTTTCACTTGTGCAGTGCACTTCATGTGGTAATGTTGGTACAACTGTCAGTGAGTCAAACAAGCTGAGAATGTTACCATGTCTCCAAATTATGTTCCACTACTCTCATATTTAAAAATTTATAAGATTTTTTTAAAAGAAAGAGTTTATAATACGATAGAATGATACATGTCTTCTATCATTATTTTGGGGGGCAAGGAAAGAGCCTCCACGTAGAGTGCAATAGAAGCAAGAAAGGAAAATTCTACAACTAAAATTACAACAAAAACCCAAAAATGCAAATACCAAGGGAAAATAAGAAACAAACAAAGCACTCGGGCGCCCCCTGGAAACGACGCTAACCAACCAACGTCGGCAAATCTTTCCAATACCAGACCACATAAAAATACCCTTGATGGAAAAAAAAGACAATACTAACGACAACTTCAATTAACATAGAAGGCATATCTAGGGATAAGGAAGTTTTATTATCTAACCTGTGCAAACAGAGAAGTATTGACGTACTGGTAATCCAGGAAACACACTGTGGAGTTGACAACCAGAGACCGGAAATTGTGGGAATGAAACTTATAATTGAGAGGCCTCACGACAAGTATGGTAGTGCGATATTTGTAAGGGATAACATCAATGTGAGCAGCGCATCAATGACACAAGCGGGAAACATCGAGACCCTGACCATAAAGTTGCTGAACTGCACTATCACCTCTGTATATAAGCCCCCTAATACACCCTTCTGCTTCGCGGAACCACAAAACTTCAAATCTCAGAAAACCAAGATTGTCCTCGGAGATTTTAACTGCCACAGTACAGCGTGGGGATACAGGGAAACCAACGGGGACGGGGATAGATTGGAGGATTGGGCGGAGCGTATGGGATTGGAGTTGATACACGACCCTAAAAAAGCATCATCCTTCAATAGTGGCAGGTGGAGGAGGGGATATAACCCCGATAATATATTTGTCAGCGACGAAATAGCCACGTATTGCATGAAGACCGTAGAGACACCGATACCCAGAACACAACACAGGCCAATAACATGTGAAATTAATGCAGCAGTGAAGACTGAAATAGTTCCATTTAAAAGGCGCTTTAATTTTAAAAAGGCCAATTGGAGGCAATTCAGAGTGGACCTCGACTCGAGGATAAACTCAATACCACCAACACCTGGAGAATATGACGAGTTTGTAAAGATGGTCGGAAGGGTATCACGAAAAAACATACCAAGAGGATGCAGAACCGAATATATTTCGGGACTTACCCCTTCTTCCAAAGACCTCCTGGAGAGAACTCTTCGAGAGAGATCCATTCTCGGATGAAACCCTCCACGCAGGTGAACAATTACTGGAGGCTATATCTAATGCAAGAAGGGAAAAATGGTGCAATATGGTTGAGGACCTGGACATGAAGCAGAATAGTAGAAGAGCATGGAGGATGCTGAAAAACCTGGGAAACGATCCAAGTAAGCCCGAGCATAACATTACTGAAATCACTCCGGACCAAATTGCCCACCAGCTACTATTAAATGGGAAGACGGCCAGGAGACAACAGGAGAAGAGAACACGGGTGCCGGAGAGAAGGGAGAGTGAGAATTGTTCTATGAGCACGCCCTTTTCACTGGAGGATATCAATAATGTCTTGAAAGATATGAAAACGAACAAGGCGGCGGGAATGGATGACCTGAGGATAGAGCAGATAGCGAATTTTGGTATGAAAGCAAAACAGTGGCTCTTAGATATGTTTAACAACTGCGCGACACATAATAAGATCCCAAAAATATGGAGAAAGACAAAAGTAGTCGCCTTACTAAAACCGGGAAAGGATCCTAATGACCCTAAGAGTTTTCGCCCAGTATCACTACTCTGCCATACCTATAAAATTATGGAGAGAATGATCCTCAATCGTATATCCAGACATGTAGATGATAATATCATACCTCAGCAGGCAGGTTTTAGACCAGGGAAATCGTGCTGTGGACAAGTCTTGAACCTCACACAGCACATCGAGAATGGTTTTGAAAATAAAAAAATCACTGGAGTCGCTTTCGTCGATCTCACTGCGGCATACGACACGGTGAACCATCGAATGCTGATGAGGAAAATTCAAGACATTACCAAGGATTTCAAACTTACTTCTTTTATATGCACGCTATTGCAGAATAGGCGCTATTTCGTCACTCTGCATGGAAGGAACAGTAGATGGAGAAAACAAAGGAATGGGTTACCTCAAGGAAGCGTATTAGCCCCAACATTATACAACATCTACACAAACGACCAACCGGTGAATGTGGATGCTAATCATTTTATCTACGCTGACGATACCGCGATAGCCGTGCAGGGAGACAAATTCGAGGAGATCGAGAAAAAGCTCACAACTGCGCTGCAGGAACTATCACAGTACTACAATAATAACCATTTGAAACCGAACCCGAGCAAAACACAGATAAGCGCATTCCATCTGAAGAATAGAGAAGCGCACAGAAAACTGAAAATTGTATGGGAAAGTAAAGAGCTGGAACACTGTCAGAACCCAAAATACTTGGGAATAGTACTTGATAGAACCCTAACTTTTAAGGAACACTGCCAAAGCACTAAAAGCAAGGTGTGCACGAGGAACAACATCCTGCGAAAGCTCACTGGAACTAGCTGGGGAGCCCAACCCAACGTGCTGCGAACATCTGCACTCGCCATTTGCTATTCTGCCGCAGAATATGCAGCGCCAGTGTGGTGTCGATCCTCACATTCCAAAAACGTTGATGTGGCCCTTAACGAGACTGGGCGCCTAATCACAGGATGTCTTAGACCTACTCCCCTGGAAAAGGTCCATCTCTTGGCTGGAATTGCACCACCAAATACACGAAGAATTGTCGCAGCCGAGGAAGAGAGGCGAAAACAAAAAAGCGATCCCAGACACCCCCTGTATGGGCACGACCCCCCAATATCGAGGCTCAGATCAAGACGCAGTTTCTTATCAAAAACGAATGAATTGCACACCACCCCGCATGAAAGAAGAATCGAGCTGTGGCGGGAACAGGTTGGGGAGAACGAATGGTTAAAACCAAGCGAGACCCTTCCAACCGGACACCAACTCCCATACGGGACTTGGAAAGCCCTGAACAGACTCAGAACGGGTGTGAGTAGATGTAGGGTCAACATGCAGAGATGGGAACTGCTGGATGATGAGCAGGATGTGATGTGCGAATGTGGAGAAGAGCAAAACGCGGCGCACCTGCTGGCATGCCCACTCATGGGGGAGCCTTGCAATGAGGCGGACCTCCTGGCTGCAAATGACAAGGCTGTGACGGCCGCAAAATATTGGACAGGGCGCATATAGGGTCTGGACACGGAAATGAATGAATCATTATTTTAAACTTGTTTTTTTTTAATGATTTGTGCGGATTTATCAGAAATAACATTTACAAATATTACAATAGAAAAAAACTTATTATAGGGAATTATATTTTCTTTAAACTCAATTTGCCTTACCCTCGACCTATGTCATAAAACCATTAAATTAAAGAATAAAATAATTTACCTTTCCCTTTTGAAGATCGGCCACCCACTTGCGTAACTGAACTAGTCTCGACTGCTGCATAACAGTCAGGTCTCCAAGATATCTCTGTATATATTCTGTGTCCAGTTGATAGTCATCTGAAAAACAAAATATACATATTATTTCAATCTAAATTTATTCAACGTGCTGCGATAGATAACGTCAATGTCATTTGATTCTTAAAGTCACGTATCGACAGCCAATATTTGGTTATTTTTTGTCCACATTGGGACATTTATTTATTAATGATTGAGGTGGTATTGTGCACTGAAACCGTTACGATCTTTTGCACTCCCCCTACTTGCTTGCCGAGCTTCGGGTTACAGTGTCCCCTTAATTCTCAAGCCTCTCAAGAAGCTCAGAACCTGTATGGGATTTAATGAGGGTGACGAATTAATATCTATTTGGGCTTTTTTCAAAGTCCTCAATATATTGGGATATAAAAATTGAGTTAGCTTTGTCTCAATTAGGCATCTGATGGTAGAGACTCGTACTGTATTTGATATTGTAATATAGCAAATTATTGTGTCAGTTAATAGGATTCGGAGAAACTCAATAAAGTCCGAAATTACTCTAAGTCCAATAACTGCTGGAAGATTTGTTTAGCATAAAGATGGTCTCACTCAATGATCGACGAAGTTTTTAAGTTATATCTATAATTAAAAGTAAACTACTTTTTGATTCTTCATGAATTTTACTATGCGAAATAGGCCTATTGCACTGGTCGAAATGAATGTGTACAAAAGGAGATGAAGGTAATTTGAAATGATTTTGCTATCATTTCGTATTCGAAATAGGGGCTTGGTATGTTCTGTTGTATAATGTATCTATATTAAGAAAACTGTTTTTATACAATTAGGTGATATATTAAATTCAGCTTATGTATATCTTTCTTAAGTGTTTTGCTTTGTTTACATCAAACATTAACTATGTCCACAAAAATAACGAGTAAATAGATTTTCTTTCAAGACTTTCAAATATTAACTAAGGGGTCATGTCAGTTCACCGACGAATACAGCGCAGAGTAGCACAAACTCAAATATCACGAAGGTTAAACATGATAATCTTCACACAGTCGGTAGAGATAAAATTAACATATTGTCAAAAATAAACAAAAAATAATTGTCAAAATTAATAAAAAATTAACTACTAATTTAAAGAAGATAAAGACGCTATTCAAAATAACAGGAAAGTATTAAGAAAAATAATTTATCTAACACAATGTATGCAGAAAAAAAAAAGATAGTCAAATCAGTTTCACGTTCAATTT
Organism: Molanna angustata; assembly: GCA_963576475.1. NCBI lineage: Eukaryota > Metazoa > Arthropoda > Insecta > Trichoptera > Molannidae > Molanna > Molanna angustata. The sequence continues at coordinate 34,071,213 of OY754975.1, read as the reverse complement.
AAATTAATTATTTATAATATATACTTAACGAAATTAATTAATTTGAAGGACTCGAGATTAAATACAAAAATATTTTTTTAAATAAATGATAACAGAAATTTAAATGTTGGTGAAAGACAAATAAGACTAAATTGGCAACTGATCAACACAAAACAAAGTAACCTCGTATTTACTGACAACACAATGAAAAAAAAAATTTTTACTCCTCACTAACACTAAGTGGGGAGTTATGATTTCGCAATTTTTAAGGGTATTTTTTTTTTTGCAGATTATCAACTAGTATCATGCTGAGATTGTATTCTGAAAGTTTCATCACAATGTATCTGTGTGTGTGTGCTATGTACGGCGTGTTCATTTTTTACTTTATCGATTATAGACTAAAGTACTCATTCGATTCTATTCAAATTTTGCAAATATGTATACCTAATACTCGATTAGATCCCATTAGATTTTGAACGATATATGAATAGTGCTTCTCAATTTTTTTAACTGTCAAATATTTCAAAGTGACCCCAAGCTCAGGAAACTTAAAATTTTAAATTTTTGTTTTCAAATTCGTAAAAAGGCACATCACTTTCATAAAATGGCATTGAAGAGTTATCAAGTTTTTATAATAAAATATTTAAATAAAAAATAATTAAACAAACTCATTTCATGAAAATGTTGGAAATTTTCCATACAAAATTTGAATACTTTATAGAATGACTTGTTAGTGAGGAGTTTAGCGTTGGCCACAACCCACTCGTTTTTTAGTATCTTTCATTGTTTAAGCAATTTCTCAATAGAAAATAATAATTTACAGTGCCATTTAATAATTCAAGATCATTCCGAATGCGCCGATAGTTCAATCTTGTGTTGCTCTACGAAACAAAGCTGTTTTCAGTCTATTAGTGAAAGTGCTCATGCTTTTAGCACAGCGGACGTCTAAGCGCAATCTATTCCATTTAATACGACCACTTGAACCAAAGCTTTGGACATTATTAGTTAGGAGTGGGGCCCTACGCCCCCGCATTGCGACCATGTTTGATCTATTGTGCACCCAAAGCATTGGACAAGTTTGACAAATTCGTTTATGTGTACTGTCAAGACTCACTCGCAATAGTGAATGTTTCGCCTCACAAAATGTGTACACAAACTGTTTGTTTAGATCACCAATGCAGAGAATTCCAAGACTTGCAAATAAGTTTGAGCAGGTCGATGTATTTGCATTGGTTTAGGGTGCATACATGTAATGAATGATTCTTGACTATCTATGGGCCGGTATTACAGTCTCAGTTTAAGAGCTAAACTCAAGTTTTACAAAAATATAGCGTATTACAGTGTCCGTTTAGGCCTAATCTTCCCTCAAATACGTCACTAAAACGACAAATATTTAACTCAACGTTTCTGGTGGATTAAATACTTAACGGTGAGTCAACTGTCATTTGCTAGGCAACGCGTGTAGTTTCAGTTTCGATCACTAGAGGCGTTAGTTGTATCGATGGTGGTGCCACACAACAAAACAAACTGACAGCCATATTGAAACGAACATGGGCATTTAAAAGCATTATTTTGGTGAAAAAAATTAAATTTAAGATGTTGGATAGTAAAACAATAGTATTTCAAGTCGTAGCGTCCCGTTTTGTGGTTCATATTATTTGAGGTTATTTAAAATTTCACAGATAATAACCACAGAAAAAGTAAAATATGTCTATAATTGAAGATTTAGTAACTGACATGTCATATTGCACTGTAATACGGAAATGGATTCAATCTCCCCTTAACATTAATCTTGAGTTTAACAAACTCAATGAGTTGAGGGCCAACTGTAATACCGGGCCTATGTATTTTATTTTTTTATAAATATTATTGTAAACAAATATATATTTTAAGTTGTACTGTTCCTGCTGCTGATTTGTGTCCAATGTTTTTTTTTATATTTAGTTGCTTCACATATTATATTATTGATTTTATGATACATTTTCTTTTTTACCTAGTGTATAATTGTTTTTTTTTTTCTATGATTGTTCTCAGTATGTATATTTTAATGCATGTTTGTAAAAGGCAATTTATGCCGTTAATGATTAAATAAATAAATAAATAATAAGTCACCTTATTGATTGTCCAACTCACTTAAAGAAATCAATATAATTTTCATTGTCAGATGTTCCTCATTCATTCTTTCCATGTGAACAAACCACCAAAATGTGTTTACATTAATTCTGTTAACAATATCTTTCTTCGATTTAAATTCAGCTCTTATATCCACATTTATTTTTCTGTCATACATTGTTATTTGCATATTATAATGTAATTATATAAAAATGATAATACCTTCGTTGGGTTTGTTCCCCTTCAGCGACGAGTTTCTGCTTCTGTCAGTGATGGCCAACTTTTCTGTAGCCTCTTCCGGTGGCATAACCTCCACGTTGTGATCTTGACCGTGACAGATGAGACCCCTCACCTTCAGATTTGTCTCATGGTCTCCCTCCAGCCACGGCTTCACACTAGTTATACCGTCCTTCATTATTTCATTTATAAAGTAGTCAATTATTTCTTTACCTGAAATAATAAAAAAAAATTAATTTAATTTGAAATAGGTAGTATAAAATACACACAGGATCACTTCCACACAACTACATACAAATATTTAACTGTTTAAACTGGTGAAGGCCTAGATGGGATATGGGGCCTAAAACTACATATATCAATTTCCTGAGATAGAGAAAGCATCAATTGTTTTATTTTCTAACTTTCGATTTGTTCCAAGAGAATTTATTTCTCTTAACAGATCGATAAAGTTTCAATCCAAGACCCGTGAGATTTTGTATGGCCAAGTCTACATTTTTCATGGTTTTTCAATTTTGAAGTCAAAAACACCAACTTAAAGGCTTCGCAGCATATATGTTATGCATATGGATTAACTCAGAATACGGAGTAGAACATTTAGTGTGTTTGTGTGTGTCCGTCCCCCCTTTGTAACTTTTGATCCGCTTGATTCACAGAGCCTAAAATGTTAGGCCTACAAAACTTTTATACTATAAGTTTATATGTTTGAATGCCTATATTTCCATTTTTTTTTAAATATTGAAAAATGCCGAAACAACCCAACTGGATAATTTAATTTTCTATAAAAAGTACACACATAATAGTAATACATGTCAAACATTTTTTAAAATTTTTTGTAAAAATTTAATTTAGTGACGGAATTGTTTCATACAATTTGTATGACAGTTTACACAATATCTATGGAGACCCTCAATAGTTTGATACTTAATCTCCATACATACATACCATTAAGCTGTTTACATATTCATGTTAGGAAAAAAGGACTGACCTCTATACTATCCTAACTTGACATAAAATAAATACTAAATAATTTGCATTTAAGGGTTCAAAAAAAAGTAGATTTTTAATTAAAGAATGAGATATGAAATCTACCGACAGATTTTTTACTTTTTTATTAACTATTCTTGATATTAAAAAAAAAATCTTGTATATCACAGATTTGGTGACATACAATATTTATTCATGTTTCATACATTAGAAGGTAATAATTGCGCATATTTGTGTACATCCCGTATGCCCAAGATCATAGACATTAATAAGAACCTTATGATATACCTTTAGAAATATTTGCAGAATACTGTTTCATTCCAATCTTTTCTATGGCATTTTCAAAACCATAAAAACTCTTGACGTCCAATGACACAGTTTGTTCAAAGCAGGTCCACTCTGGATTCTCAGGATGTACCTGAAAATAAAGAACAAACAAATTACGTTTACACTATACTTTAACAGTCTTATTTATAATAACTTATGTTACGTTTAAATCAGTGTATAACAACAATACTGAAAATCACTATTCATAATAGCATATATAAGGCAATAATGCTATATAACGGCTACATTACGCCTATATAAGATAAACACGGTCCCAGGTTGTTTTAACAGCAATATAAGAAGAGTATAGGGACCAAACATTACTGAAAATCACTATTCATAATAACATATATAAGGCAATAATGCTATATAACGGCTACATTACGCCTATATAAGATAAACACGGTCCCAGGTTGTTTTAACAGCAATATAAGAAGAGTATAGGGACCAAACATTACTGAAAATCACTATTCATAATAACATATATAAGGCAATAATGCTATATAACGGCTACATTACGCCTATATAAGATAAACACGGTCCCAGGTTGTTTTAACAGCAATATAAGAAGAGTATAGGGACCAAACATTACTGAAAATCACTATTCATAATAACATATATAAGGCAATAATGCTATATAACGGCTACATTACGCCTATATAAGATAAACACGGTCCCAGATTGTTTTAACAGCAATATAAGAAGAGTATAGGGACCAAACATTACTGAAAATCACTATTCATAATAACATATATAAGGCAATAATGCTATATAACGGCTACATTACGCCTATATAAGATAAACACGGTCCCAGGTTGTTTTAACAGCAATATAAGAAGAGTATAGGGACCAAACATTACTGAAAATCACTATTCATAATAACATATATAAGGCAATAATGCTATATAACGGCTACATTACGCCTATATAAGATAAACACGGTCCCAGATTGTTTTAACAGCAATATAAGAAGAGTATAGGGACCAAACATTACTGAAAATCACTATTCATAATAACATATATAAGGCAATAATGCTATATAACGGCTACATTACGCCTATATAAGATAAACACGGTCCCAGGTTGTTTTAACAGCAATATAAGAAGAGTATAGGGACCAAACATTACTGAAAATCACTATTCATAATAACATATATAAGGCAATAATGCTATATAACGGCTACATTACGCCTATATAAGATAAACACGGTCCCAGATTGTTTTAACAGCAATATAAGAAGAGTATAGGGACCAAACATTACTGAAAATCACTATTCATAATAACATATATAAGGCAATAATGCTATATAACGGCTACATTACGCCTATATAAGATAAACACGGTCCCAGATTGTTTTAACAGCAATATAAGAAGAGTATAGGGACCAAACATTACTGAAAATCACTATTCATAATAACATATATAAGGCAATAATGCTATATAACGGCTACATTACGCCTATATAAGATAAACATGGTCCCAGGTTGTTTTAACAGCAATATAAGAAGAGTATAGGGACCGAACATTTCCGATAATTCCCGAATGTTGCCGATGGTCGCATTACATGTCAATTATTTTTGACATTTGTGAAGCGACGTGAATATTTGTTTTCTATTTCTTTTCACAAATTAATGAAACAGATAATTATAAATACGATCAAACATATTGTTTCGCGTCTTAATTACAAAAAATATTTGTCATAACCACTGACAGATCATTTAAGAATGGGTATTTCATTATTGCTTTAGTTTTCGCTTCAGTTTTTCATATAAATATCTAAATAATGTTATTGAAGAAATAAAATATAAAAATAAAGCCCAAACACTATAGGAAACATTATATACTTTGTATTCAAAACATCGACAAATGTCAAATAACCGGAGAAACATGAATGATTTGCAACGTTGTCAGCTCAAACACTAACATAGCAACGATATTGTTATATTGCTATATAAATGTTATTATGAATAGTCAAGAATATAGGTGCTTATACTATGTTTTAGTTATATAATGTTTTTACCGCAGTATAAGGAAATATTATGAATAAGACCGTAAATCGAATATTTTTATTATTGCATATGCGCAAACATTGGATTTTTTTCCCTGTCGGGAGTCAAAGATATTTTTTAACAGATTTTTAATTATCTCAATAGAGACGAAGTTGGAATATTTATTGTAGGAGAACCGGGAAATCAAGGCACCTACAGGGCTTACGACCTGTCATCGGCTGGTTTACGTGATCACTTTATGCGCTTGCGCAACGTTCACCAATTATGCCTTTTAATGAGATCCCTATCAATTCAATTTTGAAAGTTCTATATATTGTATAACAATATATAGAACTTTCAAAATTGAATTGATAGGGATCTCATTAAAAGGCATAATTGGTGAACGTTGCGCAAGCGCATAAAGTGATCACGTAAACCAGCCGATGACAGGTCGTAAGCCCTGTAGGTGCCTTGATTTCCCGGTTCTCCTACAATAAATATTCCAACTTCGTCTCTATTGAGATAATTAAAAATCTGTTAAAAAAAAAAAAAGACCGTAAATCTTTTACTTCTCTTTGTTCTAGATCATCATGATCTGTATTTAAACAATTTATTTCTCTTGGGGAGTGGAGCACTCATCTATCCATCAATCTTTGGGACGGTCTTACTGTAAAGTGTTCTCTTCAGTATTGCTATCTCTTCCTGCCCCATCTTATGTCTTCTATCTGACTTAAATGACTGAGAATTTTTGGTGTATATTTTATTTTGAATAGCTTCTCTATGTCAAATATTAATTTAACACACATTAAATAACAATTTGTCACATTCTGGAGACTAACAATATTTATAGCCTTACAGACTCAGACCGAAAACACAATTAAAAACTGTATCTCCATTATAAAATCGGCCCTTGAACCATTGACTTAGTCTTTATTTTTAATGGGTTCCACTCATCATTCAACCAGCACCCCAAGTATTTAAAACGGGACACCTGTTCTATTAAACAACCATTGATAAAGAGGCTTATATTGTTGAAGGTATAATTTAAATGTGAAAAACCAACAAGTAATAAGTTTGGCATTTATCAAGTATTATTTATAGAGAAGCATTATAAGTGAATGTTGACTATTTCATATCTTAAACTAGAAACTATTATGGCTTCCTTTAATTATGTCAGGTTCAATTATCTCTTGGGTAAGTTAATACTATTTCAAGTAAAATACAAGATTAAAGAGAAAATTCAAACACATTATTGAGGCTGTAAACAGAACTCAACAAAATCACAACACAGTCGTTTAACAGATTTTTAATTATCTCAATAGAGACGAAGTTGGAATATTTATTGTAGGAGAACCGGGAAATCAAGGCACCTACAGGGCTTACGACCTTGATTTCCCGGTTCTCCTACAATAAATATTCCAACTTCGTCTCTATTGAGATAATTAAAAATCTGTTAAAAAAATATCTTTGACTCCCGACAGGGAAAAAAATCCAATGTTTGCGCATATGCAATAATAAAAATATATTCGATTACAGTCGTTTAACTTACGCAGAAATATTAAAGATTTTTTTTTATTCATTTATTATTTATTTTTTTTACAATTAACACAATAACAAAATTTATAAATGTTGCTACTCTCTCAATAGAGTTCGAGAGAGTAACTCATTACACTATATTATAAATTTACACACTAGAAAAATACAAGTAACAAAACTATGACCTTTTATAGCTTTTTCAAATTTATATCTCAATTCTCAATTTTTATATCAAGCTCGAGAATGTTTAATTGAAAGATATATTGGGAGTAGAATGAAGATACATGCCTTAAAATGGTTCAGACACATAGAAAGAATGAATGATGAATGTCTGACTAAAAATATTTATTCTTGTTGAATATTTTTTACATTTTGATAACATACAGTTTTTTTTATACTCTTAACTTAGAGGTATGAACATTCATATTATATTAACATACTTTGTATGAACATGCATATCTTAACAAAGTGGTATGAACATGCATATCAAAACATAAAGAGGTATAAACATCAGGTAAACGTGACCGTTGTGTTTTTTACACGTCTGTTGGTAATTAACTGAGATATATAAAACAATTGAATGTTTTCATGGAACATAAATTGACGTCGAAATGAATTATCACACAAAAAATGTACATAATGCATCATTTACATGTGTATTTACACTATTCAGTCATTGTACCATATAAAGACCATTTGCCAATTTCAATAAAAACAATACAAATTTCAAAAACAAATTAGCAGGAAAATGAAAAACATTTTGTGAATAATTATCCAACTATCTATTTGTTCAAGAGAATCTATTTCTATAAACAGATCGACAAAGTTTCTTGCCAAGATCTACAATGTTTTGTATGGCCAGGTCTACATTTTTCATGGTTTTTCAACTTTGAAGAAAAAAAACACCAACTTAGAGAGTAAGTATATTGATTAACTATGGATATGGATTAAGAATTTGGAGTAGAACATTTAGTGTGTTTGTTTGTTTGTGTGTGTGTGTGACAGTCCCCCCTTGTAACTTTTGACCCGCTTGATTCACAGAGCCTAAAATTTCAAAAAGTATATAAAACATAGGCCTACAAAACTTTTATACTACAAGTTTATGTTTGACTGCCTATATTTCCATTTTTTTGAAATATCGAAAAAAGCCGAAAAAATCCAACTAGACAATTTAATTTTCTATAAAAAATACACACATTATAGTAGTACATAGTCAAAAAAACACCAAATTAGAGGCTTCGCAGCATATATTTAGTGACTACATTGTTTCAAACAATTTGTATGGCAGTATACACAATATCCACAAGATTCTCAATAGTCTGATACTTAATCTCCATACATATCATCAAGCTTTTTACATATTCGGGGTAGGAAACAATTTGGAATTTGACCAATAATTTGGATTTAAGGGTTTATAGTTTGGAATGTATACCTGAACTTGAATACTATCACCATTGACAGTTGGATCTTATGTGTTACATGCAACTAGTTTCCTTTAAACATGTATAGAGGAAAACAAGATACTTAATACAAGTATACCATTTTTACTCTCATTATTTTATTTTTATTTTATTTTATTTTATTATTGTGAAAAGGTTAAAAAACCTATAAAATAAGTGATATTTTGCTTATTGTAAATATCAAGGTTCTATGTAGATCATTTTTTACAGTTGAATTATTGTTTTTTTTTTGTATTTTTTTATTATTACTGTATTTATTTTCCGAGGCACCAAATACTTATTTTTTTATCTTTTTGTACATAATATAAACAAATATATTGCACACTGGTGGGCGTATTGCCATTAGGAAAATTCTTCCAACCAACCAGATTACAAATTGACAAAATTGTGAATGTAGGTACATCAACAAAAGAATGAAAACAAAAAAAACAAAGAAAATATATATTGCACTAAGATAACAATTAAAAGAAAAAAAAAATAAATACTACATAGCAAAAAAGGATAGAGAAAGGACAAGGAGAGGAAACCGGGATCAGGTGTTTAGGGATAAATATTTCTATCACAAAATGAGTTAGACGACGCAATATTCGGACTTAGGCTATTATTATTGTTATACCTTATTAACTTAATTTGAGATTTCACGTTGGTCAGGTTGGTTGGAAGAGACTACCTCATGGCAATAAACCCACTTTTGTGCAATTACTGTACATAAAGTTTTGATTGCGTTTTCAGTCTGGATCTGTGAGACGATTAATATCGTAATTCTCCAGAATGTAGCAACTTATTATAGGGTGCATGTTAAATTAATATTTGACATAGTAACTGTTAGTTGCTTGAGGTTAAAAAAAAACAAGTATAAATAAATAACTCCTTGTCAAACAAGTACATATACATCTTTCTAAGTTCCCTAAATTAAGCATAAATGCTTGTCCTACAGGTGAACGAAATCGGTCGAGGCAGGGTGGGATCGAACTCACCATCACTGGATTACTAAGCCAGCGCCCTAACCGTTCTGCTATCGAGCCATCTGATATAAATTTAGAAATTGATGAAAAAAACATGTTCAAAAATGGTGAAATCATAACTTTCCACTGTTACATAGAAAAAATAAATTAAAACATCTGTTATGATACAAATATAATATAATATACTGATTCTGTCTAAATATATTATCACCACAAGTAAAACCTGCCTGACGTATAGATGTATAGCAAATTAGCATAAATCATTTTCAACAGCTATGGATATCATGACCATTATCTATTTATTACACCAGTCTTTCAATTAGCATAAACATAATTGCCTTAATCTTCTAATGGCGTACTTTATAACAACTATGTAAGCTATACAATATTTATCATATAGCTTGATTCCTATTTCATATCCTTTTCTCAATATCTTTTCATCGCCATGAATTGATTTTACTGAAAATTTTATTGAATGGTGGTCTGTTGGTAAAGCTGGTATGCACATAAAAAAATTGAATTTTTTAAAGTATTTTTTTTATATTTACATTAATTAAAAAAAAAAAACAATTGGCTCACGACAATAATTCTCAGTTTGACATTGTAAAATATTTTTTGATTATGTTTCCTACCAATAGGCTTCGCCCTATGGAATCCTTATATAATTAATATTTCACATTAATATACCTATTATTATATAAGTATTTTATTTATTTATTTTATTATATTTACGGTGTTTGCCATTTACATAAAGTTTTCACAAAAGATATAAAATAAAAGATATAAACAAGGAAAAGGAAAATGAAAATAAAAGCAAAAAGAAATATATAGAAAAACGGGATAAGTCTATAACTTATACAAAATAAAAAAAATACATTCAAAGAAAATTTAAACTAAGATCTACAAATAAAAAGAAGTACTAAAATAAAATAAGAAGCAGTATAAAAAATGTAGGTATGAACTAACAAAAAAAACAATAAGTAAGTATTAATTATTAATATAACGAAACAATCAGTGGAATTTTGTAAGGATTTATAAATAAATAGGTGAATGTTGCGCAATCACTTAAAGTGATCTAGTAAATCAGCCAATGACAGCTTGTAAGCCCTGTAGATGCCTGATTTCCCAGTTCTCTTATAATATACTATATAAAGTTTTAAAAGAAATAATCCAACTGTCAATTTGTACAAGAGAATTTATTTCTCTTAAAATATTGGCGGCTAGTTTGAACCTCATTCCAGTGCGAGGAAACTGTGTGGAAAGTCTATATTTTGAACGGTTTTTCAGCACATATGTCGACTGTAAATTTTTGATGGATATCTACGTATACATACATACTATGTATCACACAATGTCCCTATTATAAATGTGTGTTCATTCCCGATCATGCGTGGATAATAAGCAAAACTTACAAAATATCTGCACTTCTCGATAACTTCAACACGGCTGCTGAAGCTCTCGTTTGTTGCTTCAATGTACAGGCACTTTCCTCTTCTGTCCAGGTGGTTCTTTTGGATGAAAAACACAGTCTCCACGCCGATCATCTAAAGGACAAAAGAACAAAAATACATTTTAATTTATTTAAAGACCACGAATAGCACGTTTGTGTGCTAGTTCTGGGTAATTCAGATCGACTTACGCATATGGCAACTGAGTAGAATATTAGAACTGGAATTTGAAATCTAATTCTTATAATAAATAAAAATTCTATCAAATTCATTGATAAGGGAACTCAATGATGTTAAGCTCTGTGGGTGCCTTAATTTCCCCGTTTCCTTATTTCTATATCTCTGTTGAGGTATATTTGAAAACATTGGAATAAATTTAATTTAATTAAATAAACCATAGTACCGTAGGCCCCAAAAGTAAAGTAGGCTTACAAAAAGAAATGTAGAAAAGCTCAAATGCACACAGCAATCCATGGAAAGATCCATGGAAGAAAGATTATTCTTTGTCGGACTATAGAGTGCTACCACCGACGAAGTGTATCTTGTAATTAATATTTTGCATTGATGCATGATGATATCGGATTATTCTTTGTCGGACTATAGAGTGCTACCACCGACGAAGTGTATCTTGTAATTAATATTTTGCATTGATGCATGATGATATCGGATTATTCTTTGTCGGACTATAGAGTGCTACCACCGAAGAAGTGTATCTTGTAATTAATATTTTGCATTGATGCATTATGATATCGGATTATTCTTTGTCGGACTATAGAGTGCTACCACCGACGAAGTGTATCTTGTAATTAATATTTTGCATTGATGCATGATGATATCGGATTATTCTTTGTCGGACTATAGAGTGCTACCACCGACGAAGTGTATCTTGTAATTAATATTTTGCATTGATGCATGATGATATCGGATTATTCTTTGTCGGACTATAGAGTGCTACCACCGACGAAGTGTATCTTGTAATTAATATTTTGCATTGATGCATTATGATATCGGATTATTCTTTGTCGGACTATAGAGTGCTACCACCGACGAAGTGTATCTTGTAATTAATATTTTGCATTGATGCATGATGATATCGGATTATTCTTTGTCGGACTATAGAGTGCTACCACCGACGAAGTGTATCTTGTAATTAATATTTTGCATTGATGCATTATGATATCGGATTATTCTTTGTCGGACTATAGAGTGCTACCACCGACGAAGTGTATCTTGTAATTAATATTTTGCATTGATGCATGATGATATCGGATTATTCTTTGTCGGACTATAGAGTGCTACCACCGACGAAGTGTATCTTGTAATTAATATTTTGCATTGATGCATGATGATATCGGATTATTCTTTGTCGGACTATAGAGTGCTACCACCGACGAAGTGTATCTTGTAATTAATATTTTGCATTGATGCATGATGATATCGGATTATTCTTTGTCGGACTATAGAGTGCTACCACCGACGAAGTGTATCTTGTAATTAATATTTTGCATTGATGCATGATGATATCGGATTATTCTTTGTCGGACTATAGAGTGCTACCACCGACGAAGTGTATCTTGTAATTAATATTTTGCATTGATGCATGATGATATCGGATTATTCTTTGTCGGACTATAGAGTGCTACCACCGACGAAGTGTATCTTGTAATTAATATTTTGCATTGATGCATTATGATATCGGATTATTCTTTGTCGGACTATAGAGTGCTACCACCGACGAAGTGTATCTTGTAATTAATATTTTGCATTGATGCATGATGATATCGGATTATTCTTTGTCGGACTATAGAGTGCTACCACCGACGAAGTGTATCTTGTAATTAATATTTTGCATTGATGCATGATGATATCGGATTATTCTTTGTCGGACTATAGAGTGCTACCACCGACGAAGTGTATCTTGTAATTAATATTTTGCATTGATGCATTATGATATCGGATTATTCTTTGTCGGACTATAGAGTGCTACCACCGACGAAGTGTATCTTGTAATTAATATTTTGCATTGATGCATGATGATATCGGATTATTCTTTGTCGGACTATAGAGTGCTACCACCGACGAAGTGTATCTTGTAATTAATATTTTGCATTGATGCATGATGATATCGGATTATTCTTTGTCGGACTATAGAGTGCTACCACCGACGAAGTGTATCTTGTAATTAATATTTTGCATTGATGCATTATGATATCGGATTATTCTTTGTCGGACTATAGAGTGCTACCACCGACGAAGTGTATCTTGTAATTAATATTTTGCATTGATGCATGATGATATCGGATTATTCTTTGTCGGACTATAGAGTGCTACCACCGAAGAAGTGTATCTTGTAATTAATATTTTGCATTGATGCATTATGATATCGGATTATTCTTTGTCGGACTATAGAGTGCTACCACCGACGAAGTGTATCTTGTAATTAATATTTTGCATTGATGCATGATGATATCGGATTATTCTTTGTCGGACTATAGAGTGCTACCACCGACGAAGTGTATCTTGTAATTAATATTTTGCATTGATGCATGATGATATCGGATTATTCTTTGTCGGACTATAGAGTGCTACCACCGACGAAGTGTATCTTGTAATTAATATTTTGCATTGATGCATGATGATATCGGATTATTCTTTGTCGGACTATAGAGTGCTACCACCGACGAAGTGTATCTTGTAATTAATATTTTGCATTGATGCATTATGATATCGGATTATTCTTTGTCGGACTATAGAGTGCTACCACCGACGAAGTGTATCTTGTAATTAATATTTTGCATTGATGCATTATGATATCGGATTATTCTTTGTCGGACTATAGAGTGCTACCACCGACGAAGTGTATCTTGTAATTAATATTTTGCATTGATGCATGATGATATCGGATTATTCTTTGTCGGACTATAGAGTGCTACCACCGACGAAGTGTATCTTGTAATTAATATTTTGCATTGATGCATGATGATATCGGATTATTCTTTGTCGGACTATAGAGTGCTACCACCGAAGAAGTGTATCTTGTAATTAATATTTTGCATTGATGCATTATGATATCGGATTATTCTTTGTCGGACTATAGAGTGCTACCACCGACGAAGTGTATCTTGTAATTAATATTTTGCATTGATGCATGATGATATCGGATTATTCTTTGTCGGACTATAGAGTGCTACCACCGACGAAGTGTATCTTGTAATTAATATTTTGCATTGATGCATGATGATATCGGATTATTCTTTGTCGGACTATAGAGTGCTACCACCGACGAAGTGTATCTTGTAATTAATATTTTGCATTGATGCATTATGATATCGGATTATTCTTTGTCGGACTATAGAGTGCTACCACCGACGAAGTGTATCTTGTAATTAATATTTTGCATTGATGCATTATGATATCGGATTATTCTTTGTCGGACTATAGAGTGCTACCACCGACGAAGTGTATCTTGTAATTAATATTTTTGGTATGGCTCTGTTGCATTTATAAATAAATTTATTTAGAATATTTCACTTTGTTCAACCACGAGTGATTTATTTGATATGAATGGTTCTTCGTTGGGATCTTCTTCAATTGTCTTTCGTCCTGATGAAAAAGCGGTTGCATCAAAACAGGTTGTATAAAATAATTCACTTGTGGTTTGAAAAAGAAAAAAGCAAATTGTAATGAATCTTTACTTCAGACGACCTCATGGGAAAATCTTTGACAGCTGCCAAGGGGGGATCATTATGTGGTGAGGACGATTATGAAACAATTTAAAAATTCTACAGCAAGATTATGAAAAATTCATGGGCTCAATAATATATTGATAAAAAATTAGCCTTAATTATATGGTTGATAAATTGTTGATCAAAATGAAATGATGTGACAATTTGGAATATTTTCCCTCGTACATTAATTTTGAATGTGGAAACAATTTACCAAGTACACGGCGACACACACACATGAGGTTTCACATAATCATAATACAATCGATAAAATATACATTTGGGCTTATTAATAATTCAGATATCCTTTCCGTTTTCATATAATTTAATATTCCGACCTAGGACTTTGATAAATCTACATATTACATATATGTTGTATATTTCCAGAAAATGTGTCCATTTTGTGAAAAAGAAAAACATTCTACATTTTTAAAAGTGGAAATATAACAAAAAGAAGGGATTCTTGAAAAAACAACTATCTATCTTGATACTTTGCAGCTATTACTTTGTGGTTCATTTTAACTAATAAATTAAAATAATATCTTTTTTGTTTACACCACTTTTGAGTATTTAATGTTAACCGGTTTCAGAGCTGACCCGCTCCCTCGTCCGAACAAATTTATACTAAACTTAAAATTATGTTTAAACCGTGTGTATTGCTACTGTCGTTGGTGGGCGAAATTTAAACTAGAAGGGGTGGTGGGTTTGTTTTACCGCACGGGCAGGTAACGGGAACATATTGAACAGGGGCGTTCTATTTAAATTTATTTGGTTATTTATTATTTCTTCTCTCTTAATTATAGCTCTTTGTATTTCTAATGCCTCTAGATTATCTAGTCTCAGGCCCTCCTTATTAATGTGTAATATTTCCACTCCCGTTTGTTTTTCGAATGAATGATTATTATTTATGAGATGGTTAGCAAATTCCGAAAAGTTGTTGCTCTTTAAGCACCTCATGTGCTCTTTGATTCTTGTTTCAAAATTTCGGCCAGTTTTACCGATGTAGAATGCCGGACAATCACTACAATTTAATTTATACACTCCGGGGTTGCTCAATTTTTCATTTTTATCTTTACTATTTACCAAGAATCTACCCAAATTATTATTAGTATAAAAGGCCGGTTTTATGTTCGACGGTAAATCTTTGACTAATAACGAGTTTACTTTTTCATTTACATATAACATTCTACGCCACTTTTTGTCATCTAAATTATTATCAATTGCTTTACCACCATAAAGGTATGTTTTTACGTTAATCTTTTTTCTGATTTTATTTAAAATATGATCTATAATATCTGTGTTGTATCCATTATTTACCGCGATCTGTTTTATTGTTTTCAACTCTATATTAAAATTGTTATTTGTCAATGTAAATTGTTATTTGTATCTATAATCGTGTCGACTCTATATTAAAATTGTTATTTGTCAATGTAAATTGTTATTTGTATCTATAATCGTGTCGTCAACCTCTCTAATCATACATTTCAAACAGAAGAATTAGATCTACTTTCAAAAGGTTTTAAATACAATCTCCAGTATTCTTATAATAATATAAATAACGCAATAGAAAATTTGGCAGTCGACTTGGAAACAGCATTTAAAAATCAACCGAGAGAATATCATTACAAATGCGCGAAAACCTTAAAAAACAACCATCTGTCAAGTAATAATAAGAATAAATGGTATAACAGAAAAGAGTTCCAACTAGTTAAAAACATCCGTAATGTGATGAATGAAAAGAACTTGATCTTAACTAAAGCAGATAAGGGAAACACAGCAGTAATTATGGATAAATTTGACTATGATAAAAAAATTAACGATTTTCTACAAGACAAAAACTTTCAAGTATTACTAAAGGATCCTACAAACAATTATCAAGAAAAAGTGAAAAGTGCTATAAAAACGTGTAAAAGTGATATTATTAAAAACATATTTAAATCTCAGGTTTTACTAATAAATCCGAAACCACCGAAACTTTATGGTCTATTGAAACTTCATAAAGAAAATAAACCAATTAGACCCGTGGTATCGTATTACAATGCTCCAACTTTTAAATTAGCATCTACAATAATATCCATTATTAACAATAGTAATGTATTTAAACCTATTTATTCTATCGACAATTCTTTACAATTTGTGAATTTCCTTAAAGATAAGAAATTTCCTAGTAATGCTCGATTAGTGTCCTTTGATATTGTGAGTTTATTCACTAACGTTCCAGTAATAGAAAGTAAAAAAATAATTAAGGAGATACTTTGTAATTCTGATTTATCACCCGATTTAAATAGTGATTTAGAATGTTTGTTTAATTTGTGTCTAGATCAAAATTATTTTCAATACAATAATAGAATTTATAAACAAAAAGAAGGTCTCCCCATGGGAGGACCTGCAAGCCCATTAGTAGCAAATATTTTTGTCAATCATTTAGAAAATAAGATTTTTAATTGTAAATCACCATTGTTAAAGTATGTAACACTGTGGAAACGATATGTGGATGACATTTTTTGTATTTGGACGGGAAGTATTCGCCAATTAAACGTGTTCTTAAATTTAATTAATTCCTTTCACAAAAACATACAATTCACCCTCGAAACTGATAATAACGCGACCCTTAATTTTCTTGATTTAACTTTAACTTTGACAAATAATATAATTGATTTCAGTATTTATCGTAAACCCACATATACGGACACAGTGATACATAACTTATCGAATCACCCTGTGTCGCATAAACTATCTGCCTTTTACTCTATGGTACATCGCTTAGTAAATGTCCCTATGACAAATAACAATTTTAATATAGAGTTGAAAACAATAAAACAGATCGCGGTAAATAATGGATACAACACAGATATTATAGATCATATTTTAAATAAAATCAGAAAAAAGATTAACGTAAAAACATACCTTTATGGTGGTAAAGCAATTGATAATAATTTAGATGACAAAAAGTGGCGTAGAATGTTATATGTAAATGAAAAAGTAAACTCGTTATTAGTCAAAGATTTACCGTCGAACATAAAACCGGCCTTTTATACTAATAATAATTTGGGTAGATTCTTGGTAAATAGTAAAGATAAAAATGAAAAATTGAGCAACCCCGGAGTGTATAAATTAAATTGTAGTGATTGTCCGGCATTCTACATCGGTAAAACTGGCCGAAATTTTGAAACAAGAATCAAAGAGCACATGAGGTGCTTAAAGAGCAACAACTTTTCGGAATTTGCTAACCATCTCATAAATAATAATCATTCATTCGAAAAACAAACGGGAGTGGAAATATTACACATTAATAAGGAGGGCCTGAGACTAGATAATCTAGAGGCATTAGAAATACAAAAAGCTATAAATAAGAGAGAAGAAATAATAAATAACCAAATAAATTTAAATAGAACGCCCCTGTTCAATATGTTCCCGTTACCTGCCCGTGCGGTAAAACAAACCCACCACCCCTTCTAGTTTAAATTTCGCCCACCAACGACAGTAGCAATACACACGGTTTAAACATAATTTTAAGTTTAGTATAAGTTTGTTCGGACGAGGGAGCGGGTCAGCTCTGAAACCGGTTAACATTAAATACTCAAAAGTGGTGTAAACAAAAAAGATATTATTTTAATTTAAACAACTATCTATTATTTGCAGGTTTTGAATATTAACAAAGTGATAAATTCAAAATACTTTACACTGTGAAAACATGAAACAGAAAATCACTAATGGGATAGGCACAGAGATTTTAGAAACATTTTAACAGATTTTAGAAACATTTTAGAAACATTTTACTGTGATTATGTTAGAAACAGGGAGTTAAAGTAACTATAAGGCTTGCGACCTGCAATGTTCCTAAAAGTTTTCAATGAAACAACCCTAAGTTTTGAACTGGGTACTGCCTAATTCAAAAAGATGGCAACATCGTATAAGACCACACTTTTAACTAATTACAAATATTTTTCTTTTCTTTTTTTCGCTTGAATTGTCATTGTTAAATTAATCTGTCGAACAATGTAATTGGCTTTTTTTTTTTAGGGTGGCGGTTCTTAAGGAAAACACACTTAGGTCAATCGGCCCTTTGTGATACCACATTCGGGCTGTCCTCCCACTCACTCATCCACCTTGAACCAGCCTAAGTGGCTAACGAATGTCATAATGTCTCCGATGTCGGCCGACACTATGTCAATTAAATCATCAGAAGAAACATCCCAAGGAGCTTCTCCTAATTCTAGAGAGAGCAGGACAGTGACAGAGGAAGTTGACCACCGTCTCCTCCTCCTCCTCGTCTTGGCATGCTCTGCAGTAATCGTATGCCTCCAGCCCTAGCCTTCTGGCATGCTTTCCTATAACCCAGTGTCCCATTAATACTGATATGACTCTGGCGAGTGAGTCTCTTTTGAACAAGAGTATTTCTTTGGTTCTTCCGAGATCATATTTCGGCCATGTTTTCTGGCAATGGAGCATGTGCTCTCCTCGGATCACCTCTGGTCAGCACAAGCAGTCGTTTTCTCACTGACCCGGAGTTTACATGTTGTCATGTAATTGGCTTACTTTCTTTATAGCAATTTTTTTATTAATGTAAAATATGTAATGGCTGTTTTGTTTCCAAAAATGAAATAAAATAAAAAAAAATAAAATATTGCTTTGAATCACCTCACACAGATGGCAGTTGCGTAGAATATTAAAACTCAATAATTGAGAAATCAACTATGAAGTAACATAATCAATTGGTACCACGCCCTTTGAGTTGTGTTAACCCTTTGAGATCCGTTGGCAGTTTAGTATAAATTCAAGGTGCAGTATATACAAAAAATCTTTGCCCAAATTTAGAATACATTTTTGGTACCAAGTAGTTACCTGACGTTGTGCTTCTTGTGTCTTTTGAGGTAGAGTATTTACAAATAGGTTTGCTTTTTAGAATGGATCTAGTATAAAGTTGCCTTACATCTAGTACTTTAAATTGCTTAAAAAGCTCTTCAGAAAAATATCTAAAAGGCTTGTTGTTTATGACTTTTGTAATAGGTACATTTTGTAGTATGTGTTCATATTTTTTCTAATAACAGTTTTAGACAATATACATAATAATCGTATGCACCTACCTTTTTGAGCAAGTATGGAGCTTCTACGTGTAGTTGACATCTTCTCGTCGTGTGTCTCTGCGACCAGTCGGCTGCCCAACGATCCTCAGTCACGACGCAGTCTAATACAACAGGAATTTGTGGACATCGAGGAAACCGACGTTCATATGCCTGGGAAAAAGGAAAATAAAACATTTGTAAAAAACTAACCATTCATACAGAATTATCAGATTTATAATAATCTCCTCTCAATCTCTAGAATATTGGAAAGCAAATTCACCTAATGGCAATCATTACAGCTATTTATATTTTATTTTTATTTTGGATATTCAACAGTACAGTAGAATATAATAACATAGTATGAGATTAAGAACAATGGAAAAAACAGTAAATGATAGACTACGGTACATAATAACAGGACATCATATCAAGTGATTGTTAAAGTTTTACATTTAATTTTTAACAAATGAGAAAAACAAAATTATAGGAACATACAAGGAACAGTAAAAAGAAGATTATATTCTAAAATCATAACATGGGATTCTAACGTACTTAAGGCTTTACGAAAAAGGTGTATTAACTATACTAAGAGCAATTTACGAGGGCATTTTTAACAACGCCAAGTGCACTTAGTGACGCTCTAAGCCATTCTCGTATGTTTATAATAAATGGACACAGACTACATTGATCAGAAGATGCATTATGAAGACATAAAGAGCGTATGTTTATAATAAATGGACTTTGTTTTTATAATGTATTGTTTTAAGTTTTTTCTTAAATTTATCATTATTATAATTTTATACAGTTATTAGTTTTTTTTGCTTTCCTTTCTATCATGTAAATAGTTGCAGCTCCGTTTTAGTGCTATGCTTATTTTACAAGTATGTATCTACATAAGTTGCTACAGATATTCTGTTTTTGCTTTCCTTTCTATCATGTAAATAGTTGCAACTCCGTTTTAGTGCTATGCTTATTTTACAAGTATGTATCTACATAAGTTGCTACAGATATTCTGTTTTTGCTTTCCTTTCTATCATGTAAATAGTTGCAACTCCGTTTTAGTGCTATGCTTATTTTACAAGTATGTATCTACATAAGTTGCTACAGATATTCTGTTTTTAGATTTAAAAAAGTATGGTATTCAATAAAAATTCAAAAATAACGTGGACAAATATTAACAAATTTTAATGATTTTTTTTAACTATACAAGTAAAGAATGATTTTTTATGCTTATAATAAAAAAACACACATTTATTAAAAAATATTTAAAAAATTAAAAAAATTGTGTTTTCCCTTTTTACAGCAAGCGCATATAAGGTTGGATCGCCTAATCTTATTTGATTTGCTGCACACTATACACTGGCGTAAATCGCGACCGGGCATTTTTTTTTCAGCATCATAGCGCTGCGTCACATTTTACATAACTGACACATACAGCGCGATGGCGCTGGGCCACACTCTAACAGTTAAATCTTTCTGAATGAAGTTTTTCTATGTAATGTATGATTTTTTTGTAATTACCCATTTTTAATATAATGCAAGTATATAAATGCAAGAGGTCGGGGACGCCCAAGAAAGGGATGGCACAACCATGTGAACGAAATTTTGAAAGACGGAAATGTTAGAAGTGTGAGCAATAGACGAACATGTATGAGACGATGGATGAATGTGGACGAGGCGAGGGATGCGTGCCAGGATAGAAAAATGTGGCGTTCGGTTCTCTCTGCCTACCCCGCAAGGGACATGGCGTGATGGTATGTATGTATGTATGTATGCAAGTACAATAACCAAACCAAAGAAACGAGAGGCCATAAATAGTATAGTGGTAGGAAAATTAATTTTATAACCAAAAAAACAAACAGAAAAATAAATGCATAAATTGTTTATAAACAAAATGTCATGATTTTTTTTAATTCCATTTTGTCTTGTGGTTAACTCTTTGAGTGATAATTATTTTTTCCGCCATTAAATAATAACAAATGATAAGGAATCTATTTTTACAATCAAGATAACAAAATGAATGGATCGTATTCAATGAATGCACCTTGCAAACATGATCAATTTTATAACATATTACAGAAGGTAAAGAAATGGACTACTTGTGCACTCGATATTTAAAATTTAGAATGTTTCAAGTTGACTTTGTGTCGAATGAAGGATTTCATTATAAAAGAATCCACTGTTTGATCATTACGAAATGCATCCATTTTAAGGGAAGTTTTAAAATGAACACAATTTAAAAATGAGTGGGTTGTGGCCAACGCTATACTCCTCACTACCAAGACACTCAAAAAAATATCAATTTTTTTATGGAAAATTTTCACTATTTTCATGACATAGTTGGTAAAATTATTTTTTATTGAAATATTTTATTATGAAAACTTGATAATTCTTCAATGCCATTTTATGAAAGTGATGCACTTTTAAATCAATTTGGAAATAAAAATAACAAATTTCGAGTTTCCTGAGCTTGGGGTCATTTTGAAATATTTGACAGTTAAAAATATTGAGAAGCACTATTCAGATATCCTTCAAAATCTAATGGGGTCTAAGCGAGTATTAAATCTATAAATTTGTAATATTTGAATAGAAAGAGTAGGCACTTTAGTCTATAATCGATAAATCGATACACAGCACACAAACAGATACATTGTGATAAAAATATCAAAACACAATCTCAGCATGATACTAGTTGATAATCTGAAATGAAAAAAATAAGCTTAAAATTGCGAAATCAAAAATCCCCACTATATGCCCTTAGGGTGGTGAGGAATGAAAAAAGAAAAATGGCTTTGTTAGGTGAATGAAAACAGTTGAGGTATAGTAGGGTCCGAACTTACGTTCACTGGATTATGAAGCCAGCATGATGATTGATCTGCCACTGACCAATATAAACTATTGATTTATCCAGGTGGTTAGAAGAAATTGCCTAATGGCAATAAACCTGCCAGTGTGCAATACATTTATATACATTATGTACAAAAATATGAATAAATAAATAAAATAATTTGTGAAGAGGCATGTATGTTAAATGGTGGACTGTATTGCAAATAAATGAATCAACACTACGGACAAATCAGAACTACAGTTTGGTAGCACTTACCCTTCTTGCAGATCCCAATCCACCGAAGCCTTGGAGAAAGGAATTCGGGAATTGGAGTTGGAAGAGAAATTAGGATAGGCTTCTTTTTGCGAACTTACACCCAAATTCACTATCACAGATTTCTAATGATACAAATATGGTACAAAATGAATAAGAACATTTTTAAACAAATTATAAATGGTTACTGATGTAACAATGCGAAAAAAAATGGCAACTGATGTTGCTCCCACTGATGTTTGAAATCGAATGAAATATGTAACAAAAAAAAACCACCTACACCCACAATAGTAGGTAGGTATTATCAAAATTACCCAACAAGGCAGGTTTATCGTCATAAGGCAATCACTTCCAAATAACCCAATCAATGCAAACACTTCTATTAGTAGGAGAGCAAGGAGAGCAAGAACGACAGGATATTTTATAGTACCCATGCGGAGACATAGAATTGCACAGAGACATGCTTCATTCGTAGCACCAACAACATTTAATACTCTACCAACGATATACCTTTAGGAAAGAGATGGATAAATGGATGCAAGGTGAGAACTTTCCCAATATATCTGATCTGCTGTTATAGAGGAAACTATTACGTACCTATACCTACTTATTGTAGCTATGTTAAATGTTGTGGATCTTTTGGGAATGGCTCATGATTTTTCATGTTTTGAAAACACAATTCTCATTTTTTACCCCTATCGAATACCACGGTGAATCTGAGTCTTGGTGGCTGACGCAACTGCGTATGTAATAAAAAAAAATTAAAAAAAATATGTATATTATATAGATTTTACTGTATCCTATTCCAATATAATTCCCACATACAGGCTTAGCCTTAGTGGGATCCTTACATATATTTTAATATATGCTATGTACCTAACTATGTAAGGATTTGAAATAAAATAAATAAATGTGAAGCCTCAAGAATGGTGTCAAATCACAAGATCTTGACAGCCAATTTACTTCAGCGTGAAATCATTTGATCGCTGATCTTAGAGCCCAACATATTTGATTCAAACACAATGTGCACCTTGTAGTGCAGTGATGTACTTTACATTTCGCATGAATCCATACAAAATTACGACATGAGTTTGTTTTGACAAAAATATTAACAGTTAAAAAAACTCAACAGATTGGCCACTGTACATATAAATTGTACAATATGCTTCACACATAAATTAAAGTAGGTACTTAATTAGTGTAAGTGTGAATTATGTTAAATAATTTACAATCACATACTTAATTGCATTTTATAATTGGTATATTAAGTCAGATAAATATAAATGAGTGTTTTCATAACTAAAAACATCAAAACATTGAAAATAAAAAAAAAACTTTCATAATTTATACAGGTAAGTAAACAATTTATTAAAATATCATTTCTACCATTATGCACTTCCTCAAAAGAATTAGCAGAACAATGCGTAAATTTTAAATTATTTATAAAATGCAACAAACGCACCAATCAAGCTTTCAATTGGTAATAATTCAACCATCCAGATACTTAATATATCAAAGGATTATGCTTTTAGGAGGTCCCTATAATACATATCAACCCTAATGATTTCTGTTTATTAATGTTTAAAAAATCTTTTAACGATTCTACATGTATTCATTATCACCAATTTTTGCATTTTATTATTAATTTTCCATAAATCTATAATTTATAAGTTACGACTAAACGATTTTGAAATAATGCCAGTTGCTGACATAATGAACGGAAATATTACTATTTTACGAGTTTGTCAAAGTTTTTT
Source organism: Molanna angustata (assembly GCA_963576475.1). Lineage (NCBI taxonomy): Eukaryota > Metazoa > Arthropoda > Insecta > Trichoptera > Molannidae > Molanna > Molanna angustata. The sequence continues at coordinate 34,046,525 of OY754975.1, read as the reverse complement.
TTATCCCGTTACCTAAATCAGTGTAAATTTCTAATTTATCATCAAATAATTTTATAATATTTCTAAAAAATTTGAACAGCCACGTCGCAAATATATGTTTATTTTTTTATTTTACTGTGCATTATTATATCAGGTCTGTTATGTTGTATTGATCAGTCATTAAATATTGTTTTATCGTAATAAATTGAACTATTATGATTTTCTAAAAATGTAATTGGTTCATATTAATAATATGGTTTTATGCTTATTGCGTCAATTAATTCATATTTAATATCTAAATTATGATGTATTATTTTTGTTACTTGGTTATGTCTAAATGTATATTCTGATTGTTATCTATTCTCTATTAAAATCATTATTTTACTTTTATTTGTGTCATCTGATTAACTTATTATCATAGTACACACTGTTTTGTATATTTAACATTAACTATGGTAGGTTGGAAGAAATTTCTGTCTGGCAATTAGCTCGTCAGTGTACAATTATGTGTACAGAAAGTCGCATCACAATAAACAAACAAAAATACCTTTGTATGTTGTTTGTTGTAATCATAAAATATGTAGATGACAAGAGATATCTTTGATATAATCCGAACGAGTGGACATTATTTTGGAAGTGATAACTGATTGGTTGATTCGGAGATGGAGAAAAGAGTCCTAGATAGACTTGACATTTGTTCTGAGATAATATTTGAACTCAGAAAGAGATGACTTTCATACGCCTTTGTACACTTACACATATTCTCAAATCGCCCTCTTACACACGCATACACACCTTCACACTTTTTCATTTAATTTTGTATTTAAAGATTTTTTATGGCTTAAATCTTACTACTTATGTGTGTAAAACCTTATTTTAATTTTCATATGCGCACAAGTTCATAGAAGCACTTTAGAATATAATTCAGTTATTTGGTCTCCTTTTTATAAATCTCACCAATATAAATTAGAAAAAGTTGACCGAAAATTCTTAAGATTTGTCAATTTTAAATTATCGATTCCCCTTGAACAAATAAATTATAATTTTTAATGTGTTCACTTAACTTAAAAACACTATCAAGTAGAAGGACAATCAGTGATTTGATGATTTTATATAAGATTTTAAATTGCTGGTTGGACGTCCTTGATTTAACATGTCTCATTTCATTTAATGTTCCGATTACCCGTACGCGACAAACACAGGCATCACTATTTTTTATCATAAAATCTAGTAATAATTACTATATTCACTCACCTATTCTGAGACTACATAGACTTGGTAATAAGTTTGGCTCTGTTGATGTCTTTTGCTGTTCTATATATATATTTTTTTTTTATTTAAAATAATTATTAAAGGAGCCACTTGGCTCATGACAATAATATTATTGTAATATAATAGTTAGTCATATGCAACAACACTTTAGTTCAGTTCTTAGTACAGTCTTGTTTTCAACTCCCGATGGAATGCCTTTTCGTTCATGGTTTTCAATTTTTCTGTAGTCGCATAGTCCTTTGCACATTATTCTTTCGTATCCAATCTTTTTTGTAGCTTTTTCAGTTTCAAAGTCATTTTTTGTATGTGTGTTATAGTTATGGATTTGTATTCTTTGCGTAAGTCTTAGTTCAGGGTCTTCTATTTTTCCCATTTTTATTTTATGTATTAATTTTAATGTTTCATATTGTGTATGTATGTTTGTATGTTTAATTGTTTAGTTTCTTTTGTATATAGGTGTAATTTCGATGGTGTATATGTATGGTGTATACCATAGGTCATTTTTATTATTCTGTTTTGCTTTCTTTGTAGCTTTTGAATTCCTGCCTTATCGCCATTTGCCCAGAAATGTATTAGGTATGATAGTTTGCTTTTGATACATGCGTTATATATAAGTACTTTCAGTTTTTTTGGTGTCTCATTATTTATTTTGTACATTAATGCAGAGTACATTGATGCTTTATTTATTAATTTGTTTATGTGGTTCTTCCAATTCAGTTTCCTGCCTATAATTAGTCCTAGATACTCCATGTTTTTTTCTGTTTTCAGGGTTTTACTGTTTATTTTTGCTTCCAATGTATGTTTTTTTTCTTTGTTTTCTATGTGTATTATGTGACATTTATTTTCATTCAGAGTTAGTTTGTTTGTGTTTGTCCATTTTTCTAGTGTAATTAGGTCCTTTTTGATGTTATTTTCTGTTTCTTTATCGTTTGTGTTTATGTAAAAAATTGCCATGTCATCTGCATAAGTCATTGTTTTTCCTTTTATTTCATACATTTTAAGGTCATTTATGTACAGTAGATATAGGTAAGGACCAAGTATGGAGCCTTGTGGTACTCCGTATTCAATTTTTTCTATTTTACTATTGCTTTTGTTTAATTGCGTGTATTGTTGTCTGTAAGTGAGGTAGCTTTTGAAAATGGAACAGGCTTTATCTTTTATACCCAGGTTTTTTAATTTTTTTATCAGAGTTTCTATGTGGACTGTATCAAATGGTTTTTTGTAGTCTAATATTAGACCTGTAATCGTGTGTCCTTTATCAAGTTGTTTCCTTGTGTACTCTAGTAAGTTCATGATGGCTGTTGTGGTACTCTTGTTTCTTTGAAAACCGTGTTGGAAATTTTCAAGTATGTCTGCATTTTTTATATGTGACACCAGTCTTTTATGTAGTACCTTTTCAAAAAATTTGCTGAAAACTGTTAGTATAGCAATAGGTCGGTAGTTTGACGGTTCATTTTTTGTTCCACTTTTATGAATAGGTATTATTTTGGCTATTTATATATCTATATATGAATATAAAGAGATACTTTTAAAGATTGTATCAATTCTGGGTTCTTTTTTTTTTCTTTTTAGTTTTTGCCTAATCTTTTGCTTGTTTTTCTTTAATTTTATTTTTATTGTACTTGCCTACCTATATATTTTGTAAATATATATATATTTTTTTTCTTGATATTTTTTTGTTGTTATACCTATATATTTATTTATAATTATGTATGTATGTATTTTGCTTCGTGGTTCATGAACATATGTTTTAATAATTTGTAATTGTGTAGGTATGTAAAAGCCCATTTATGGTGTTTATATAAATAAATAAATGAATAAGTTATGTAGCAAATGTGTACTGTTAAAATGATTGTTAGTTTTGCCTCAGAATAGGTGTCACAAAGTGCGGTAATAAATTCCATTTTACTATTTTTTAAGAAATATTGTATTGTCATTTGTTTCTGTGTATGGAAATAAAGAGAAAAAATATAGGTACATAATTTATCAGTGATGTGGCGTTGTGCAGAGACTGAAATCTCATGTGATTTATCCATACCATAAGAAATAATGGTGTTCTAAGAATAATAATTGTACTTAGAATAAATTATATTGATAACTGCCAATGTTAACATATTATCTATGTATATATTGCCTTTAGCATGATACAAGCCTTGTCTGATCTAGTCATTAAATCTATTAATAATAAGTTAACTTTTAATATACGCCAATTACAGATTTAGTAATAAACAATAATATTGAATGTACTCACACAAATATAAGGAATCAATCAATAGTCCACAATACAATGAAAAATAAAATGGGATATGATTAAATTGTAAAAATAACTACTGTCAGTCATAACAATCACTACAGAAAGAATTTATGAAATAATTCTCCAATTAAGCAATAAATGAATCAATTCCCTCCTTCTATATCTTATTTTCGTTCAATAATCAGTTAATCGCTGCTAATATGTACGTAGGTAATGTAGTTTAAAATACAGTATATTTTTTATTTTTATTGTATCATATAGATCTTTTCTTTTTTTGAAGATTTAAAATCAATACTTTATTATCCTAATGAAACATCATAAATTTATTATTATTATTATTAATTAACAGACAGGCGGGTATTGCTGATGGTCCTGTAGCATGTGCTTCTTTGTGTAATGTGCATCCAATCTGTTTTTAAATTGATTGAGTGTTCCAGCATTCACAACTTTATCTGTTCCAGGCATCCACCACCCTGTTGGTCAGGAAGTGCTTTTTGTTGTACTTTAAATGCATATATTTCACCCTCACCCTGAAGACGGCTCTGACCATTATCTGTCAGTGTGATATTTTCCATTAGTGAGACCTAACCTCACATTATTTTAGGACCAGATGCCAGGAAGTGTTTGTTAATCATTATATTAAATTGGTTTCTTCTTCCATCTTTAGTAATTGGTGAATGGGTATAGAATATATATGTAAAACAATTTTATGCACCTAGTGCATTTTTTTTATATTTATATTTTATTATTTTTATGTTTTATATTTAATGCTTTGTTTGCATATTCATTCAATCGATTAAATAAGTACATATTATGTTTTTCCAATCGACTGTGATGACTATTTTTATTAGTATTGTGTATAAATTGTAATTAAAAATGGCCTTCGTCCGTATATTTGTATTAAAATAAATAAATATATTTTTTTAAATTTATTTATACAATACATAGAAATGACAATTCACAACATTTGCAGCTGCAATGCCTCAGTAGGTAAAAAACCTGTGCAAGAACTAAAGCATTTAAATAAGGATACTCTAAGTCAGGGGTGGCGAACCTTTTTGGGTCCGCGTGCCAAAAATCCTCAAATATTATTTCTCGATTTTCTGGCGTGCCTAAGCAGTAAAAAATAAACAAAATAGAAAAAAAAGAGTTTTTTCTGAATTTTATTAACAATAGATTTTCTTAAAAATAAAATCGTAATCACTAAAAGTACACATTAGTTATTTATCAATGAGAAGAAAACATGAGATTCGATGACAATTTCTTAATATCTGGTTCATATTTTGTTACTTTATGATACACATTAAGCAAAAATTTGAACAAACACAAAACACAGCTCATTTAAATCACATCATTTTTTGGTGAAAAACATTATTCCAAAGAGATATTGTTCTTTTTCACTTGTGAATATTGTACATATGTGATGTGGTGTATATCGTACATATACTTCACTGATACACTGACACCTGCGACAGCGATAAACAACAAATTACAATTAACATAACCTCAAATGAAAACAAACGTCAAAGGCAGTGTTGCCAATATAAAAATTGGTAGAAGTTGCCACGATAAAATAATAAACGATTGTCGTTTATCTTGGGAAACATTTGATAATTAATAAAACGGAATAAATTAATAATTCACGGATTATTTAATAAAAACTTTATTTTTTAAACTTGAAAATTAAAAAAAAAAATTAACTTAGAAATCCTTCGCGTGCCATCCAAATTATCAAACGTGCCACCTCGGGCACGCGTGCCCTAGGATCGCCACCCCTGCTCTATCATCAAAGAGCATCAAAAACTATTTATTACAGTTCAGCCCATGAATGTACAAAAACTATTTATTACAGTTCAGCCCATGAATGTACAAAAACTATTTATTACAGTTCAGCCCATGAATGTACAAAAACTCTTTATTACAGTTCAGCCCATGAATGTACAAAAACTATTTATTACAGTTCAGCCCATGAATGTACAAAAACTATTTATTACAGTTCAGCCCATGAATGTACAAAAACTATTTATTACAGTTCAGCCCATGAATGTACAAAAAAATGAAAGAAATAAAAAAATATATAAAATACAAAATCATACAAAATAAAACATAATGAAATTAAAATAAACCTATGTAAACGAAGAGTAAAATTAGAAAACTTACAAAAAAATGACAAAAAATAAATCACAAAATTTAAAATTTGACACAAAAAGTAATTTTATTACTCCTCACTAACCCAAGGAATATAGTGGGGAGTTGTGAATCGGCATTTTTAAGGTTATTTTTTTTATTGCGGGTTATCAACTAGTATCATGTTGAGATTGTTTTATGAAATTTTCATCACAATGTATCCGTTTGTCCCTCAGAAGAGGATGTGTACTTAATATATCTGCATGGGTACTTATTATATCTGTATATAAAGAGTAAGTGCATGATAGAGAAGCCAATAAGCTGATTTCATGAAATTATCATAAGGTATCATAGAAAAATAAACATTAAAATAACATGACAAAAAAAGAAAAAACAATAAATTAAAAAAAGTAATAAAGGTTCATTGCTATAATCAGTATGCTTATTATTATATTTTTCTATTTCGTTTATATAAAATATGCACAAATAGACAAAATAGCAATTAAAAGTAACGTAAAACGTGCAGAATTTTCCTTTATTTTATACTGCATCTCAGGCAACTAATGGGTACTGTATAAAAATTCAAAATAAAACACACCACCTACTAATATGTATATTTGTGCTGTGGAATCAATTACCCAATTGTTATAAGAGATGCTCCTGACTTGAAAGTATTCAAGAAGCTTCTCAAGTCACATTTCCTATCCACATACCTATAATTCCTTTGTCCTTCATCCCTTCCTTTTGTGTCAGTATTATTTTCAATATATTATATTTCAATGGCTAAACGGACAAATATTGTATGTCCATTATTGATAGTTTTGAGAAAACTCAACATGAATGTTCACAATGCTGATATATTTCGTCCCTCTGCTGACTAACTGTCGTATCTGACATTTTTTGCAAAATCGAGTTAGGACCACCAATGTGTACTTATATGTTATACGCATGTTCTCACTAAAGGTCTCGACTGTATCACCTCCCGTTAACTTGGAATACCTTAGTGATTTGATGTCTACCAATTACTGAAAATAAAACCTCACTAATATACCGATGTGCAAATAAGATTCTAATATATATAAGAATGATTCATGTATATAAGAATACAAATAATATTATAATATATTTACATCCGGTCACCGTGTGCTGGGAGAGATGAAAATATGCACGGGCAAAATACTAAAAACGCTCTCCTGAACAATTTGCATTTTGCAGATACGACTGTTGGTCAGGAGAGGGATGATTTGCTTGTAATATTTATTTTTAAATTGACTATATCTTTAGATGTATTGCATATAGACATACTATATTTTCACAGATCAAAGATAAAGTCGAGCTCTACAAAATTTGTATCATAATTCAATTTCACCAAAAAGTGGACATACAATATATGTTCGGTTAACCATCGATTTACACTTGCAACAAATATATTAACTACTTTAGTGCGGATGACTGGCAGAAACTGCCTATGGCCAATAAGTTTGCTACATTATGTAAAAATTATTTTTTTGGATAATAAAAGTTTTTTATTGTTATCATAATAATAGTAATAAACACTTCCTTGCACCCTGTGTAGACGCGGGTTTATTGCCATAAGGCAATTTCTTCCAACTGACTATTCATAGCTGTTATATTTGTCATGATAAATGACAAGTAAGATTTTTTATTGTAAAATAATAAAAACAATACATTACAAAAAATAAGCAATGTTTGTGAGTCATGCCAAGTCTAATTTCTGGACTTGTCGGCGTGTTCTCAAGACAATATCTATACAGTAATAATAAAAAACAACAGTTTAATAACAATTTGTGATTTAAATAAGTGAATTGAATTAAATAAAATTCTATAATATATGTTTAAATTTTATGCTCAAAAATGTTAATTAAAAATATGATAAACAAATATTGCTTCACAATTCAATTTATGATTAACAAACAATGCAACACTTTGATGGAAAATTTATTGGCAAGTGAGTTTAATTGTTATGTAAAAAGTTTCAACAGACACAATTGTAATATTGTTTATACTTCATGTTATGCAACACACATTAACATGACATTGCATATTTGTTCATACAAACTGTAGTTAATTAATTAATTGTTTGGAGTATGCTTCCTTTAGTGGACAACTCTAAGATAATTCATTCCAAAGCACAGGTACAAAATTATAACTTAGTATGAGAAGAATACCATGGATTTTTTTTAGATTAGATTGGTAGGTTCATAAACATATTCATACATACCCTATAAGAAGCAAATACATACATCGCATTGGATTATAAAAAAATATATGATTATATATAATTTACGTTCTATTTCATTTTGATTAAAAAAGCGACTCCCATTCACCGGTATCACTCTTTGCCGAGCATCGTCAGAATAGTGAACAATAGTGATGAAGATCATCAATATATAGATTCAAAATGAGGATACGAATAATAGAGAAGGAAGGGGTAATACCAAGATACAATAGAATACCCAAAAGACATTAAAGTAAACAAGTAGGTACAATAAAATATAAATGGAGTAAAGAAATATTGTATTGAAAGGACAACTTCTATGTGATTACGCTGAAAAGAATAAAGTACTTACTGAATAAGTGAATGTAAACTAGATACAAGCATAAATGAAGATTTGTCATTTGCAAATGTTAATAAAAGGTAAACAAACTGTTATTGGTAGTATTATTATCAGGGGGGCAACTCTGGTTCAATCGGCGAAATCAAAACCCTTGTGATTACCCATATTATGGATATAATTATTATATGGAGTTCTATAATATCTTTAGATGTCATAGAACTCGATACGATAATTATATCCATGATATGGGTAATCACTGGGGTTTTGATTCCGCCGGTCGAACCAGACTTGCCCCCCCGGTTCGCTGATATTTTATCATGATATACATCATTTCATATTTAAGTATGCGGATATATATGAACTGAAACTTAACTGTCTTCTGAACCAGAAATTTAGCAGACTAATGTTTACTGACAAGACTTACCAAAACAGAGATTATTTTCCTGAAATGACAATATTATCGGAAGTTATCAAATACTTAAAACTTAAGGATTTTGTCAAATGTGTATGTGACTGATTTAATCTACTATATTTTTTTTTATTTATTTATTTATTACAAAAAGACATATTTTACATAAAAAAAAAATACTTCCTTCAAAAAGAGATATACTCGTATTTTGAAGGGAGTTGCAACTATTTACATAATATAGAACAAAAACAAAGTAACAAAATAATCATAGGTAACAAAAAACATACTTAAAAATAGACATAGGTATATATGCTATATTAAAAAAAAAACAACATTTAAATATCAATTACGATTAATAAAATAAGTGCATAATATCTACATATATAACAACAATGAATAAATAAAACCAGTTTTTATACACAAACCCTCTTTATATCTACATAAAATTTCTTTAGATCGATAATATCCGTATGTCTCTGCTCAGGCAACAGTTCGTTAAACCACTTAACGCCAAGATACGTATAGTGGTTTTGTGCGTAGGCCGTTCTTTTTTTTGGTATATTTAGTATCACATTAAATCGATGAGTGGCTCTTATACAATCCGAAGCATGTACTCTATCGACGAAATAATAATAATAATAATAATAAAATACTTTTATTGTTTTATACAACGTGGCGGACTTATTGCCCGCAGGCAATCTCTACCAGTCAACCACCATGGTAAATACAGCCAGTAACAGGGATAGAAGAATACAAATAGAGAAATAGAAAAAAAAAAAATAATAAATGAATAAAAAAAAAATAATTAAATAAATCAATCATAACTTAAAAATACAAAGTCAAATATAAGAAACAAAAAATAATATATGTATAAATAAGAACAAAAATAAGAATAATAAAAAATACATCAGATAGATACACTATGTTTATTGGATGGAGGATAGTACTCCCTGTAGATCTGCTTCAATGCATTTCTCTTATATATAGCATGCAGTGATGGGACATTTGCCTCGGTAAAGAGGCTAGTCGTAGGGTAGTCTCTGGGTTTATTTAAAATTATTTTTAAGATACTCCGCTGGATGATATAAAGGGGTTCGAGGTTAGTTTTATAAGCACCACCCCACGCTATAATCCCATATTGCATGACAGATTGAGCAAGTGCAAAATATATATTTTTCATCGCAGCAATGTCCAAGAAAGTCCTCAATCGATAGAATACATAAAATAATTTCCTCATTTTACCAATCGTATTACTTATTTGCTCTTTCCACTTATTTTCTCTGTCAACATTAATACCCAAATATTTTATGTTTTTTTCATTAGGCAGAGCAATACATTTATCTTCATTACATTTATCAGATCCGGGACAGTTACTTGAATGTATTTTAATTAATATTTCCTTCCGGAATAAGTTTCCTAGTTATTGCGAAAGGAACAACGCTAGTCTTAGTTGCGTTGAGAGACAATAGATATCGATCGAACCATGACTTTACAATATTTATTTCAAAACTAGCTATTTCGGTAGCTTCATCCCATGAATTAGCCGCAGTAATCAAGACCGTGTCATCAGCAAAAGATATTATTTTGGATTTTAAGTCCAATTCTAGTAGTCCATTAACATATATTAAAAACAAAACAGGACCTAATACCGTTCCCTGCGGAACTCCAAAACGCGATGAAACTGGTTCACTAATCACTTTTTTCAATTTCACTTGCTGTCTACGGCCATCTAAATAACTACACACCCACTCAACTGTGCAACCCGACATTCCTATATTCTTCAATTTTTGTATTAGTTTACTATGGCTTACACTGTCAAAGGCTTTCCGAAGGTCAACGAACACACCAAGACATTTTTTACCCTCATCAAGTGCTTCACTTACAACTGAAGTTAGTTTTGCCATAGCTTCACTAGAGCCTATGTTCTCTCTAAACCCAAATTGACTTGAACTAAAAAGCTTGATCTTTTTTGTACAGTTTAAAATCTGTCTCTTTACTACCTTTTCATAGATCTTAGCTACGTTAGACGTGAGAGCAATTGGTCTGTAATTCGAGATATCCATAGGATCGCCTGATTTAAAAACATATATAGACCACCACTTCAAGTAAATGCAATATCACTAAGCGGAGGTAAGATTGTTTGGTGAAAGGCATAAATATTTATTTTATTCTTTTATTCAAACCAAACCATATAGCGGTGATAGCCCAGCGGTAAGGTTGTCGCCTCACATGCGTGAGGTCGACGGTTCGAATCCGGGCGGGGCACGCACCTCTGGATTTTCAAAAAATCTATGGGCGGATTTATATCACTAGCTATATGTAGCCATGATCCAATTTGTCTGGTTCCCCTTTCTAAGGGTTACAAAGGTCAGATGGCAGTCGCTTCAATGTAATAACCAGACTAGCCAATTCCAGGATTATGGTCAAAGCGTACCTCGATAGAAACGGGAAAAGAGCGCTAAGGGGAAAGATTCAAACCAAACCAAACTGTCATACAACAAAGTCAATGTAAACAATACATAATCATAAAACAATTTTGTTTGCAGATATTAAATTTTATTTTTATATATCATACTGCACAGTGTAAAATGTTGAAAAATATTAGGTAGGTACTCAAAATTCAGAAGATGAAAAGGACAAAAAGAATGAATGGAAGAACAAAGCAGGAATTAGCTACCATAAACCTCAAAGGGTTTCTGACATGGCATTTTTATATTTTATATGTTTTCACATTCCTGTACATTTTGAATAATTGTGTAAAAACTGTTTCTTTTTTAAAACTTTATAAAAAGTATGTGGATAAATAAATGAATATTTATCAGGAGGAACTGATGACACATATATATATATATATATATATATATATATATATATATATATATATATATATATATATATATATATATATATATATATATATATATATATATATATATATATATATATATATATATATATATATATATATATATATATATATATATATATATATATATATATATATATATATATATATATATATATATATATATATATATATATATATATATATATATATATATATATATATATATATATATATATATATATATACATATAGGTTCCACTGTATTATGTAAATATTTGTATATATTATCATAATATTATATCTACTGGTTACTGTGTACATAATATTATACCTATAAAGATCAAATATATATATATATATATACAGGTTCCACTGTATTATGTAAATATTTGTATATATTATCATAATATTATATCTACTGGTTACTGTGTACATAATATTATACCTATAAAGATCAAATATATATATATATACAGGTTCCACTGTATTATGTAAATATTTGTATATATTATCATAATATTATATCTACTGGTTACTGTGTACATAATATTATACCTATAAAGATCAAATATATATATATATACAGGTTCCACTGTATTATGTAAATATTTGTATATATTATCATAATATTATATCTACTGGTTACTGTGTACATAATATTATACCTATAAAGATCAAATATATATACAGGTTCCACTGTATTATGTAAATATTTGTATATATTATCATAATATTATATCTACTGGTTACTGTGTACATAATATTATACCTATAAAGATCCAAAAGCTATAAAAAATTATCTGCGGAGATAAGAGCTATTCCAATTTAATGCGGAACTCTCCTCGGTTAGTAAAAAACCCAATACTAATTCAATATATTTTATTTAAAAGTTAAAATTTTATAATTAACTTTTATATCTACGTATAAAAAATGATAATTTATAAAACCACAAAAAGGAAGTGTTGACATTGAAATAGTGGGATGCAATATGGAAGGAGTGTTTCTTTAAACCTTAATTATTGCACACTGCGGTTTTTTTTTCAACATGGCTATGTGGGGGACACCAGCTTTTAGGATTTGAGTCCATTATACATTTTCAAAGAAGCGTACTACGTAGTGTTAGAAAGGGTTTGTAATTTTCTCAGGAAAAGATGGATCAATTCGGGTTTTCAAAAAGGTTTTGTACGAAGGTGGATACACAGAATTTGGAAGATTGTTTCACAGCCGGGCTGCTGTGTTAATAAAGGAGTTCAAAAAGCAACTGATTTGTGTATATTGAAGGTTTAGGTGTTGAGATTGAGTAAAACACTTAACATAAACAATTTTAAAGCTGGTTGCAGACCAAAAGCTAGGCTTAGTTAGTTTAGTTTGGCTTGCATAACTGAGGTCATTTTCCATACTAGTGTGCAAACCGTATATGTGAACTATGTGAAGCTAAGTTAGTTGTGTACGCCAGCTATGCGAGAACTACTGCCTCATCTTACACATTTCTGCGCCTTCGTTACTATTCAGTGTCATTGAGTGCTTTATGCGCAGCGGACTCTTGTCAAAATTTGCGGCAGTCTTTTGACTATTGTTATTCAAATAAAAAAGATGCTATATGGAAATGGATAATAGAGGAAATAAATAACTAAAGAAGAAATAAATAAAGAGGAAATAAGTCTTCATTTATTACTTCTCGGGTAACTAACAGGTAATCGGCGTTCGTGTCTTAGTTGGTTAGGTATCTGACTGCTGATCCAAAGGTCCCGGGTTCGATTCCCGGTGGAGACACTGTATTTAATTGTTTTTTCCGTCTGACGATTAATAACGTAAGTCTCCAGAATGTGGCAACTTGTTATTGGGTGCATGTAAAATTAATATTTGACATAGTACCTGTTAGTTGCCTGAGAAGTAATAAATGAAGACTTATTTCCTCTTTATTTATTTCTTCTTTAGTTATTTATTTCCTCTCATCATCATCCATCGAAAAAATCTTGTATTTTAGTAATAAAGCACTTGTAAAGTTCCTCACGATCAACCTTACTTTTTGACAGTTCGCAAATGTTAGTTTATGCCAACCCGCATGCGGTAAGTATTTAGATATGTCTAAAAAATTTGTAGCATCCTTAAGTTATGAAGCCAAGTGATCTCCTAACATTAGTGAGTGACTACAATGAAAACATGGTTAGTATTTAGTTTTTAGGTCGGACTCTGCATTCGGGCCATATTCTTCTATCTTTTTCGGTGGTTTGATTATCTCTGCCTTTGGGAAACTTGATAGTAATTTTCGTATCCCAATACCCAATTCCCCGTAGTAAAGGGTGTTCGAACAGTATGTTCTGCCAGTACTCAATTATGGCATGGAAACTATGACCTTAACCAAACTGTCTGATAACAATCTGCAAATTGCACAAAGAAAAATGGAAATGATTATGTTTGGCCATTAAACTAGATGACAGGAAGAGGAATGACTGGATACGTAGTCAGACCAAATAACCCGATGTGGTTACATAGCAAGAGTGAAAGACAATTGATGTATAAAAGACTGGTGGAGAGACCGAGAGGCAATAAGAGACCACAAAGGGGGCCACCTAACAGATGGATGAATGACATCAAAAGATTTGATGGACCTCAGTTGGCTGAAGAAGATAATGATGAAGGAAATAATTATTGAATTTATAAATAGAAAGGTATTTTTGCATGAAATTTAGACAGTATGAACAAACATTTTTGCTTGTAAATGCAATATAGCATTTCGAAAAAAGAAGCTAAATTCAATGTGAATCAGGGCGAGTCCTGTTCCATGGTAACCCATATTGTGGTAGTAACCCACATTATAAACCTATGTATAAATGGGTCGATGGCAGAGCGGTTAGTGCATTGGGTTAGTAATCCAGTGGTCACGAGTTCGAATCCTGCCTCGACCAATTTAGTTCACCTATAGCACAAGCATTTATGCTCATTTTAGGGAATGTATAAAGATGTATAATATACTTGTTTAACAAGGACGTGTTCTGATTCAATCCGAAATACATTTGTAGAAAGAATTAATTTCAAATTAAAACCAAGACATGGCAACCTCCATATTATTATAAAAATTCATTAAATTTGTTTATCGTATGTTTGGTTTTCAATTACAAGTCACATTGGAAATGGGAATATTTAGAGTTTGTCCAATGAGAAAATTCTACTATACTATTGTTCTGATTATTATGTCGCTCTATACAGAAGTGTATTTTTTATGCAAAGGGTCTTATGTTTTCAGCAAATTAAAAAAAAAATGTAGCATGAGTATTATACATAGAAAATTTAAAAAATCTAATGGAGGGTATTTGTTCCTACCTGGGGGGGGGGGCAAGTCCCGTCAAACGGTGAAATCAAAATGTTCAAAACGTTGGTGGCGTTCGGTTCTCTCTGGCTACCCCGTTAGGGACTTGGCCCTTCGGTATATTATATGTAATCCAAACAAATTTTAATTAATTTGCTATGGAGTTCCACCAAGAAATGGTGGTTGAGTAGTTTAATTATAAGAAATAGGTGTTTGGATTGCGGTTACCTGTTTCAGATATAATAATAAAAGATAATCAGAAACTTTATGCAATTTTTTGATAAACATGAAAGTTTTGCAAATAATCATAAATTTTCCTACAGAATAAATTAAGAATGTGATTTACACTACAAAAAATTCTTTTCAGATAAAGCTGGGTATTAAAGTCAACAAAAAGGTGAATTTTAAACATTTCCTCTGTTTTTTCTATAAAAATATCTTAGTATATAAAATAAATAAATTTATTCATATAAACTAAATAATGTAAAAAAATATCTTTGTGCATAAAGGTTTTTACTTTAAATACGTAAAAGATGCGACATATATTAAAATAATGATACAACAATATATTATATCAATTATAAATTCCATTGCAGTATTCAGCAATGCAGTATATTCAAGGATATATCGCCAAATATAACTAATACACACTTATTCTTATACAAGGACATAAACCAGTGTTATAATAAAATACAAACAATTGATTTAAATGTAATTATGGTAAGTATGTAATAAATTAATAATACAGTCATATGGATCTCCCTTTCATTCAAGCGGAGTATCATGAATGACAGGGGGAAATTGTCAATACAATCGCGCACATTCCATAATACACATAAGTAAAAAAAACACTTACCACCATTACAAGTTCGAAGGGGTATTTGTACACCCTCATGGGTGATTGATAGTCTTGCACCATTATTCATAAAATATGAATAAACACACTATGATAAAAAGAAGAATAATATAACAATTCGTTATTGAATAGTTAATGTGACACAAAACACTACAAACTTTCACTCGCCATTTGACACAACTGATTAGGTTTTTGCTCGTTTTGTCTATTGTACAATGAACAGTGTTGCCAAGTGACATATTTGAGCACCTACACGAAATAATAAAACATTGTGTACGTTCCGAATCCGAGTAAATCGCTCTGTTGGTACGACCTGAAGTTGCAACGAGAGCGACATTTGGGCGATGTGTATTCCGAACGGCACTGAACGATGTTGGGGTGTCTTAAAATTACGCGAGCGCGGGAAATTTAAAATTACGAGTTTGGGGTTACTTTAGTTGTCAGTTTTGGTCAAAAATTATAGTAAAATAGTGGTGGTATCTTTTGTTTTGGTGTTTGTCGGAAGCTTTCATTATAATAACGAGAGAATAATCTATTAATTATTCATTTTAAAAGTGTAAAACGTGTTGTGACAAGTATTATTCGTAAGTATTTACGATTTTTTTCTTGTGTGCGCATGGTTTTCACGAGCTTGTTGTATTTTGGGCATTCAAAAATTGTTTATTTTCCTTAAAAATGATAAACACTCATTTAAAAATGCATTATTTTCATAAAACAAAATACATTTGCTGTTGATGTTTACCATTATATAATGGCCTTCCACATTTCTTTGTGGTTGACCATTATTATCCAAGATAAATTTATATGAATTCATATACATTGAATTATAAATAAAAATAAAACCACACCGAACTAAAAGTGCTGACGACAAAGTATTATTAGCCGCCAAACAAAATGTCACTTTGACTATGCGAAAACTCAATTCCAAAGGAATTATGAATTTCCAAAAAAAAAAAATTTGACAGAAGCGCTACATACTTGGCGACATTGGTACGAGTCAACCGTGATTCCGAACGGGCAGAGCGAACAAGAGCGAATCGCTGTCGCGGGCAGAGTGAATCATTGTCGAGCGATCGTCGAGTGACTTTCCGAATGCGTCTAAATTTTGGATTTGGCAGTACTACTTGAATTTCTTTTGCGTCATGTTGCCTTCCTGGGCCGCGTTCTAAATCAGAGTGAATCGCTGAGTGAATCGCTCTACCGGTGCGACCTGAAGTTGCAAAGAGACCGACATTTGGGCGATGTTTAATCCGAACGGTACTGAGCGATGTTGGGGTGACTTAAAATTACGCGGGCGCGGGAAATTTAAAATTACGAGTTTGGTGTTACTTCAGTTGTGTCACTTTGGTCAAAAATTATAATAAAATAGAGGTTGTATATTTTGTTTTGGTGTTTATCGGATGTTTTCATTATAATAACGAGGTAATAATTTATTAATTTTTAAAGTAGTAAACGTGTTGTGACAAGTGATTCGTATTATTCGTAAGAATTTAAGATTTTTTCTTGCGAACATATTTACATCTAAAAGTGATATTCGTTAAAAATGCGACTTATAATAGTTCTGCATCCACCCAACGAACATATCTCATAAAGTTCAGCAATATTGAGGTTCCCTGTCACCCATTGTGAATGTCATGAAAAATTAATTTGACAAACTCATTTCATGAAAATGGTGAAAATTTTCGATACAAAATTTGAATACTTTATAGAATTACTTGTTAGTGAGGAGTTTAGCGTTGGACACAACACACTCATTTATATAACTGTCTGTTCCCAGAATAAAATAAAATAAATGTCAGATTTGTCATTAAAAGGGATACAAGTGTTGGATCAAAGACATACATACATACCATCACGCCATGTCCCTCACGGGGTAGACAGAGAGAACTGAATGCCACTCACTTATATCTTGACACACATAGTTTTCACGAACTTTTCGTGTTTCGGGCATTAAAAAATTGTTTATTTCCCTTAAAATGATAACCACTCATTAAAAAATACATTATTTTCATAAAACAAAATACACTTACTGTTGATGTTTACTATTAAATAATGGCCTTCCACATTTCTTTGTGGTTGACCATTATTATCCATGATAAATTTGTATAAATTTACATCCATTGGATTTATTTTGTATGAATTTACATTTTTGTAAATTATAATTAATAAATAATTCAATAAATTAAATTATAAATACAAATAAAACCAACTAAAACCATACCAAACTAAAAGTGTTGACGACTGTGTGAAAAATTATAAATTGCCGCCAAATAAAATGTCACTTTAACTATGCGAAAATTCATAAATCCCGCCAAAAAATTTAAAAATTTGACAGGAGCGACATTCACCCTACTATTTTATCGAGCGACTTGGGCGACTTTGGTGCGAGTCAACCGTGATTCCGAACGGGCAGAGTGAATCGCCGCGCGAATCGCTCGATGAATTCCGAACGCTTAGGATGACGCTCTAACATCGCCGAGTGATCGCCGAGCGTCTTTTCGAACGCTACCCTGGTTTAACAATGAGCTGTCATTGGCTGTCATTTGATTGTTGATAAATAATATTATTATGTATTTTTGAATTGTTAAGTAATATTTTTCTCATAAAATAAAACATAGGAAACGATGTTTATTTAAATAGAAATGTCGAATATGAATAACAGTATTCTTAAGACACCCGATAAAATAAACACATCATTTTCTCAAGGTATTGTTCAATTTTTTCCAAAATAATGAATATAAAATATCCTTGTAACAAATACGTAAACATCTTCATATATTCCTTGAACGTATCAACTATGTATCCATAGTTATTTGACTATTACTTAACGTAAAATATGTCTTTAACACATCTTAATATGTGTATTTATAACCTTACTTTTAACATTTTATGTATTATTTGAAACAATCAAAATAACTTATTACAGTGACATTTTGGGGATTGAATTCTTTTTAAACATGTCGTAACATTCATTTACTTTCTCTTCTGTATAATTTAATTAACAACACTAATTCACCACAATATCTCAAGAATGAGGTTTATTTTCTTGTCAAATCACGGCCTGCCTGTTCGATCTGCTGAACGTACCACACTAGCTATTCCCATTCATTCTACTGAATTTCTCAGTTCCTCTTTTGAAGTACAATCAGCAAGACTATGGAACACCTTAAGTAATGATACTACGACGTCTGAATCAATTCAACTTTTTAAAAAGAAACTAAATCGGTTTTACCTGTCTAATAATTCTTAACTGACACCCCATATCCATCCTCCCTCCCCTCCCTCAACCTCTATTTCCTTCCTTCCTTTGTTGCTGTGAATTTACTCTTAATAATGTTACGTTTTTCTTTCCGTTTGTTATAAATTTAATGTACCTACCACTATACTATCTATGGCCTCACGTTGTTTGGTTGGTTGGAAGAAATTGCCTTGTGGCAATAATCTCGCCATTGTACACAGTATTGTACATGAAGCTTAATAAATAAATAAAAAAATCCCTTCCTCCCAAGTAAGTTGGAGGATGTGCTCACTTAAAAATTAAAATTGCCTACAAATAAAATGTCCACATAAAACTTTCACCACAAATCGCGATCCAACTGTATTTAACAAGTTTAAGACTAGAATGAATTGTCGGAGCGGATTTGGGTCGCGTCACTTTATATAATTTCAAAATAAGTTGTCGAAAAATATAACTAGACATCAAAAATTATAGAAAAATAATGTCAATTCTGGATGTCATAAATTTTGGTACATAAGATCAACAGTTTTAAAACAAACAGCAATTTAATAAAATATTTTCTGATCAATATATATTTTTTTCTTTTTGTTGGTTGCTTGTGGTGTACTGGTTTGGCATCAAATTCAAAATTGAAAATGCAAACAGGAGAAGTTGCGTCAAACACAACAATTAATTATTGAGATATTATTTTATTTGGTAGATATTTATCATAATTTTAAAGGAATAAAACAATTTAATTATTCTACATATATGTGGTGTCAACAGATATTTTTTCCTACCGGGACATTATCAAGACTATAGACCTTTACAAAGTCTTGATAATGCTCTTTTAGGACAAAATATCTATGTACAGCATAAAATAAGTACATAGAATCAAACAAATCGTTTTATTAGTTTTAAAACAGCTGCATCCATGCATCCACTTTCTTTTTTGCAAAACTTCAACAAGCTCTCTATTGCACAGTTAAGAGAATAGCTATGTACTCAGTTTACCTTTCCAGCATTGATTTTTCTTGTATTTTTTTTTTTCAGAAAAGAGCACACCAAACAAAGATTTGACGGGAGTTTCCAAAACAGCGTTCACACATGCCTCCACTGTTAACTCTTATATAGAACAATGGAGATCATTACAAGGGAAGGGATTGATTCTCTGTAGAACAGTTCAAGCGATGAAACTTCATGAAATTATTGGTGGTATTTATCCCCCACAGTTGATAACATTATCCGATTCTCTTTTGGATGTAATTAACGGAATGAAATATATTTTAGAAGGTATATTTATTTATGTTTTGTTTTCAATCTACATACTACTTATAAACTCAATTTAATTTATTTTTTTTTACTATAAGGACAGCTCACATTTCATGCATACAATTGTTTTAAGACTACAAACAGAAATATATAAATAATGTTTATGTACCTCTTGTTTCAATTAATTTACTATCAATTTTAAATGTCTTTTATAAGCAAATATAACACAATGTTACTATTCAAACACTTCCTTGCACTCTGTGCGAGTTCTTCCAACCAATCAGTTTTTTCAGTCCAGAAAAGCATTAATTGCATGAGAAATAATCTTAAATAATACCTAAATTTCTCCTCTGCTGGGAATTGTACATAGAAATCAAACGACTTACCGCCTGCGGTCATCTCACTAAATTACAATGCATATTTATTACAAATCATTAAAAATAAATGGAAAATTTAAAAGTAAAGTTTTGTAGTAATAAGAAAAATAGGGTCTAATTAGATTCTAATATCTCTATTTAGGCTGTGTTTCTCGAACAAAGATTAAAGTAAAATTATAGTTAAAATACTTTGATTTCATAAAATTGTTCAATACTTCTGGTTGTTTCATTGAAATAATGCCGTCATATGACTCGATTCTTAACAATTTAATGGAATTAAAGTACCTAGGTATTTTAACTAGTATTAGGTACTAATACTTTTGTTCAAACAACCCAGCCTTGTGTTTTACAACTTTTACTAATACTTTTTTTAAGGAATGCAAACAGTTTCAAAACAGTTAAATGCCCTTGCTAAACTGTCTCCAGAATCCAATGGAATTGTCAACACTTGGTCTGCATGTAAATTAGCAACTGAAGTCAATAATTTTATTCAAAAATATACGGAAGAATTTAAATTAAAGAAGACTGTCATTGGTAAAAAGTTTTATATTTTTCATTACTTTTTGTTCATTTATTGATTACTAACATCAGAATAAATGATGAACAACTGACCAAAAAAATAAACATGGAGTAAGAGATGGAGTGAATAGCAGGGGCCGCCCCAGAAAGAGATGGCATGACCATGTGAATGATATTTTGAAAGAAAGAAATATAAGAAGCTTGAATAATCGACGAGCATGTATGAGACAATGCATGGATGTAAATGAAGCTAGGAATGTGTGCAAAAATAGAAGAGTATGACGCTCGGTTCTCTCTGCTTACCCCGTAAGGGATATGGCGTGATCAAATCAAGATCAATCATTGTATGTATGTACTAACATCAAACGGTTTAGTTAACTAAAAATGTGAAATATAGATTTTAACTACATAGTTCCAGTTAGATGCTATAACTATGGTTATATGTAGTATGTATATATATAAAAAGCAATATTATTTTCATCAAATGAATTAGACCTTAATTTATATTGTCGTAGCAAAATCTGGTAGACATTTTTTTTTATTTAATAAAAATTCGATACATACTTTAATACAAAATAACATTATATTACTAAACATTTTAAAATCAAATTATAATTAAATATTTATTCATTCCTCGGTTGAGATCGGATCTCATGTTCGAGGGAGGAGTATAGTCTTGTCTTCATTTATTTATATGCAACACGATCTTGGTAACATTAGTATGACAATAATTACCTTTATATACATACACAAACATACATTCAAACACACACACACATTCAAAACACACACACTCGTGCATTCATACATACATAAATAAATTCAAAATTTAATATTATTTATTAAAAGTCATTATTAGTATAATTAGAGTTGTCAATATGTCTTAAGGACCATGAATACCCTAGGTATACGGATGTACACAATAATGCACACTAAATTACCTTCTAATGTATGAAACATTAAAAAATATTATATATCACCTAATATGTGATATATAATATTTTTTCATGAAGAAAAAGTAAAATTAAGACTTTTTTTTCAAATAATAAGCATAGTAATTAAAATACTATATCTACTTCTAAATCAACTTCATAGGCCTTGTAGTTTTTTAGTTACTTACAATAAAAAATTAAAATAGGGTTTTACTAAAACAAATTTTACAAGAATAGTATTAAACAAATTAAAAAAAAACTCATGATGCAATAGAGTGAAGATGCAAATATAAACTGTTCTTTATTTCAAAGACGTATCTTTTGAGGGTACTGGGGAAAAGATTTTCAAAATATACTATATACCCCACTATAGCCTCTTAATTCATCTGGAAGGCCATTGAAATATTTTATGCGTATGTATGGTGTTGGGCTGCAGATGTTTTGAGATGTTTGTACTGCCTGTGTATAATTATTTAGCTCTGTTTATATCAAAATAGTTGATTTGTATGTATTCTTTTTTATTTTTAAGATTGTTATCTAGAATTGCTAATTATATTTTTTTCCTTTTCACTCCCATCCGTCCCTTTTCATTCCCTTCCATCTCTGTTTACTTTTTATAATGTATGACATAAGAGATAACTCCTGTTTTAAGAAGGGAATTTTTTTATTAAAGTAATCGAGTTTATATAATATTATTGAATGTAAAAACATTCAAGAATTATTATTGATAATAATAATAGACTTCCTTGCACCCTGGGCAATTAGTGAGTTTTTAAATAGTGGATTTTAATTTTTTCTTTCTGTTGTGTTTTCATTGTTCTTACTTCTTTTTTTCATATTTTTTTCATATTTCTTATTTTATGCATCTTGCTATCAATGCTTCATCGGAGTTTTCGTTTTTCTTTGGATTGTTTTTGCTTTTTTCTTATTTACAATTTTTTATATTTTTTATTGTATGTATTTAATGTCAGTGCTTATTTTTTCCTTTATTTATTATTATTATTAGGTAATTTCTTGTAACTAAATTATTAATTCTGGAATGTGATTAAATCAATATTATAATTTTTGTGTTTTGATTTCAGAAAATATTTGCCACTGCAGAGATGAATATTTGACAGAGACATATGTTTGTTCGTGGGAGTATGACATATTTATTGATAATTTAGCAATAGCTTTATTTAAAGCTGAAATGGGCTTCTCAAAATCACCCAATGATGACACGTGACAATATTTACATATATTGTAATATTTTTCTAATAATATGTTAAATGTATCATTTTATATATTATGTTCCACTTTAAAGAAAATAAATGCAAGTTACTTAAAAAAAATTGTTTTTTTGATGTAGGTACCGAATTCATATTCGGCTTGCGAGAATGTAAAATTCATAGAAAATAAATATATTGTAAAATATCCTATTTCGAGTGTAGCATTGCAAATCCTATCATACAACCACACAGCAAAGATTCAAACCGTTTTTGTGTAGATGATGTGATATGATAAAGAAATAAGAATTTCAATATATTATCGATAGATGGCATAACAGGCATGACATTTCAATATTTTAGTTTTATTTTGAATTTACAAACTAATATGTAGGTATGTGTGTGGAAAATATACGATATAAATCGATTTTTAGGATATTAATAATATTGTTCATCGACTCTAAAAAAAGGGTCACTTGACTGCGGCCACTTGGTCGCAACTTTTTTGTATTGATTTGTTACTCTTTAAATACACAGACATTTAATTATTTTCTCCTTACAAATATACCTTCCTATATTATTCTCATTTTTACGCACATATTAATATAATTTTAAAGTTAGGTTAAAAATAATCTACTAGCTTAAAAACATTGCTAAAAGATATTGTTTATAGTAAATTTCAATAAAATTAACCTTTAATTTCTCATTACTAATATACCTATGATATTCTAACCAAAAGTTTGGTCAGAACATGTTGGTTAGGTTTGTATGTAATAATTATCGCGACTCGCATGAGCGAGTTGCATTATACATTGTACTATAGCGCCATCTATCATTTTTTTAATAGAATAAGTCCGCTTAGACCAAATTAATGGGCTCGCACCCAAATGTCCGTTGTACCCAAGTGGCCGCAGCCAAGTGTCCTAGACTGTAAAAAACATGACATGTATAGTTGTCGCCAAATATCTTTCGCAAATACCAATCAAGCAAAAAGATAGAATTGCGCTCTACGCACCCGCAAGCCTGGTTAAAGATATTTGGCGACGACTTTACATTCATTGATTTTCTGATATACAAAATGCATCAGTTCAGGCGTCCAGAGTTTTCATGTTTCTTTCTCCAATTAGAAAAATCATAAAACTACATTTTCCAATTAGAAAAAAAAATACATATAATTCACTTGCTCTACACTGAATGTGAATATACGAGCATTTACTTTAATTTTAATTATACTATCCTTCTTTATCTTGCATTCTCTCCTTATGTTCTCATTTTCTTTTCTATCATGTATCGTTCTGTTACATACTTTCTTAATGATCTCATTTCTACAGTATTAATTCTACTCTCATGCTTTTTTGCCATAACGATGGTGGTCTGGCATACCTCAACGTAGGCACTACGATTGCATCATGTACGGCAATAAATTTTGGCTTCCTTTGAGATGCTTGGATCGGAAATTGCTGGTCTAATTGAATCGTTTATTATATTACCTGCCATAACTCTTCTTTCAATATCTTTATCAATTCTACCACATCTAATAATTGCTTTGTATTGGTAATATGTATTTTCTTTCTCAAAGACTATTTTATATAAGGTTTTATTCATTATACTGTCTATCAAAGAGAATATAATACCCACGAATACAGTCTATATCTAAAAGTTAACTCAAAAGTAAGTAGGTAGTTGATTATAGATAGGTACCTATATCTTGACAATCTATTGAGCTCAATAGAATGTTGGGTTTCAGGTTATTAATATAGACACAAGTGTTGTCATGGTTCCTGAAAACACAACATTACAGGACAATGAATTGGTTTTAAAAGTAAGGAAATGTTATTGTGAGGTTTATTTCATATGCTGGCATTCGTTAGTATTAATTTATATATGGTACCTACATCAGGCTATAATCAGTGGCGTAGCTACCTACCTGACAGCAGGGCCCAGTTTGAGAAGAGACTCAAATCTGTAAACACGCTTTATATTAGTACATACATACATACCATCACGCCATGTCCCTTACGGGGTAGGCAGAGAGAACCGAACGCCATATCTTTCTATCCTGGCACACATTCATCGCCTCGTCAACATTCATGCATCGTCTCATACATGTTCGTCTATTGTACATGCTTCTAACATTTCCGTCTTTCAGAATATCGTTCACATGGTCGTGCCATCCCTTTCTTGGGCGGCCCCGGCCTCTCAATCCATTCCTATCCGCATTGTATATTTTCTTCGTCAGGCGTTCCTCATTCATTCTACCCATGTGGCCAAACCATCTCAGTGTGTTCACTTTCATTCTATTAATGATATCTTTCTTCATCTTACATTCTTTCCTTATGTTCTCATTTCTTACCCTGTCATACATCGTTCTATTGCAGATTCTTCTTAGCGATCTCATTTCAACAGCATTTATTCTGCTTTCGTGCGACTTCTGCCATGTCCAGGTTTCACTTGCATACGTCAATGTCGGCACTAAGATAGCGTTATGAATGGCAACTTTGGCAGCCTTTGATATGTTGCGATCATTCATAACTGGTCTCAGTGCTCCATTCACTCTGTTTCCTGCCATAACTCTTCTTTCGATATCCTTATCAGGTCGTCCATTCCGTTGAAACATGCTTCCCAGATATACATACTCGTCGACTTGCTCGAGCCATTCATTCTCTACTCTTATTTTACACGCTGTTCTGCTTTCGCTCTTTTCAAAGACCATTACCTTTGATTTGCTGGCATTCATTCTCAGACCGTTCTCTATGCATCCTTCATATACCATGGTTACAAGATATTGTAACTCTTCCATACTTTCAGCTAACAGTACTTTGTCATCTGCATACATCAAATCACGCACTATTACATTACTCAGTTTCAGACCCTTGCTTTCATCCTTAAGGGCTCTTATACAGAAGTCAATGTACAGGTTGAAGAGCCATGGAGACAGAACGCATCCCTGTCTAACGCCATTATTTATCGAGAACCACGATGTTACTGTGTCGTTGACACGAACACATGCTTCGCTGTTCTCATATAATGACGCGATTGCGCGTATCAGCTTACTCCTCACTCCATACGCTGATAGTATATCCCATAGTTTCTCTCTAACAACTTTATCATAGGCCTTTTCTAGGTCTATAAAGGCACAGAACAGTTTCTGGTTTTTATCCAGAACCTTCTCTGTGACCATTCGTAGAGAAAAAATTTGGTCTATACATCCTCTGCCGCCCACAAACGCTCCTTGGACATCCCATATCTTGCATTCAGTAACCTTTCGTACTCTTTGATCCAGGATCCTTGCGTACATTTTACCAACTGAGCTTAACAAACTTATGGCTCTATAGTTTTTGCAGTCGAGTTTCGATCCTTTACCTTTATACAAAGGTACCACGACTGCATTTCTCCAGTCCGCAGGAGTGCGTCCTGCTTCCCAACACAAGTTGAAAAGAGAGTGGCACCACTCCAACGTCTGCTCGCCGCCATATTTTATAAGTTCAGCTGATATACTATCATATCCGGCAGCTTTTCCCGCTTTCGCGTGTTTTACTGCTTCAAGCACCTCCTCTCGCGTAATTTCATCTTTTTCGTCTTCACTTACTTGCCATGCTCTCTGAGTCACGCCCCCGCTTATACCGCTATCGTATAGCTCCATGAAATATTCTTTCCATCGTTCTTTCACGCCCTCTTCATCCATAATTATTTTTCCGTCTTTATCATTAATTCCTTGCAATGCTTTCACAGTTCCATTTTTCCTTTTCGCTACGCCTTTCCAGAACATTTTCATGTTTCCAGGAAAGTCGTTGGCTGTTTTCAGGCTTTCTTTCTCTTTCACACGATCTTTTTCTCTTTTTACGGTGTCTTTTACTAGTTTCTTGCACACTTTATACTTCTCTTTTGCTCTCTCTTCACTATCCGATCCTTTCGCAGCTATTAATTCCATCCATGCTTTTTTCTTTTCACCCACAGCTAATTTAACTTTCTCATTCCACCATGCGTCGCCTTTCTTTCCACCTCTTTTAGCAACACCACAGACATTCTTCGCTGTCTTGCACACGGTCTCTTTCAGGGTCGTCCATGCGTCTTCCATATTTTTTCTACTATGTGTTGCTCTAAGAAGTTCGTTTCCAGTCTTTTTTCCATATTCATTTCTTACACTCTCATCTTGCAGCCTTTCAACTTTGGTTCGCTTCGGTGGTTCACTTCGGTGGGTTTTAGAGCGCCAGCCGGTGAACAGATCAATTCTTGATATCACCAAGTAGTGATCAGTCTCCAGCTCCGCGCCCCTATACACTCTAGTGTCCACTGTCGCTTTCCTTAGTGCGGTGTCAACACATACATAATCAATAATCGACCTTTCATTCCCTCTTTCCCATGTATACTGGTGCACTCTTTTGTGGCTGAATACTGAGTTCGCCACAAATAAATTCCCTTCCGTGCACACTTCTAGTAGCCTCTTTCCATTGTCATTCACTCTAATATCACCGTGGGGGCCGAGGACAGACTCGAAATCTTTCCTACGGACACCCACCCATCCATTTAGATCTCCAGCCAGAATCACTCTTTCATTATCCTTCCTCTCGTTCATTATTTCGATCACACTGTTCCAAAAATCATCCTTTTCACTTTCACTGTCGGAGTTCCCAGGTGCATATCCTACTATTAGAAATACGCTTGTTATTCCGATCTTCATCCTTACCCACATCAGTCTAGGCCTTGCAAGCTTGTACTCTTTCATACATTTCCCCATTCGTTCCGCTAGAATCACACCGACCCCTTTGCATGCAAACTCGTCACTCTTCACTCCCGACCACAGCTCTATCATACCATCATTCCTAACGTTCATCCCACTTCCTTTCTTTTTTGTCTCACTTACACACATAACATCTATTTCTTTACCTTTCATTATGTCGCACAGTTCGTTCATCTTTCTATCCATCCCTCCTCTGATATTCCACACTCCCACTCTGCACTCGGTTCTCCTCTTTTCGCCTACCCCCTGGACCATACCATGACGAGTGGCGGGCTGCATCGATGGTCTCCTAACGGAGTCCAGGAGGTTTTCCTTCCTTCACTTATGCATACATCACACTTTCCCACACATTCATCATCTACGATTACACATATCTATCCTAGTTACAAACACTTAATACAAATATAAATACCTACTTAAACACTATGCAAGTCCCGTTTATCCTACACTACACAGCTTACATCTAGATAGAAGTATAGAAGCTATGTATGTAAAGTACAATATATTGAAACATTACTTAATAAAAACTTATCACACTATACCTACTATATCTCAACAAATATACACATATGAAAATCACTTAAATTCCGGCACAGTTCAAATGGTCAGATTCTTATAATAAATAACTTAAATTTAGGCTCAGTTCATACACAATTCACTTAATCTATTAATTCACTTAAGTTCACTCATTAGTTCACTTAATCTATTAAAAAGTTTATGATACTTAATCTACTAAAAAGTTTTTGGTACATCCTTCGTGTCTTGTCACTTTTTCATAGCTGGCGTTGACCCGGGTCATTTTGTTGCCTCCACGGGGTCTCTTCTACTCCTTAGCGATCCCCGCACTCGCTGGGGCTGCAGTACTTCCTGACGTGCACATATTACCCGGGTATGAGCGGCAACAACTGTTTGTGCATCCCTTCTTCTACCTGCCCTGTAGGGGATGGTCGTTTTATGGTTGGTCCTGGCCTGCTCTCATCCTCATTCTTAGTGCGCATTCCATTGCCGAATATGGTTGGGATGTCCTTACTGGCATCTCAGGTCGCGTGGCAGGCATGTACACATCTGGTTGCTGTCTCCCACATCACAAATTTGGGCACTGTTTTTTATTTCACTCTTTATTGCTTTTCGCACTGACTGACTTCGGGGACGAAACATATGTTTTGACCTGCCAAGCTAGGGTAGGTATGGGAGTGGACCTTTCTTGGGTGTAGTGTCGAGAGTGTTACGATTCAAGTATGTTTTGAAACTAACACGCGAATAATTCACTCACTTGTTTCTATTTTATTGCGCGGTTGTTTTTGTACATTCTTATGACAGAACACTTAAAGACTACATACTTTTCCATGGGGTTAAATTCCACACTGGTATATATTAGTCTCAAATTAATATAGTAATTATGCTGAATCAATCGATTAATTTAGTAACTCTGGCGAATCGCAGGAGCCTAATTTATATTATATATTTGTTTAAGTTGGTAATTCCTCAGACTCGTTAAAAAAAATTGCTTTCACTGTCCGAGCAGAACAACCAGATATCCTAAGTATAATGACAACTACACTCAGAATGCTTTTGTGTACCGTGCTTGCACAGTGTACAATAGGGTGGGTCGAAAAAAAGTTTTTTTTGAATTTCGAAACGCTTTAGTGCGGAAAAGTTGCCTATTGTAATGTGAAGAAAAACGCCATAAAAAATTTTAAAATCGGTTAACATCTTCCGTTCGCGCATCGTACTTAAAGTTATGAAAATTTTCAAAAATCGCGCCTTTTTTGTAATTTTTTTAAGCAAGTTAAAACTTTCAAAATAAACAGCATTTATATTTTTATGCTTGTTTAATGATTCAAATAATCTGAATAAATTTAATGCTTGTCGATAATTTATTTTTTCGGTTCGCAAAACGTTTTTGAAAAAACATAAATTTATCATCTTTTTACGATTTTTACTTGTTCATTATGGAATTCTTGGCTCGCGTTGCTGGAATAAAATAAGGCAGAACTTGCTTGAAATGGATTCACCATGTGTAATTTTTTTTTTATTTACGCAGTTTTGAAGAAAGAATGTCGGCCTTCGTGGCTCAGTTGGTTAGATATCTGACTGCTGAGCCAAAGGTCCCGGGTTCGATTCCCGGTGGAGACACAATTTTTAATTGTGTTTTCAGTCTGGATCTGTGAGACGATTAATATCGTGTCTCCAGAATGTGGCAACTTGTTATTGGGTGCGTGTTAAATTAATATTTGACACAGTACCTGTTAGTTGCCCGAGAAGCAATATTAAATAAATAAATAAGTAAATAAAGAATCCTATTCTATATATATATATATATATATATATATATATATATATATATATATATATATATATATATATATATATATATATATATATATATATATATATATATATATATATATATATATATATATATATATATATATATATATATATATATATATATATATATATATATATATATATATATATATATATATATATATATATATATATATATATATATATATATATATATATATATATATATATATATATATATATATATATATATATATATATATATATATATATATATATATATATATATATATATATATATATATATATATATATATATATATATTTTTTTTTTTTTTAAAAATGTATAATGTAAATATGTACCACACACAACAATCAGATGGTTGGTTGGGACAGGGTGTGGGTAGAACTCGACGTTCTGGGTCGTTTTGATCGTAAAACGAGCAAAGAGCTGCACAGTGAAAAGTGAAAATTGAATAAAAATAGGTAAATAGATTATTTGAATCATTAAACAAGCATAAAAATATAAATGCTGTTTATTTTGAAAGTTTTAACTTGCTTAAAAAAATTACAAAAAAGGCGCGATTTTTGAATTTTTTCAAAACTTTAGGTACGATGCGCGAACGGAAGATGTTAACCGATTTTAAAAAAAAATATGGCGTTTTTCTTCACATAACAATAGGCAACTTTTCCGCACTAAAGCGTTTCGAAATTAAAAAAAAACTTTTTTTCGACCCACCCTAGTGTACAATGCTTTTTTAAATACACTCGACATCTCTGCGAGCTCTCTCAGTACCTACGTTTAGGACAACAATATTCTCCTATCTTTCCTAGTACTTTGATCTAAGCAGTTGTCTTATTTATGTTTTTTTTATATACTAGTAAATTAGTTATGAGTTATTTGTAAATTTTTGTAATTGATATTAATTGTCCTATAAAGCAATATACCTTGTCTGTTTTATAAATTGTGTAGACTGTATAACTCTCTATCAACCAATAAATAAATAAAATATACGAAAAGAAATATTATTTTAAATCTAAAAATGTCGAAGGTAAAAATAAACGAAGATACAATTCAAAGATGTTTTAGATAACTAGAAAATTTTATTCGTGGTTTCGGAAATATTAAAAGAAAGGAGTTTATACATAGGTGAGCTGTGTTAGCTTATTTTAAATATATACGTATGTAGTTCTTATTTACTCTATCTTGACATTTTTTATTTTGTGTAACTAGGATGTGGTCAACTGCGCCACTGGCTACAATGCTAGTCTTTTTAGACAATAGTTTCAAGCAAAAACACAATCTATAATTATTACAAAATGACCTAAATCGGCATTCTAGTAATTATTAGTTAAAAACGTATGGAATTTCATGGTTTGGTATCCAAACTTTGGATGACGAATATGTGCTGATCAAAACTACTAAATATTTAGGAACTATATCAAAAGGATGACATCTGGAAGACATCATAGTCTGTGATATATAAATATTATAGTATTGACCACAGAGTACCAATTTTTTAAAATGAAATCGATTGCAATTAGTAAATTAGTGATGAGCAAAAGTCTTGTAAGTCTTGCAGTCTCGGTCCTGCGAGACTTGCAAAACCAAGACCGCATGTGTCGCTGCAAAACCAAGACCAGGTGGTGCAAGACCAAGAGTCTTGAAAAACTTGAAAATTTTATAAACTATTTTTTAACTAAAAAGCAAACAATCAACTACGTCCTATCGACATAAATACGATAAATTGACGTTTTTGTCATATTTCATTTGAATTTCTGAATTTTAACAGAAAAAAATGCACTAGTTGCAAGACTTATAAGACCATGTCCAAGGCTAGGTATGCAAGACCAAAACTGGATATAAAAGACCAAGACTGGGTATGCAAGACCAATACTCGATCGAGTGTGCAAGACCAAGACGGGGTATGTAAGACCAAGACTCGATATATATGCAAGACCAAGACTCGATATATATGCAAGACCAAGACTGGGTATGTGAGACCAAGACTCGATATATATGCAAGACCAAGACTGGGTATGTGAGACCAAGACTCGATATATATGCAAGACCAAGACTGGGTATGTGAGACCAAGACTCGATATATATGCAAGACCAAGACTGGGTATGTGAGACCAAGACTCGATATATA
Source organism: Molanna angustata (assembly GCA_963576475.1). Classification (NCBI taxonomy): domain Eukaryota; kingdom Metazoa; phylum Arthropoda; class Insecta; order Trichoptera; family Molannidae; genus Molanna; species Molanna angustata. The sequence goes on along the minus strand of OY754975.1, from coordinate 34,014,165 downwards.
TATGCAAGACCAAGACTGGGTATGTGAGACCAAGACTCGATATATATGCAAGACCAAGACTGGGTATGTGAGACCAAGACTCGATATATATGCAAGACCAAGACTGGGTATGTGAGACCAAGACTCGATATATATGCAAGACCAAGACTGGGTATGTGAGACCAAGACTCGATATATATGCAAGACCAAGACTGGGTATGTGAGACCAAGACTCGATATATATGCAAGATCAAGACTGTGTATTTAAGACCAAGACTCCATCGAGTATGCATCGAGGCTTCACTTTGCATGGATAGTTAAGAAGAAATTACCTTATGGCAAAATAATCTTTATTCAATCATTGATTTACAAAAAAAAACTGATTTCAAAATTTATCTTTTGAATTTAGAATGCCAGACTTCGAAAATCCTAGATCTAGTTTTACTATTAGTTGAATCAAAAGGAGATACTTTTTAGGTCATGTAAGTATATGTTATTGAGGTTATTGGTTACCTATAACACGAAAAAGTCAAATTAGGTCTACATATGAGAATAGGTGTCGTTTATGTGTAATGCGCTTAATATGTTTATATGTGTTAAACATTTCATGAATTATATATTATATTTCAATACCAACACGTAGACGCTGACACGAATTTTCTGAAAATGATTGAAAATACTTTAGTGCATTAACTTAGTTAGGTAGTTTATTCTGTTTTATCAGTTATTCAAACGCTAGATTCCATTATGGTTATACTGCTTTGTAAATATAACAAACTTGATAAGAATATGTGAACAGAGTTTTTTTAAATGAAATCACATCAGTGTCTGGTGATAATCAGATGTCTCCGTAGTCCAAGGGATGCAAAATCAGCATCGTTTCTCTAAATATTGAATTCGTTTTTTGAAATCTAATATCCCAATATTCAAAATAAATAAAAAAGCATTGTCACCTCGTGTAATTACTGTTGCTTTCATAGTTAAAAAAAAACAATTTCTCAATAGATGGCGTTACAAAAAAGTTTCTTCGTCATGGCGATGCTGTTTTTCAGCATATTCTCAAGTAAAAAGATTTTGAAGAGTAACACATATTATATAGAACTTTCAATAATTGGATCGATAGGAAATTCGTTACGCAAACGCATAAAAATGAAATGAAACCTGAACATGGCAGAAGTCGCACAATAGCAGAATAAATGCATCAGTTGAAATGAGATCGTTAAGAAGAATCTGTAACAAAAAAACGATGTATGACAGGGTGAGAAATAAGGACACAAGGAAATAATGTAAGACGAAGAACTATGTCTATAACAGAATGAAAGTGAACACATTGAGGTGGTTCGGTCACATGGGGAGAATGAATGAGGAACGCCTGACAAGGAAAGTATACAGTGCGGTCAGGGATATAATGAGAGGTCGGGGACGCCCAAGAAAGGGATAGCATGACCATATGAACGATATTCTTTAAGACGGAATGTTAAAAGCGTGTGAGACGATGGCTGCGTGCCAGGATAGAAAATGTGGCGTTTGGTTCTCTCTGCCTACCCCTCGAGGGACATGGCGTGATGATATGCATATATGGATTATTGCTGTTTTTGGTATTTCTTCCAAAGATACAAAGTAATACAGCAAAATATTAAGTAAAACATTTTTTCTAATTAAAATGGTAAAAATTCCAAATGATTATTCTATTATAATCTAAAAAGTGCACTTGAGAAACATAAAAAAAATTGTATTATGTGGACTGTAATGTAATTGTTTTTAATCAATGTATTTTCAGTATATTTTAAATACATTTGTCAAAAAATATTAACTTGCGAAACGTTTAGCTGTGGGTAGTGAATTCTCCGCATTTCATCATACTAAATATATCATTTCAATCATGAATGAATGAAATTATCATGAGATATTATTAAAGCATAGAAATTTCCTTATCTCTGACACTACGAAGAATATTAAACGCTAGCATTAAAATATTATAAATTATAAACGAGTACCTACATAGTAAACATTGAAAGGTGATCATATTATTTTTCATTACAACGCCATCTTAATAGTACATAGTTGTACATTCGTTGAGAATATAGTTTTTGTAATAGTTTATCTTGTGCGTCGCGTGTTGTGTCGGAGTTGAATCGTTATTTTGAAAAAAAAATGTAGTCGATCTGTCGTTTCGATAGCACCTCAAGAACGCAAAAAGCTATCAAACCTTTGATGGAAACCATCTTTCCGTTTTGAATATTATATTTTAATCGGTGGCGGACGGAATTTTTGTTTTCCGATGGGCTAAATAAACACGTAGAGTTGAATATTTCAACATTTAGTAGTTTTTGTAGTCATTTTGTAGTTTTTTTTGTTATATTGTATTGAAAACGAAACAGCATATACGCGTTAATAAATGGGATAAATCGGAGACATATATTTTTAATTACAAAATCATCATTGAACATACTCAAATTGGCTTCACAGACCTCCAACCTTCATCACTGATCGAATTTTGGATATGGACACTTTGGGTAAGTCGATTGCTTTTCAAAATGGCTTATATTTGTTCGTGTTATTTTGTATTTATATTACTGTCCTTTCGAATCTTTTTGAATCGAAACTTATTATTAGTAATTTGAAATAAACATTTCGACATTTTTTTTTAGTTATTGAGACATTCACGGCTTAAAGCCATTTACAAAACAAAATATTAGATGACACAGCATAAACTTAACGAAAGCAACACAATTTAGAAACATTCATAATATCTATGTATAATACACATCAACGTTGCGCAGATAATATAAAAAAATAAAAACACATAAGGAAGGTAAATTAAACACGAAAGTATAGACATTAAGAAACAATGAATGAATATAAAAAAACGACTCAAATAAAATTATGTAATTACAAAGCATGAACATAAGAATATTACTGACTGAATATTATATAAAGATATAAATGGTGTGAATTACTACCTACTCACATACTTTTAAAACAATGAGTCGTATTACAAGACTTATTTGAGAAAAATGTAAGAAAAAGGAAAGGTCCAATACTGCGAGAATACTGCTTAAGGGAACTCAACTTTTACTTACATACTTACATAACTGAATCAGTGAATGCTGACAGATGTGCAACTACATTATTTAGTTAAATATAATGAAAATAAAATGAAATTCAAATACCTATACAAAAATATATAAAAATGTTAACAAGTGACTACACAATAATTTGGGGTTATGTTTTTGAAAATGTTTTAATAAAGTGTATTTATGTATAGTCCTTAAAAGAACTAAAGAAAGGGTCAGTCAGATAACCAAAGTCATTGCCTTATCGATTAATTATATTCAATGGAGTGTTATATAAATAGTTAGTGTTGAACGTCTTACATACAAAAGTTATAATTTGGCGGGTATTTCTTGTTGGAACATGGTAATGTATATGTATATGTATCTGACTGACAAGGTAAGAGGAGCTAAAGTAATAACAATTCATCGAAATAAATACTTGCTATACAGATTTCATAAAAACAGGCGCAACTAACACCATCTGAAAGTTTGTTATTGGAAAAAAGCTTTGGCCCGTCACGTGGGCGCGCAGTCGAAAATTTGTGTTTTTTTGCTTGGTTGGTATATGAGCAAACCGCCCCTCTCCTTGGCGAAAATGCTCAAGAATTTTGACAATATAGGCTCGAGAATAATGTACGCTTGTTTTGGCTCGGGGATTATTTAAGACAACATTCTGTTCAACAACCGTTAATTTTCTTCTTAAGAATTATTAATTTCGTATTAAGAATGATCCAACTGTCGATTCGTTCATGAGAATTCAATTCTCTTAATGAATCGACATTATTAAGCCAAGATGCGTGTACGAAGGAAAATTTTGTATGGTGTAGTGGACTTTTTGCAAGCTAATAACACCAACTAGAGGCCTCGCAGCATATATGTTCCCATATATATATTTACTCAGAATTTGGAGTAGAACATTTTATGTGAGTTTTGTGTGTGTGTGTGTCTGTCTGTGTGTCCGTCCCCCCCTTATAACTTTTGATCCGCTCAATTAACAGAGCCCAAATTTTTAGAATATATAAACAGTTATAGGCCTACAAAACTTTCTCAGAATTGTGAATTTTTGTTTCAGTCAGGGGTTATCAACTTTTGAAATTTTGATTTATTTTTCCATATATCTCAGAAACCGTAAAAGCTAGAACGCTGAAAATTGGTATAAACATAGACAAATACAAACTCTCGAATCAATTTTTTTTTTTAAATTCCAGGGTTTCTCAAACATGTTTTATTAAGAAAAATATTTTTTTTATGATAAATTTATGAGTTTAACTGCCTATATTTCCAATTTTTTTTAAATATCGAAAAAAGCCGAAAGACCCCAACTAGAAAATTTAATTTTCTATAAAAAATATTAACATTGTATTAGCACATCTCAAATTTTTTTTAACAATTTTTATAAAAATTGAATTTACTGACGACATTGCTTCATACAATTTGTATGGAAGTAGCCTACTCACAATATCTAAGAAGACTTAATAATTTGATACTAATCTCCAAACATACATACATACCATCATGCTGTTTTCAAATTCTGGGTAGGATCAAAGGACTGACCTCCATACTATCCTATCTTGACATACATACCTAGGTACATGTGTTGTATAGAAAACCATATATCTTAAAATATTAAATAATTTGTATTTATGGGTTTATAGTTTGGTACTTATTCTTCAACTGTACATACTATCACTATCGACAGTTGGATCTCATGTGTTACATGCAACTAGTTATAAATAAATACATCAAGTGATGAATGATTATAAATAAATGGGGCCCTTAAATGGGCCCCATACACGGTACGATTCGTCGTTTCAGACCGATCGTAGCGATAGATCGTCACGATTTTTGTCTCAGTCTGACAACTTAAATTATACGCGCTTATAAATATATAATTTAATAAATAAGCGGGTACAATTTAAGTAGTCAGAGTGAGATAAAAATCGTGACGGTCGATCGCAAAGAGCCATACACGGTCGATATATCGTTATGATTTGCATGATTGCATGGGTTTTTGTTGCAATCTCCGATATCGTTTTCGACCGTAAATCGTTAATGATATTGACATACACTGTCGATTCGTTGTTTCGATCGGTCTGGAACGACGAATCGTACCGTCTATGGGGCCCATTAGGAAGGATACAAATAATACAGATAGGAAAAATCAAAATGGCTACTGGATTTTTTTAAAGCTTGGATTTTATTTGATACTCTATAACATGTCAGATATTTATGTTTTAGCCAATAGCAACCCCTTTATGTTGCCGACACAAGGCGATGGACGTTTGTCATGATAGAAAAGTGTGACGTTTGAATCTCTATGCCCTTGTACAGATATATTACTTCTTGTCAGACGTACCTAATTAATGGCGTACTTGATTTTTTTTACATAGTAGTTTCGTATTTTCATTCAGACGTAAAACATCCAATCTTAGTCATTTTCTACGTGATGTCGCAATAAAATTCCATATGATGAAATAAATCCTAACATAAGTAATTTAATTGTTGTACTTTAATGAAACAAACATGTCAACCGTACAAACACAATGCAAGGTAAATAAATAAGTTTCTAGTATTGATATTGTGTTGGCAAATTAGATAAAACATACATACATACATACATACATACCATCACGCCATGTCCCTTACGGGGTAAGCAGAGAGAACCGAGCGCCATACTTCTCTATTTTTGCACACATTTCTGGCTTCCTTTACATCCATGCATCGTCTCATACATGCTCGTCGATTATTCAAACTTTTTATGTTTCCTTCTTTCAAAATATCATTCACATGGTCATGCCATCCCTTTCTGGGGCGACCTCTGCTATTCACTCCATCTCTAGCACCCATGTATATTTTTTTGGTCAGTCGTTCATCGTTCATTCTTTCTATATGTCCAAACCACCTTAAAGCATTCACTTTCATTTTTACATATAATATCCTTCTTTAACTTGCATTCTCTCCTTATGTCCTCATATATCGTTCTATTACATACTCTTCTTAGTGATCTCATTTCTACAGCATTTATTCTACTTTCATGTGTTCTTTGCCAGGTCCATGTTTCACTTGCATACGTCAAAGTAGGCACCACAATTGCATTGTGTACTGCATTTTTGGCTTCCTTTGAGATGCTTGGGTCGGACATTACTGGTCTAAGTGTTCCGTTTATTCTATTCCCTGCCATAACTCTTCTTTCAATATCTTTATCGGGTCTTCCATTCCGTTCAAACATACTCCCCAAATATAAATATTCCTCAACTTGTTCTAGCCATTCGTTCTCTACTTTTATCATACATGCAGTTATACTTTCAGTCTTTTCAAATACCAATATCTTAGATTTACTAACAGATAAAACATAAGTTTTTGTAAACATCACTGCACTAGGAATCAACCAAAACTATTGCGCAATCTTATGAAATATATTTATAACTTAAATCTTCATCGAAACGTCCAGCCATAGGCTGAGTTAATAATACTTGAAATACTTCATAAATCTGACTTTTGACAAAAATATATTTGATGTAATATCAATCCATTAATGAACGATATTAATAATAATTTATAAAGCGCCGTTTACACGAGATTACTACAAGGCTGCGTTCACAATGAACACTGAGTGCAGTTAGTGACGCTCTAAGCCGTTCATAATAATCGGAAACAGACACTCTTCTTCTTCTTCTTTCTACTTTTTAAAAGGCTTTATTTCACCGTTGCCAGTGTTCTAGCCTGTCTTGGTTGATACTTTGCTTGGGTTTCAATGTAGCCTGTCCTCAGGTATTATGGCGTTTAGCTGGTCAGAGTGCAAAGGACTCTGGAATTGTTCCTGGTATGTTGAACTCAGATAGTCAAAAGAGTATGGGCTGATGCTTACTTATACAAGTTGTATTGTATCCATTATAGGTGGGCTAATCTTTATTTGGCATAGGTCATTGCTACTTTTGGTTAGTATTACCCTTGAACAAACATTATAATATTATTATAATTAGGCACATTTAAACAAACATTATGTTATAATACATACATCTACTACTATCCATATATACACTATATTATACACTATAATACTATACATCCATTTATGTACTACATATCCATATATACACTATATTATACACTACAATACTATACATCCATTTATGTACTACATATCCATATATACACTATATTATACACTATATTATACACTATAATACTATACATCCATTTATGTACTACATATCCATATATACACTATATTATACACTATATTATACACTACAATACTATACATCCATTTATGTACTACATATCCATATATACACTATATTATACACTATATTATACACTATAATACTATACATCCATTTATGTACTACATATCCATATATACACTATAATACTATACATACATTTATATAGGGAAGGGGAAAATGAAGAATTTCTATACAGGGGAGAGGAAGTTGTATAATAGGAAGCAGAGGAAATGGGATGGTGGAAGACTTCAAGTAAGGCATGATTATATTTTGATATTATTTAGTGAAATAAATTTAGACAGCATTTTATATATGGGTAAAGAAGCGATGGATAAAAGGTGAGTAATATTTATTGGTAGAGAGATTTTGTTGTTTAAACAATGGTTGAAAATAGGAGAGTGATCCAAATGGGGACACCCCAAAAATATGTGGTCGACTGTTCCATCCTCTAATCCACACTCACACAAAGGAGAATCTTTAACTTTTATTTTGTGGAGGAAGACAGGGGAACATGTATGACCGAGTCTCATTCTACATATTACTGAAATATCCCTCTTTTGGAATTTACCTATGGAGAACCATGGCTTGACTGGAAAGCTCTGTTGTATGTAGGAGTAGTACACTCCTGCTTTACTTTTTCCAAGGTTCCATTCTTTTTCCCAGCTTGTGTGCAGTCTCTTTAACAAGGAGGGAAATCTGTCCTCTATATGTATGTATTTGTGAGACATTTGTCCATTTTCTATTGCCTTTTTTGCGTGTTCATCCGCAGTCTCATTACCCTTGATTCCACTGTGACCTGGAATCCAAGCAATGGCCACTTGTAATCCTTGCATCCCGAGGTTCAGGATTTCGTGTTTAATTTGAAGAATTATAAGATTGTTCAGCAACCTTGATGGGTTTCCCGAGATTTTATTTACTGCACTAAGGGAATCTGTGAGGATAAGTGTTTTATTAATTCCATTTGTAGCTGCGAATTTTATTGCTTCCAGTATGGCGAGGCATTCTGCAGTGAAAATGGATGTTTCCGGTGGAAGTTTATACATGGCGACTGCGTTGAAGTCAGGACAGTATATTGCCGCCCCGACGCATGCATCATCTTCACTCTTAGATCCGTCTGTGTATATGGTTGTCCAATCCTGCCAAAGAGAGTCCAAACACTCCCCAAGAACAAAAGGAGCCTTTGGGTCGTTTTTGTGGATATTGAAATTATGTACTAATGGGTAGAAAGTATTTGATTCATGGTGACTTGAGAATAACGGGTAAACTGTATTTTTATATGAAGGAACGTCGAAAGAATTCAGGAACTTGAAGCTATTTACTAACAGGGGGGGATTTTTATTTCGCCAAATTTGTTTTGAATTAACATATTCTGAAAGAAGTTGGACTTTAGGGAGTAGTGGGTTATTTGATAGCCGGGAGGCCTTAAAAAGGAATCTATCTGCGAGGAATTGTCTTCTGAGGTGAAGGGGGGCCTCAGCACATTCTAATTGAAGGGCATTGATAGGAGTAGACCGCATGGCTCCTATTATGATTCTGAGGGCCTTTGATTGAACCCTCTCCAACATGATGGACAAATATTTTGGAATCGGGTCCATTAGGAAGGAAGCATAATCAAGGTGAGAGCGGATTAGTGCCTTATAGAGGAGAGAGAGGGTATTTGGATGAGCACCCCACCACACCCTGGATACAGATCTTATGATATTGAGCGATTTTTGGCATTTGGATACAATATGTTCGATATTTGCTCTCCAGTTGAGTTTTTGGCTTAGCAAAATGCCTAGGAACTTGACCTCTGGTACGCAAGGGATGTGAATATTATTATATGTGATGTTTATGGGGGCAATGTTCCTACTGTTTGAGAAGATCATAAACTGACTTTTGTGCGGAGATATTTCTAGCCCGTGATTATCCAGCCATTTCTGTAGTAATTGTAGTGCTGTGTTTAGCTCACGCTCTATCATTTGGATAGATTTTCCAGATATGTAAATTACAATGTCGTCTGCATATTGCAATATTCTTACATGTTTTAGGAGACTTTTTTCGATACTTGCAGTGTATATATTATATAGCAGTGGGCTGAGAATCGATCCTTGCGGTAAACCCTTCCACACCTTTCTTATGGACTTTTCCCCATTTTCCGTAGATAAGAGCAAGGTGCGGTCGCATAGGAGATTTTTTATGTACTGCCTAGTTTTTGGTGGAACACCGGTATCTAAAAGTTTTCCCATAAGGACATCGATAAGGACATTGTCATATGCAGCAGAGACGTCTAGGAACACAGCAGCCATCATTTCCTTCCTTGATCTGGCAAGTTGGATGTCGGTGATGAAAACACTCAGATTGTCGATGGTACTCTTGCCTTCCTGAAACCATACTGTGATCTAGCCAGCAGCCCGTTGGTCTCAAAGAAGTGCTCCAATCTATCTTTAAGCATGTGTTCCACTATTTTCCCCAGGGTGCACGAAAGCGCAATAGGGCGGTAGGAAGATCCTATATTTGGGTCTTTGTGGGGTTTTAAAATGGGAATTATGCTTTGTGTTTTCCAGTCTGCCGGAATGATGCCAGTGTCATAAAACGAGTTGGACATTTTGAGGAAATAGGTTAAGGTTTCGGAATCTGCTTTGGTGAGGAACGAATACGGGATTCCATCTATTCCTGGAGCAGAGTCGTGAACTCGTGTTATGACAGATCTTAATTCATGCAAGGTAAAGGGAGCGTCAAGAGAACATGTAACATCAGAGAAAAGGCGTTCATCAGGTAGAGAGTTAAGGGGAGGGACCGATAGCGGAGCAAGTTTATTTAAGAATTCATATTGCCAGTTAGAAGATGTAGGTTTTGAAACTTGGGGATCAAAAACTGCTCTGTATTGCCTTATTTTTCTCCATATCTCAGATACGTTAGAATCAGGGGATAAAGAAGAACAGTATTTGATCCAACCCTGTTTCTTTTTATCCTTCAAAATCCTTTTGGTTTTGGCACGGGAAACCAGATAGCTATCAAAGTTAGTTACGGACATGTTTTTTTTAAAGTTCCTTCTTGCCAGTTTTCTGTCTCTAACAGCCTTGGTGCATTCAGCATCCCACCATGGCGGCGGTGGTATTGTTGGGGAACGAGGTGTTTTGGTAGGGATGTTCTCATCAGCTGATGTAGTAATCAAGTTTACAAAGGAATTATAACATTCAGTGTTATTTGATGAGTTTGGAGTGGGAAGTTCAGGAATTGTCTTAATAATTGTTTTATGAAATGAATGCCAGTCTGCTCTAGCTACATTATATTTGTATGATGATGTGTAGTTGGCTTCTCGAATTTGTCTTCCGAAATGTATAATTATTGGGAAGTGATCACTGTTACGGGGATCTTGATCAAGTGACCAAGTGGAAAGAGGAGCAAGACCGGGGGAGCATAAGGAAAGATCCACAGCACTCGGTCTATGCGATATAGGTAAACTTTGGGTGGGGGTGGGAGTCAATCTTGAAGTATGAAACGGGAGAGAGATTCGTGTTGGTGATCCGTCATTAAGGATACATAGGTCCAGATCATCAATCATGTTCATAAGTGTATTTCCAGCACTGTTAGTTTTATGTGAACCCCAGCTAGTGTGATGTGTGTTGAGGTCACCCAAAATAAACAGGGATGAGGAGTGGGAGGAGACAATGGATTTAAGAAGGAATATATCGGAGGGGGAGGGATGGGGAATATAAATGGAGAAAAAGGAAATCCCGTCGATCTTTGCTCCAACCAGATTAATCCGATCAGAGTTCAGACCAATAGGAATTGGGGAATATGGGATATTATGTTTGATGAATAGGGCGCAACCGCCCCTTCCATCTTTTCTGTCATCGCGAAGACACGCATACCCCGGGAGTCTAAAAGAGGCACCCGGGGCAAGCCACGTCTCCGAGATGGCTATGATAGAGGGTTGGATTTCGTGGGATAGGTGGAGGATGTCTGCTTTATTGGAAATAGCACTACGGCTATTCCACTGTAGAATCCTCGTTATCCGTTGAGGGGCCATTGGACGAAAATAGTGATGAAAGTAGGGTTAATGAAGAGGCAACGTTGGACGGTAGGATAGAATTATGTTGAAGGGTTTTAATTATAAATTGTAGAATTGTTGAAATTAATTCAGAAGTGTTAGGCTCAGCTTTATTACTAGACTGTAGGCCACATCCTTTAACTGGCTCAGGAAGTTGGCCGTTCGGAAACCATGAAAGATTTTGGTGGGCAGTTTTATCGAATCCAGGGGAAGACGCTGGTTTATGAGTTTTTCCTTTATTGGATTTTTGAAATTTGGGAGTATTGTTTGCCATATGTTGTGTCGTATGGCTTGGGATGGCTTGAGATGTCGAGGGGCTGGAGGAAATAACGGTTGAGAACGATTTTTTAGAGTGAGGGACCTGTTTCGAGGCTTCAAAAAACGAAAGATTTTTTTCGGCCATAAGGTGTTTTATGTTCTTTTGACGCGCAAGTTCAGGGCAATTCAGACTCACAGCTGTATGCTTGCCTGCACAGTGAAGGCAAGTTAGATCATCCTCGGGAAGAGAGCATTCTTCACCAAGATGATCCTTACCGCATTTGAAACAACGTGGTTGTGATCTGCACAGGGGCTTTGTGTGGCCGAATCTACAGCACTTCCAGCACTGTATAGTCGGAAATTCATATTTCTCCACTTGGATACTGGTGTAGGATAAGAATACCCGGTCTGGCATTCTTTGTCCATCAAAAGTGAGAACCACCGTTCTGGAGGGTTTCCAAACTGCTTTTCCTGTTGACAAATCTTTGTAGTTTAACCTACGACATTTTAGTATTTTTCCATAGTTAGGGGGAACCTCCATCTCACTCATCAGGCACTCATTGGTGAAGTCCTCTCCCACGGGGATACCCCTCACCAATCCCATACGGGAAACCTGATTCGTGGGAATGTAGGTCCTAAATTCTGGGAACGTTTTCATTAAGAAGTAATTTGCATTGGTAATGTTGCTAAATTCAACGCTGGCTCTATTTTTTCCTATCAATTTACAGCTTCCGGTAATTATTCCCTTTACTAGGTTTCTTTTAAGGCATTTTCCGAACTCAATGGCAGATAATTGGTTAGAATTTTCGGAAGAGACGTGTACTATGAATGGACTGCTGTCCATTTCATTGTAAATATTTCTTGTGTTTCTTTCATATAAGGGATTTGGAGGGGTGGCTGAAGTGTTGGGGGTGGAATTTACAGAGGGTTGTGTTTCATTGAGGGCGGGTTTTTTTTTATGATCACTGGTCTTGGTTTCCTTTTCCAAGTCACCAAGGGAAGGTCTGCTATTTTTCCGTTTTTGGGCGTATTTTTTATTTGGGACTGTCACAAAGAGACCGGGAGACGGCGGCGTTATATCTGGGACAGTAATTAGGGAGCTGTCAGAGTCGTAAGAATCCGACCATGCTCGGTCGCTTCTCGTTCTGGTATATCGTGGTTTCGATGGAGAGAGATCTGGAGGATCAGGCGGGTCCGGAGGTTTAACCTCCATTGTTAGTAAATTAAAAGGAAAAAACTGTTATATATAATGTTAATTTAACTTACCCCAGGTTACAAAATAGACATCACAATAACAACACAAAGTAAAAAATGAATTTGCCAGAAAGATTGACTTTTACACCAATAATATTAAAAATATTGAATATTCGGTAGGTAGGTTGAGTTTTTATATGCTTGTCGACGCAGGAACAAACACACGTCCGTTTCTGACCAACGCCAATCAAGGAAAAAAAAGAAACAGACACTCGAATGACACAGAACGTCGAGTGTACGCTTCAACGTTCGATATAATCGTCGGGTGAAAAACGCTCTGACAGTTATAGTATCTGTTGACATCTATTTTATATGTGGTATGATGACTTCTTTTTGTTTCTGTGGTATCTATTATGTCAGTTGACATTATTTATGATGAAATATGCATTCACAAAGAGGTTCTTCTTCTTTGTCCTGGCCTTTTCTTCCCATTATGTGGGGTCGGCCCTCCTCGTCCTCATTCGCCAAGTCCTTCTCTCCTGTGCGTCTCCTTCGCGCAAGTCTGCCTCCCGCAACTCTCTTGTGATGGTGGAGTGCCACGTTGTCAGCGGTCTGCCTGGTCTTCTGGCCTGCACTTGGATGTCCATCGCTCTACGTATCATATTTTCCTCTGGTCGCCTTATGATGTGTCCGTACCATCTCAATCTACTCTCAAGCAGCTTATCGGTGATTGGGGCCACACCAAAGCTTCCCCGAACGTGGACGTTCCGTACTCTGTCCATCATAGTCACGCCCCCCGCCCATCTCAGCATTCTCGTTTCAGCTGTGTGAATGCTCTGCTGGTGACTCTTCTTCAGTGCCCAACACTCAGCGGCATATGTCATGGCAGGTCTGATAACGGTTTTATAAACCTGGCCTTTTATTTTTATGGGCATTCTACGATCACAGAGCACGGAAGACAATGACCTCCATTTCATCCATCCTGTGTTGATGCGATGGACCACGTCATCCTCGACATCTCCTTGGTTTGACAGGTATGAACCTAAATATTTGAAGCTGTCGGTTTTTGGCACTGGTGATTCTTGGAGTGACAGTGTTAGGTTAATCTGAGGCTGTCCTGAGTAGAAACACGGCATGTATTCGGTTTTTGTGCGGCTTATTTTAAGGCCATTTGATTCAAGTGCTTCTCGCCAATCCTCCAAGGTTTGCTGGAGGTCTTCTATTGACTCGCTTATGAGAACCACGTCATCAGCATATAATATGTTCCAGGGTGCCCGTTTCTGGATGCCTGCTGTGAGGTGGTCCATCACCAGGTTGAACAGCAATGGGCTCAGGGCTGAGCCTTGATGGACACCGACTCTTATGTCAAATGGTTCGCTTATACCTGCTGGTCCTTTGATTTTTGTCCTGACCTCCGTGTACATATCAATGAGCAATGTGATGTAATGCTCAGGGACGCCCTGGGATCTCAGAGCCTGCCAAATTATCTTTCTAGGGACTCTGTCAAACGCTTTCTCCAGGTCTATGAAAGCCATGTGCAGATCCTTTTTGTTATCGCGATATTTTTCCATTGTTATTCTTATTGTTTGAATAGCATCCCGTGTGGATCTTCCAGGTACGAAGCCACACTGGTTTTCTGTAATTTCGGTCAATTCTCTCAGCCTTCGATTTAGCACTCTCTCCCATATTTTGAACGTGTGAGAGATTAATTTTACAGCTCTATAGTTCTCACACTGTCTCGGGTCTCCCTTATTCTTGTAAAATGGAACCAGATAGCTGCTCCTCCAACTGTTCGGCATTTTTGCCTCCATTAGCACGAAATTTAATAATTGTGTAAGGAAGGTAACTCCTTCTTTACCTAATTGCTTCCACAGTTCCGCTGGGATCTCGTCTGGGCCCGTTGCCTTTTTATTTGCCATTTCGGATATAGCTCTTTTAACCTCATCCTCGGTAATCGATGCGATGGGTCCCTGTAGCGGAATTGATTGGTCGTTGTGTTGGTGGGGAAACTCTTCATTCAGTAATTCGCTGTAGTACTGTTTCCATCTTCCCATGATGTCTACGTTTGATGTTAACATTTGGCCAGTATTGCTCTTAATGTATTTGACCGTCTTTACGTCCAACGAATCTGTCACTCTGCGCCTTGCCACTTTGTAGATTTCATCAGAATGTTTTGCCCCCTCAAGCTCTTTATAGAAGGTGTTATTTGCTGATGCCTTTGCTCTAGCGACAGCGCGTTTGGCTCTTTTCTTCGACTCTTTGTATTGCGCCCTGTCATCTTCAATATTGGTTGCCTGCCACTGCTTGAACTTCAATTTCTTCTGTCTTAGCTCCTCCTTTACCTCCTCATTCCACCAGTGTGTCTCACGGTTATCTGCAAGAGGGCCCTTTGAGATTCCTAAGAAAACCTTAGCCTGCGACAGACATTCGTTCTCAAATGCCGTCCACATCTCATCTGCCCTCTTATCCGTGAAATCAATTTGGTTAATATAGTCCTTGAGTTTTGTGCAGAGTGCTCCACCTTCATGTCCATTTAGCTTGTACCATTTGATTTTTGTTATCCTTTCTTTTCGGATCCTTAACTTTCTTGGCAATTTAAACTTGGCAACTAGTATTCTATGTTGTGATGTTAGTGGCTCCCCAGGGATCACCTTGCAGTCTCTAAAGTATTTAACGTTTGGTCTGTTAGTCATAATGTAGTCTATTTGAGTAGTTCTATTATCATTCTTGTACGTAATCAGATGGTTTTCAGGTTTCTTAAAAAATGTGTTTATTATTGCCAAGTTATGTGTCGATGCAAACTGTAGTATATCTCTGCCCTGCTGGTTCTGTGAGCCGTACCCATATCCTCCGTGGTTTACTTTATATGTGATTGGGGCAGATTCTCCCACATGCCCATTGAAGTCTCCTCCCACATATTTAGATTCTTCCATGGGTATTGACTGCAGGAGATCACTCAGGTCACTCCAGAACGCCTCCCTCTCCTCGCGTGCACATCCAGTCTGTGGGGCATATGCCGATATGATATTTGCACATGGTTGATCGTCTAGAGCTAGCTTTATTGACATTATGCGATCAGTTTTTCTATCTACCTGTACCACTCTATCCTGCAAGCACTTGCCCAGCACAACACCTACTCCGTTTCTGTTGTTAGCCTGTCCATAGTAGTATAACTTGTAATCATTTCCAATGTTCCTCGCCTTCGATCCCTTCCATTTAGTCTCCTGTATACAGCATATATCTATTCTTCGTCTTTTCAGTACTTCACTTAGCTCCACACTACGTCCGGTTAGTGATCCTATATTCCAAGTCGCCAGCTTCATAGTCGACAGACTTTGTCTATTCTCGTCGCTTTCGGGGGACGCCCTAGCTTTTTGTTTCTTTCGCTTTGGGTTTGTTTCGTGCTCGTCGCTTTGGGGGGACGCCCTATCATTTATCGCTTTATCGTTTCTTGGCATTATTCATGGATTTGGAGTTGTGTTTTTGGCTGAGTTTTTTTCGGCCGGTTGCCACCTGACGCCAAGACAGTAACCCCGACTGACTGGGGCTTAGGGTGCCCACCGTTTTCTATGTTGCATAACGGTTTTTTTTTTTTTTTTTTCGCCATCCCTCATCATGACATCCTGCCTGAAGCCACTGCTCCTGTCGCGACCCTGCCTCCAAATACGTCGGAGCGGTTCGCACAGGGGGGCCTGTTTGGTCCGCGGGAGGTATTTTATTTCCCTCCTACCCGCCATATCTGGTGAGCATTCCCCTATCCGCCACCTGGGGACGCGTCCTCTAGCGGTTACAGGCTCCGCCGAGGATTCACAAAGAGGTTAATTTATAAAAATATCATTCAAAAATTTCCAATAATAAGTCAGAGAGCATTATTTTCTCCACTGCCCAATTGTTGTCTTTTGATGAACATAACCTAAAAAGACATGATAAATGACATTTGCCATTTAAAACTCCCGATGCTGCCTTCAGATTGAAACGCCGCTCGAAAGCGTTCAGTGAGATTGGTGTAAAAAACGCCATAATTTGCAACTTCAGGTACATCCGACGCCCGACGTCGAGTGTTCTATCTGAACACAGCCCAAGCGCGCTATTGCTTAATTTTGTGAAATCATTTTTTTTACTCAATCAAATATTATTTGTTAAAGAGTCCAGCCATAGGCTTAGGTAAGAAAAGCAAAGTACATACATGTAAATGTATACTTAAAATACTTTGATCTCATAAATCTGTTGTTTCAAAGAATTATATACATTTTGAAAATTCAATCTAAATAATTTCACATTATTACAAAGTACCTAGTAAATATTAGTATACTTTTATGAAAAATATGTAGGTACTTTTACCGGGATTCATTGTGGCGGGAAACAATATTGTCGGTATTATATTTCCGGAAATATCTTTGTGTTTATGGGGCTGTTCTAGAAAACAGTAGTGTATCAACTGACCTACAGATGGCGAGCGTGAAACTTACAAAAATATTATTATTATAAAATCATCTCTTATTTCATAACCGGACTATATGGCTTCTGCAAAGTTTACAGTAAGTATCTGATTTTAAAATATTCATTGATCATTTATTTATTTATATATTTTTTTCATTGTTCATCTTATTTTATCCGGCTGGCTTTGGCTGAATCATCAAAGTAGTAATGAGCAATGCAAGCCAAAAACCAAGTGTTTTAGATCAACATAAATTAATTATTTATATTAATTTATATAAAAATTAATTACAATATCATACTAAACATTGATATTAACGATTTTTTTTATTGAATATAGATTAATATTACATTACTAGTTGCATGTAACACATGAGATACAACTGTCGATAGCGATAGTATGTATAGTTGAAGAATAAAAATCAAACTATAAACCCATATATCCAAATTATTGAAAATTTAAACACATGTTGGTATGTATGTCAAGATAGGACAGTATGGAGGTCAGTCCTCTTTTCCTACCCGGAATATGAAAACAGCATGATGGTTCTGTACGTATGTTGGGAGATTAAGTATTTTTTTTAAAGTATACATAGAATTTGTCTTGAGAACACGCCGACAAGTCTAGAAATTAGACTTGGCGTGACTCATAATCATTATTTTCTTTTTGTAGTACCTATGTTTTATTATTTTTCAATAAAAAAAAACTATTAAGCCTTAAAAAACTATTATTATATTGTGTATAGGCGACTGCCATATAAATTATATGAAGCAATGTCGTCACTAATTTCAATTTTTATAAAAATTGTTAAAAAAAATTGAGATGTACAATATTAATATTTTTTAAAGAAAATTAAATTATCTAGTTGGGGTGTTTCGGCCTCTTGATATTAAAAAAATGAAATATAGGCAGTTAAACTCATAAATTTATCATAATTTTTTTTTTCTTAATAAACAATGTTTGAAAAGCCCTGGATTTTTTTTTGAAGAAAAAATTTGAGATTTTGTATTTGTCTATGTTTGTACCAATTTCAAGCGTTCTAGCTTTTATGGTTTCTGAGATATATGGAAAAATAAACCGAAATTTTAAAAGTTGATAACCCCTGACTGAAGCAAAAATTCACAATTCTGAGTATAAAAGTTTTGTAGGCCTATAACTCTTTATGTATTCTGAAATTTTGTGCTCTGTAAATTGATTGGATCAAAAGTTATAAGGGGGGGGGACACACAGACACACATACACACAGACACACAAAACTCACATTAAATGTTCTACTCCGAATTCTGAGTAAATCCATGTATGGGAACATATATGCTGCGAGGCCTCCAGTTTGTTTTATTAGCATGCAAAAAGTCCACTACACCATATAAAATGTTCCTTCGTACACGCATCTTGGCTTAATAATGTCGATTCATTCAGAGAATTGAATTCTCATGAACGAATCTACAGTTGGATGATCGAGTACTGATTTATACATTTTTAAGATTTTGACACAAGACAAGAACGTATTAAGGTCACACAGGCACTCAGATGTGATTAGTTACATTGGCATTTCCTCATTTACTCAGCCAATACTGACATCATTGTCTTGAAACTATAGACAGAGATAAATTATAGTATTGTCTAAACCTTGACAGTTCCAGAATCATAATATTTTAAAAATCTCTATTTAAAAAAATATTCCGAAAGTACCTCTGAATTTTGCGGAGTTCCATAGTTATCCGTTTACTTTGTTAAATATAAAATCAACCATACTTACACTTTTAATAGTTCGGGAATAAAGGAAGTAGATCATATCCGTGATTTGGGAGTTATATTAGATTCTAAATTAAATTTCATCCAACATATTAATCATGTAATATCAAAAGCCAACAAAATGCTTGGATTTATAATTAGAATATCAAAACCTTTCAGAAACAGTAAAACTTTTTATACACTCTACTCAGCATATATACGTCCTCAACTCGAATTCTGCACACAGATATGGTCCCCCTTCTATGGCGTCCACATAGCTAGAATCGAGAGAATTCAACGCAATTTTTTTAACTTTTTAAACTACAAATTACGACTAAACTTTGATAGCTATCGTGATTCAATTAAATACCACAAATATGATACCCTAGAATCCAGAAGAACCTTATTCGACCAATTAATGCTTCATAAAATTTTGAACGATTCTATGGACTCGCCTGAGCTTGTCAGTTTTGTGAATATTCGGGTCCCGGGAAGGTCAGTTCGCCAGTCAAACATCTTACATGTTCCACACTGTAGAACCAATTTGCGGATTAATGCTACGATCCCACGCATGTGTCGTAGATTCAATGCATTATTTTCGATGCATGCTGATATCTTTGACTCATCTATTAATCAGTTTCGCCACGAGGTAATGCGTGTAATTTGCGGCAGTGAATAGTGGTTTCGTATTTTTCAACATTATTTCTACATATGTAGGTATATGAGATTTGCTCTCCCTGTCCGTCCTCTCCCTTTCCATATTTCCTGTTCCTGTTTCCATATTTTATACATCACGTAGTTATATTTTTAAATATGCTTATTCTAACGTTGTTTTTTTTTAAATGAAATTGTTTGTTATTTTTAAATATGCATATTCTTTTATTTTCTTTATTTTGTATTGATGTGGATAGTTTGTAGTACTTACCATTCTATTATGTATGTGAAACAATGTTATTGGGTGTACAGATTGTTGTATACTTCTTTTATATTTATTGATGTGGATAGTTTGTAGTACTTACCATTCTATTATTATGTGAAACAATGTTATTGGGTGTACAGATTGTTGTATACTTCTTTTATATTTATTGATGTGGATAGTTTGTAGTACTTACCATTCTATTATTATGTGAAACAATGTTATTGGGTGTACAGATTGTTGTATACTTCTTTTATATTTATTGATATGGATAGTTTGTAGTACTTACCATTCTATTATTATGTGAAACAATGTTATTGGGTGTACAGATTGTTGTATACTTCTTTTATATTTATTGATGTGGATAGTTTGTAGTACTTACCATTCTATTATTATGTGAAACAATGTTATTGGGTGTACAGATTGTTGTATACTTCTTTTATATTTATTGATGTGGATAGTTTGTAGTACTTACCATTCTATTATTATGTGAAACAATGTTATTGGGTGTACAGATTGTTGTATACTTCTTTTATATTTATTGATGTGGATAGTTTGTAGTACTTACCATTCTATTATTATGTGAAACAATGTTATTGGGTGTACAGATTGTTGTATACTTCTTTTATATTTATTGATGTGGATAGTTTGTAGTACTTACCATTCTATTATTATGTGAAACAATGTTATTGGGTGTACAGATTGTTGTATACTTCTTTTATATTTATTGATGTGGATAGTTTGTAGTACTTACCATTCTATTATTATGTGAAACAATGTTATTGGGTGTACAGATTGTTGTATACTTCTTTTATATTTATTGATGTGGATAGTTTGTAGTACTTACCATTCTATTATTATGTGAAACAATGTTATTGGGTGTACAGATTGTTGTATACTTCTTTTATATTTATTGATGTGGATAGTTTGTAGTACTTACCATTCTATTATTATGTGAAACAATGTTATTGGGTGTACAGATTGTTGTATACTTCTTTTATATTTATTGATGTGGATAGTTTGTAGTACTTACCATTCTATTATTATGTGAAACAATGTTATTGGGTGTACAGATTGTTGTATACTTCTTTTATATTTATTGATGTGGATAGTTTGTAGTACTTACCATTCTATTATTATGTGAAACAATGTTATTGGGTGTACAGATTGTTGTATACTTCTTTTATATTTATTGATGTGGATAGTTTGTAGTACTTACCATTCTATTATTATGTGAAACAATGTTATTGGGTGTACAGATTGTTGTATACTTCTTTTATATTTATTGATGTGGATAGTTTGTAGTACTTACCATTCTATTATTATGTGAAACAATGTTATTGGGTGTACAGATTGTTGTATACTTCTTTTATATTTATTGATGTGGATAGTTTGTAGTACTTACCATTCTATTATTATGTGAAACAATGTTATTGGGTGTACAGATTGTTGTATACTTCTTTTATATTTATCATGTACTTTTCTTTCTGTACTCCTGTTTTGTTTCCTAATCAAAAAAAAAAAAAAAAACAATAATTAAGAAAAAAATATTTTTAAAAATGATGTAAATATTTTGACTGTTGTAGATTTTTGTGTTTGTGACTTGATTTATTAAAAATGTACAATTCATTTTGTCACTTACATCGTTCCTGTTTCGCGCAGGTAATAAAGTAGTACAAAATGTATAGCGGGACAAAGCCCACCGCTTACACTTCAGTACGAGAAGTAGGGTAAAACACGTTAAAAATTCTCGGTGCTCGTGCGGCCTTAATTAAGATCGTGTCATAAGTCTTGTCTTGTGGCCTTATTCTTGACATTCGATTCCAATCGCTTTATCCTTTTTTGGACAAACCCGACCTTTTGTTCCATTTCTATCAGTTTCGTTCATTCTTCCAATGTGGTCAAAACATCTTAACGTTGTCAGTGGTCACGTGCATTTTGGTGATATTATTCTTTATGTAAATAAAAATATCATATTAACCAGACATTGAACACATCATTGCACATGAAGTGAAACAAAATAAAATAGAATAAATAATATATTTCTCGGACTATTACGAAAAATTGATTTATTGTAAGATTAACAAAATAAATTATTTACTTACAAATCACAGATAAAAAATATTGAATATATTGAAACCGGTTTTATTAGCTGCATACACATAAGAATCAGTAAATATAATGTTTAGTATTAGCGTAACACGAGCTGTATAAATATGTATATTGCGAAAATATTGCGGTAGAAGGTAGGAGTGTCTGACTATCGTGCAATTTCATTAGTTGCAAAAAATGTTCAATTCATGAACACTCTACTTTTATTTCATGTATTATTTTGTGTTTAAAAAATAATTTAATAAAATAAAACTTTTAATTCACCCGAAGAAGAATGTTTTAAATCACACGAAGAAGACAACGGTAGTTCTGGAAACAAGTTGTGAATAAAAATAATAGAAAAGATAGAAATAAACAAGGATATGTCATTTTTTAAATGAATTTTCACAATATAAATCTACCTCTGCTTAGAATAATTTTATATTTTATAATACCATACGAGTTTCAACAAAATTGCACTATCAGTTGACCGAAAAAACAATTAAAAACTCCACCGGGAATCGAACCCGGGATTTTTGAATCAGCAGTCTGATACCGAACCAACTAATCCACGTAGGCCGAAAAAATGTATTATTTTATTGAATATTTTCGGAATGTTTTGGAAAGAAAATTGTAACAGTAGGTACTCAACTCTAATGTCAAAAAGTAAATATCGTTAACAGAGGAATTTAAATTTCGAAAACCAAATATTGCTGTGTTTAATACGTCATTAATATCCTATTTATGAATGTGTAAACTGAATGTGTTTTGGATATCCCCGTTCCACCTCATTTTGTGTACGAATCCCCTGGCCTAAAGTCGTAAAATATGCCAGCTCTGCATATTCCTTACTTTGTGCATTAAACAAAAACTTACACTCAATAAAATTTAGTATTTTTTCAATAATCTTCTTCTTTCTTTCCCCCCAGCGCTTTTATCCCGTTTCTATCGGGGTACGGCTTTGACCATGATCCTGAAATTGGTGAGTCTGGTTTATTACATTGAAGCGACTGCCATCTGACCTTCGTAACCCTTAGAAAGGGGAACCAGACAAATTGGATCATGGTTACACATAGCTCGTGATATATTCGTTTAAAAAATCAAAAATATTACAGACAAGGCGACGGACCTCAGGCTTGATGTACCTTAATGATATATAATATACTTACTCATTTACACTTATTTACTTTTTTATATAAACCTTTTATTAATTATTACTTTCAGATGGGTGGTGACAGAGCGGTTAAAGCGCTGGGTTAATAATCCAGTGGTTGCGAGTTCGAATCCTGCCACGAACGATTTCGGTCACCTGTGTATATTACAAGTATATATGCTTTGTTTAGGGAATAAATGAGGACATAATCATTCTTAAAAAAAACTTACCAAAGGAAGTATAAGGCATACTTCGACGTTCATTATATATATATATAAAAAAACTAACGCAGCTCAGACTTCGCTACTGTACAGATACAATGATTTGGTGAGGGTCAAGTTTGTAGACATTATTCCAGGACCCTTTTCCGGACCCAAATTAAACAGGAATAATTCATTGTTTTGTTACCAGCAATTAAGTAAATAATATGATATCAAAGGTGGGCTGATTAAGTTAAAAACTAATCCTATTTGCATCAATTAAGTAGGTAGGTATAGGTATATATTTTTTTATATTCATTTACTTTAAAAAAAAATACAATACAATATATTATTATTATGGATTGAAAGTTTTATGTCCTCTAGAGATCAATGCGTAAAAATAAATAATACTCTAAGCGTACCGAATACAAGTGATTTTGGAATACCTCAAGGCACAATTTTGGGCCCTCCTTTGTTCATCTTATATGTAAATGATATATTTAATTTGACAATATCAGGAAAACTTGTTTCATATGCAGACGATACGGCAATTATTTTTCAGGTAAATTCATGGAATGAGCTTGAAGAAAATGCTAACACTGATATAAATTTATTAAAAGAATGGTTTGACAATAATATATTGACCCTGAATATTGAGAAAACTTACTATATACCTTTTACCATAAACAAGAAAATACCTCCCATTGCATTAAATATTAAAATCCACTCAAAAAATTATTCTACAAAAGTATTGACATGTAAAAATAACGATTGTCTATGTATAACAAATAAAAATGAAATTACATATTTAGGAGTAATAATTGACAGTAACCTTAAATGGAAAACTCAAATAAATAATACTATAAACAGATTAAGAAAGCTTATTTACATATTTATCAACCTTAGAAACATTCTCAATTTAAAATTACTTAAAAATGTGTATTACGCTTTCGCCCATTCAATAATTCAATACGGCATTGTTGCATGGGGGGGGGGCGTATAAAACATCCATTTTGCCTCTAGAAATTACGCAAAGGTTGATAATAAAAATTATAAATAAAAAACCATCTGACAACCCAACTTTGCAACTATTTCGTGATTTTCAAGTGCCATCTTTTAAAAATATCTATAAAAAAAATGTGCTATTTCAAATACATAAGGACATTGGAAGGTCGCACCATGCCTTTGTACGTGTGGCGAGTGATAGACATAATATAGTGGGTCAACTGTGTACCCCATTAACACATACATACACAACACAGCACTACTACACGTACAATGGGGTGGTGTGGTTCAACCAACTTGAAACAGATTTGAGACTGGCAATTGAACATAATGATTTTAAAAAAAAAATAAAGAATAAATCAAACTTATTATTTGACTGATATGTAAATTATATTTACTTCTTTTTGTATAGATAATAATTATGTATGTATAATATTTTGTGTATTCTGTATTAAATTGTCTCCTTTACACACGAGTGCTTGCACTCTAGTAAAGGGTAAATATGTTTTGTCTTACTGTGAATCTTTTCTATATAGTTTGATTGTTTTATATTTTGTATATGTTTTTGTAAACTTAATAAAATAAAAAAAATAAAAAATATTTTTACACAAAACTGTATATACAGTTTGTCAGTGCAAGCTCTCTCGAACAATGTAATTACTATTAAATTTTACATTAGAATAAATTATACTATTTTACAATGAAGATAAAATAAATCAAACACAAAAACAATTAAAATAATGAAAATCAAAAGAAATAAAATATAAAACAAAGCAATGAAAATAAAATGAAACAAAACAATTAAAAATAAAGCAAATCAAAAAACACAGCAATGAAAAATAATGTAAGTTAAAATAAAAACAAGGCAAATATAGAAAATAAAAAACAAAGTATTGAAAATGAAGTTAGTTAATTGTAAAATTCTTTAAAAAACCTTTTTTTTACCTACTTGTATGTTTAGGTAGTTTATTGAAAAGTTTAGGTTTTATCTTCGCCGAAAAAGTTATTTGTTATTGGTATTATCAGTAAGTCGTTGTGTATTTGTGAGTTATTTTTAAATAAAAATATATATATATATATATATATATGTATATATATATATATATATATATATATATATATATATATATATATATATATATATATATATATATATATATATATATATATATATATATATATATATATATATATATATATATATATATATATATATATATATATATATATATATATATATATATATATATATATATATATATATATATATATATATATATATATATATATATATATATATATATATATATATATATATATATATATATATATATATATATATGTTATAATATTTTTATCTCGGTTTTCCCGTGTCAGTAGGTCTTGACTAAGACCATTTGTCTTCCGACGTTTCGCCTGAATATCACCAGGCATTTTCAAGGACTTAACGAAAAGCACGCGCGCGACACACGTCTACTCACACTGAAAGCTCACCGTCAAGTGACTCGTAGCGTACAAGATGGCCGCTTATGTCAAATATTGTTAGCGCGACGTGATTGGCTCCTTGTGACACGCCCACCTGCTGTCGTGTTCGTTGGTAATAATATTTTATCATTATTTTTGTGTTGTGATTTATTGTTAATTTTAGTTGTGACATTAATATTATTATTGTTGTGTTTTGGGGTTATTTTCGCTATGGTATTATTAATATTATTATTGTATTGTTTGTCATATAAAATGTTCTTCCAGGTACTAGGCAAACGAACTCCGTCGTCCCGATTGTTCATTATATCCCTTCTCTTATATATTTCTATAGCTTCCCTGTAAATTCTGAGAGGTTCACTGTTTAAACTTGCTATTATTTTTGAATGGTCAAAATCTATTGTATGTCCTTCTGTGAGCGAGTGTTGTACAAGTGAGGATGTAAGTTTTTTGTTTCTCATGTCGACTCTGTGCTCCGCTATTCGTGCTTCAACTTTTCGATTGGTTCTTCCTACATAAGTCTTATTGCACGATCCGCACGGTATTTCATATACTCCATGAGCTTCAAGTGGAATGATGTCTTTCGGGTTTCTTAGAAAGGTTGATATTTTATTTGTTGTGCTGAAAACGGTACGTATGTTATTTTTGTTTAATAGACGGCTGATTTTATCGGTGACGCCTTTGATATATGGTAGTCGGGCTGTTGATAATGGTGTTTCATTGGATTTTTCTTTCACTGTTTTTGGACTCTTTAATGCTTTGTTTATTATATAGTCTGAGAAACCATTACAACGTAGAGCATTTTTCGTGTATTCTAATTCTTGTTTTTTATGCTCATGGTCTGCAATTCTTTTTGATCTTGTTATTAGTGTTTTTGCGACTGAGCATATTTGTGCGGGGTGATGATTGGACGTTGCGTGTAGGTATCTATCGGTGTGTGTGGGCTTTCTATATACTGTGTGCCCCAGTTTACCGTTTGCTTTTTTTAACACTAAAACGTCTAAGAATGGTATTTGTCTGTTATTTTCCTTCTCAGATACATATATATATATATATATATATATATATATATATATATATATATATATATATATATATATATATATATATATATATATATATATATATATATATATATATATATATATATATATATATATATATATATATATATATATATAAATATATATATATATATATATATATATATATATATATATATATATATATATATATATATATATATATATATATATATATATATATATATATATATATATATATATATATATATATATATATATATATATATATATATATATATATATATATATATATATATATATATATATATATATATATATATATATATATATATATATATATATTTATATATATATATGCGTGTAGGTATCTATCGGTGTGTGTGGGCTTTCTATATACTGTGTGCCCCAGTTTACCGTTTGCTTTTTTTAACACTAAAACGTCTAAGAAAGGTATTTGTCTGTTATTTTCCTTCTCAGATACATATATATATATATATATATATATATATATATATATATATATATATATATATATATATATATATATATATATATATATATATATATATATATATATATATATATATATATATATATATATATATATATATATATATATATATATATATATATATATATATATATATATATATATATATATATATATATATATATATATATATATATATATATATATATATATATATATATATATATATATATATATATATATATAAATATATATATATATATATATATATATATATATATATATATATATATATATATATATATATATATATATATATATATATATATATATATATATATATATATATATATATATATATATATATATATATATATATATATATATATATATATATATATATATATATATATATATATATATATATATATATATATATATATATATATATTTGTAAGTTGCCCAGTTTTCAAAATAGATAGTAAAAAAAAGTTATTTTGTGGTTTTTTAAAACCATTATTTTTTGAATCATTTTGTCATAAATCAAGAAATAATTGTTTGTGGTATAACAGGTTTCGATGCGGTCGCTTCTTCGTCAAAGAAAAAAATAATGATCCAAAACTGAAAATTTGGTTATAATATCGATTGTATAGATTCTGGTTTCAAATCAAAATATTTTTCTGAGTGAGTACACGTCAATTGACAATAATTAGCAAATCAATATGTAATATTATAATCAACTTGTACTGTTTATAAATCTGTGTTTTTTCTTTATTTAAGTACCTTAAATAACAAGTATCTAACGTGAGTCTAACGGACCACGCCAGCCATCGTATTACTGGAAAAACCTGTATCTGTTTATACGTTACAAGGCTGATTGTCATGAGTCTGACACAAGACGCACTACACTATGTACATGTACAGCTGCCCTTATTTATTTCTCCTCACTACATCATTGTCCACAGACCAAACGGGATATCTCGTTCAGTGGGAAAAGATCCGGTAATCATCTTTTTATCATAATCGCACGTTCTTGATATTCCAATAACCGTTGGCTGTTGTTCTTTCAGTGTCAATGCGGCAATTATTCTAACCGTTGATGGTGATAATTGTGTCAACGCGTGAGGTTTCTTCTTTTTTCGAAATCTTTACAATATTTTTGTATCTGTTCCCTCTGTATTGTTTGCTAGTTTTCATTCTAGCAATACATTTTTTTTCCCTTAGCGATTTTGTTCCGTTTCTATCGGGGTATCATGATCCCCGAATTCGTTTCTATCATGATCCTGGAATTTGCGAGTCTGGTTATTACATTGAAGCGACTGTCGTCTGACCTTCGTAACCCTTAGAAAGGGGAACCAGACTAATTGGATGATGGCTACATATAGCTAGTGATATAAATCCGCACATAGTGCGTGCCCACCCGAATTCGAACCGTTGACCTCACGCATGTGAGGCGACCGACCTTTCCGCTGGCTATCACAGCTCTATTCTAGCAATACAATGTAGATTATCAAATAGTATCATGCTAAGATTGTATTCTGAAAGTTTCATCACAATGTATATGTTTGCGTGTATGTGATGTGTACTATGTGCTATGTACGGCATGTTTTTTTTTGTAATAAATAATGAAATGTCCTTGAAACAAGTACATATACATCCTAATACATTCCCTAAACTAAGCAAAAATGCTTGTACCATAGGTGAAGAAATCGGTCGTATCAGGATTCGAACTCGTGACCACTGGATTACTAACCCAGTGCGCTAACTGCTCTGCCACCACCCATCGAAAGGTTATATGTAATAGGTTCTTATTTCTTATTACCCCAAGATGAAGTTCTGTAATATCAAGCGCCGTCAGCATTGACGATGACGTAATTGAAATCTGAATCCCTTTAGAAGAATCTAGAATAAAAGTTTTTCTAAAGGAATTGTAATTTTATCTCAATGTAATCCATCGTCATTATCATCTTCAGCGTTACTTCTCTATCCTGCTCTGCCATCGGCAGCCGCTTCGCTGGTTCAGCAATCGACAATCTATCGTGACACCGTCCAACCAGTGTCGCAGTTTTGGTCTGCCGACACTTCTTCGCCCCACTGGATCGTTAAACAGCACTCTTTAAAGAGCTACAGATGCTCCATATGGTGCAAATGCTCCAACTAGCGTTGTGTGCTTATTTTTATAAACATATCTATGCTGGTGTTCTGGTATAAATCGCAAAGCTTCTTGTTCCTTTTCTTTCTCCAGGTTTGGCTATCCTTTTAATTTCCTTTTAGAATTTTTTGGAGGATTTTTCTCTCGAAGCACTCAAATATTTCTCAGTGTAGTTATTGAATTAAATTAAAATAAATATGATAATATGATTCTTCTTCTTCGTCGTTTCATTTGACCTGTTTGTGAGGGTGGACTACCCTGGGAGGAGGAGGCTCAACTGTCCTTCCATCTCTTCGCAGGTCTTTGACTGATATGTAAATTATACTCTTATTTGACTGATATGTAAATTATATTTACTTCTTTTTGTATAGATAATAATTATGTATGTATAATATTTTGTGTATTCTGTATTAAATTGTCTCCTTTACACACGAGTGCTTGCACTCTAGTAAAGGGTAAATATGTTTTGTCTTACTGTGAATCTTTTCTATATAGTTTGATTGTTTTATATTTTGTATATGTTTTTGTAAACTTAATAAAATAAAAAAAATAAAAAATATTTTTACACAAAACTGTATATACAGTTTGTCAGTGCAAGCTCTCTCGAACAATGTAATTACTATTAAATTTTACATTAGAATAAATTATACTATTTTACAATGAAGATAAAATAAATCAAACACAAAAACAATTAAAATAATGAAAATCAAAAGAAATAAAATATAAAACAAAGCAATGAAAATAAAATGAAACAAAACAATTAAAAATAAAGCAAATCAAAAAACACAGCAATGAAAAATAATGTAAGTTAAAATAAAAACAAGGCAAATATAGAAAATAAAAAACAAAGTATTGAAAATGAAGTTAGTTAATTGTAAAATTCTTTAAAAAACCTTTTTTTTACCTACTTGTATGTTTAGGTAGTTTATTGAAAAGTTTAGGTTTTATCTTCGCCGAAAAAGTTATTTGTTATTGGTATTATCAGTAAGTCGTTGTGTATTTGTGAGTTATTTTTAAATAAAAATATATATATATATATATATGTATATATATATATATATATATATATATATATATATATATATATATATATATATATATATATATATATATATATATATATATATATATATATATATATATATATATATATATATATATATATATATATATATATATATATATATATATATATATATATATATATATATATATATATATATATATATATATATATATATATATATATATATATATATATATATATATATATATATATATATATATATATATATATATATATATATATATATATATATATATATATATATGTTGATGGTGATAATTGTGTCAACGCGTGAGGTTTCTTCTTTTTTCGAAATCTTTACAATATTTTTGTATCTGTTCCCTCTGTATTGTTTGCTAGTTTTCATTCTAGCAATACATTTTTTTTCCCTTAGCGATTTTGTTCCGTTTCTATCGGGGTATCATGATCCCCGAATTTCGTTTCTATCATGATCCTGGAATTTGCGAGTCTGGTTATTACATTGAAGCGACTGTCGTCTGACCTTCGTAACCCTTAGAAAGGGGAACCAGACTAATTGGATGATGGCTACATATAGCTAGTGATATAAATCCGCACATAGTGCGTGCCCCACCCGAATTCGAACCGTTGACCTCACGCATGTGAGGCGACGACCTTTCCGCTGGGCTATCACAGCTCTATTCTAGCAATACAATGTAGATTATCAAATAGTATCATGCTAAGATTGTATTCTGAAAGTTTCATCACAATGTATATGTTTGCGTGTATGTGATGTGTACTATGTGCTATGTACGGCATGTTTTTTTTTGTAATAAAATAATGAAATGTCCTTGAAACAAGTACATATACATCCTAATACATTCCCTAAACTAAGCAAAAATGCTTGTACCATAGGTGAAGAAATCGGTCGTATCAGGATTCGAACTCGTGACCACTGGATTACTAACCCAGTGCGCTAACTGCTCTGCCACCACCCATCGAAAGGTTATATGTAATAGGTTCTTATTTCTTATTACCCCAAGATGAAGTTCTGTAATATCAAGCGCCGTCAGCATTGACGATGACGTAATTGAAATCTGAATCCCTTTAGAAGAATCTAGAATAAAAGTTTTTTCTAAAGGAATTGTAATTTTATCTCAATGTAATCCATCGTCATTATCATCTTCAGCGTTACTTCTCTATCCTGCTCTGCCATCGGCAGCCGCTTCGCTGGTTCAGCAATCGACAATCTATCGTGACACCGTCCAACCAGTGTCGGCAGTTTTGGTCTGCCGACACTTCTTCGCCCCACTGGATCGTTAAACAGCACTCTTTAAAGAGCTACAGATGCTCCATATGGTGCAAATGCTCCAACTAGCGTTGTGTGCTTATTTTTATAAACATATCTATGCTGGTGTTCTGGTATAAATCGCAAAGCTTCTTGTTCCTTTTCTTTCTCCAGGTTTGGCTATCCTTTTAATTTCCTTTTAGAATTTTTTGGAGGATTTTTCTCTCGAAGCACTCAAATATTTCTCAGTGTAGTTATTGAATTAAATTAAAATAAATATGATAATATGATTCTTCTTCTTCGTCGTTTCATTTGACCTGTTTGTGAGGGTGGACTACCCTGGGAGGAGGAGGCTCAACTGTCCTTCCATCTCTTCGCAGGTCTTCCGGGTAGTCTTCTGTTGTTGGGTGTTTCTGTCTTTGCAATGTTGAAAATTCTACTGTCGTCCATGCGTTCGACGTAGTTTCTCTAGAAGACACTTGTCTTCTGCTACGTCCCCATCTTGTTATGTCCTCGACATTGCATATAGACTTTATCGTTTCATTTCTGTTTTGGACCCTGAGGGTTCTTCTTTCAATGAAACGCAGGTTCTTCGTTTCAGCCACTCTAAGACAGCTTTTTTTCTGTTAGAGTCGGCTCTTACTTCTATCCCAAATGTCACAATTGGGCGGACACTCGCCATGTATGTATGTTCTGACGTTGCTGGTGGTAATCATGTGTTTATTTTGTCCATACAGTATTTCGTAAGCTACGGCTATTGATTTATTGACTTGTGTTAGGACTTCGTTGATTCTATAATTTGTTTGATTCTTCATATTTATTCTACGGTTTTGATAACTATTCCGCCCTACGAAGACTATGCCGTAACGGTTTGCTATGTTGTAGTAAATTTATCAATAAGGATTTGATTTTCTACAATTTTTTAATAATTTCGCCTGGTATAAGGGTCTTTTCATTTTATTTTATTATTTTAAATAATGTCTCGATCGTTAAAATCAAAAATATAAAATCGTTCCTGTGTTTATTTATGACACTAACCGGTATCAGACAATCGAAGACCATCATCAGTGTGTGAGAGAATGAAGTTGTGCGGGATACGAGGTAGCTCCTCTGGCTGCCTATATATGCCCCCAACAATTTTTACATCCATCCATAGTAATAATAATAATAAACACTTCCTTGCACCTTGCGCAAGTGGCGAGTTTATTGCCATATGGTAATTTCTTCCAACTAACCAGTGTTTCCAGCACAGAGAAGCAATATTAGCGTGGTAAATTAATTTAAGGAACTTGTATATCCTGGATATACGGATGTACACAAAAATGAACGATAAATTACCTACCATCTAATGTATGAAACACGAAGCAATATTGTATATCACCTAATATGTGATATACAACATTTTTTCGCGAAAAAAAGGTAAAATTTAGAGGTTTTTCTTAGAAAGCAAGAATAGTAATTAAAATATTATAATAATAAAAAACTCAGCCGGTAGATTTTCATATTCTCTTTCGATTGAAGTAATAATCTTCTTCATAGCCTTGTAGTTTTTTAGTTATTCACGATAAAAAATTAAAAAAAAGATTTTACTAAAACTAATTTTACAAGAAAAGTATCGAACAAATTTAAATTTCAAAAAACCCATGCAATAGAATAAATATGTTAATTCAAATATTCTGTTCTTTATTTCAAAGACGTATCTTTTGAGGGTACTGGGGAAATTATTTTCAAAATACACTATGAAGCCTGTTATAGCCTCTTAAGAGGCTATAGTAGGCTATATAGTATATTTTGAAAATAGTTTTACTAATATCTACAAAAGATACGTCTTTAAAATAAAGGAGAGTTTGTATTTAGGTACATCTTAATTCTATTGGATGAGTTTTTTGAAATTTGAATTACTTTAATATTTTTCTTATAACCTTTTTTATTTTTTTACTGTACGTAACCAAAAAAACTACAAGATTTATGAGTTAGATTTTTATGTCAATCGAAAGAAAATATGGAATCTACCGGCTGAGTTTTTTATTATTATAATATTTTAATTACTATTCTTGCAACTAAAAAAAAACCTCTAAATTTTACCATTTTTTCACGAAAAAGAGTTGTATGTCACAGATTAGGTGATATGCAATATTTTTTCGTGTTTCATACATAAGAAGGTAATTTAGTATGCATTTTTGTGTTCATCCGTACACCCAGGGTATACAAGAGCCTCAAACAAATTCTACAAACTGTGCCACGGCGGTCGGCTTTATGCACGATATTTTATTATTCTAACTGTGTTTTATATTATATATCTGTAACTTATACACTTAATTTTATATGGTCGTGCCATTAATAAATTGCATTTATTAATACTGTTTGACTTTTATGTGCCGAATTTGATTCGGGCTTAACCAGTTTAATTAGTTTCATAATAAGTTCTTTCACAAGAAGATCAAGGTTTGAGAATCAATGCCATTCATGGTTAAAACTTATATATCGTTATTACAATGTTAATGTAGGCAATAGAAGTTGTGGTCAGTCTAATTGGGGGCTCGCATAATAACCGGTTATCGAATTGTATCAAATTTGACACGATCGTTTCAAAATGCTTATGACGTGATTTTTGTTGGTTTTCTTAAAACGAGTAGGCACTTATTCCAAACTGTCGATTTGTTCAAGCGAATTTATTTCTCTTACCATACCGATATAGTTTCAAGCCAAGATAAGCAAGAAAACCCTCACGATTATCCAAATCATTCTCAATATCTTTATATGTTATAGAACTCCATATGATAATTATATCCATGATATGGGTAATCACGTAGTAGTAATAGGTAACTTTTTAACTTTTGTTTAGACGTAAAAAATACAAAATTAATAAAAATTAATAAAACTAAAAGTATATATTTTTTTTGATACAATAATAAATAATGGTACGGAGTATGACCCTAAATTATTAAAACATGTAAAAATTGTTACTTTTTTTTTAACATGTCTACGTAGGGGACGCCAGCTATTAGGATTTGGGTCCATTTTACTCTTCCGAAGAAGCGCACTACGTAGCGTTGGGAGGGGTTTGCAATCTAGAAATGAGTTTATTAATTCGGATTTTAAAAAGACCCGGGTTGTACGAAGATGGAAACACAGAATTCGGAAGATCGTTCCACAGTCGGGCTGCTGTATTAATAAAGGAGTTCGAGAAGCGACTTGTTCGTATATGTTGAAGGTCCACTGTGAATGGATGCTGCGATTGAGTGAAGCGAGTGACTCTGTTGCGAGTGGGTGGAGGAGGGACCAAAGATGCAAGTTCTTTTGAGCTATTCCCGTGGTAGTATCTATAGAATAAACTTAAAATACCGACTCTGCGTCTGTGTTCTAGTGATTGCAATCCATCAGTCAGTGATGGATCATCAATCAGACGTATAGCACGCCTTTGGACAGCGTCGAGGATATTCAGTAGGTATTGGGGGGCGCCACTCCAGAGGTGACTGCCATATTCAATAATTGGACGTATTTGCGCTTTGTAGAGTATACAGATCTGGGTCTTAGTAAAATATCTGCGCGCTCTATATAGTACGCTCAATTTTTTGGAGGCGAGTTTCACCTTAGCTTCGATGGAGCCCTTGTAGTGTAATTGGTTCGTTATAGATACTCCAAGCGGGTCGATAGAGCTGCTGTTAGGTAGGGTGCTTCCGTTGAAAGAAACTTGCAATTCATTGGGGTTTCTCTTCGCAGAAATTAGACAGGCTTGGGTTTTTGAGACGTTAAATGAAACAAGATTACTTTCACCCCAGGTATTGATTGAGTGGAGGTAGCTATTTATTTTTTGATGAAGGTCTTTCCGGGCTTCTGATATTTCACTCTGTTTAGGAGGTTTGTCAAAAGAGAAATTGTCATGGACTGTGCTGTCATCAGCGTAACAGTGGATGGGGGCGCGTAAGAGCAAGTCATTAATATGTAGGAGGAATAGGGTTCGAGATAGAATGGACCCTTGAGGAACTCCCGCATTAATGGAATGGGGAGAAGAAGAGCAACCGTTCACTACAGTTATGACTTCGCGATCTTTTAAAAAATTCGCAATCCAAGTACACAGAGACAGGGGTAGTCCATAAGAAGGGAGTTTCATTAAGAGACCTGAGTGCCAAACCCGGTCGAAAGCTTTATAGATGTCAAGGGCGACAGTTTGAGCTTCTCCAAAGCGTTCCATAACTCGACCCCAAACGGATGTCACATACGCGAGTAGATCGCCACAAGATCGATTTCCACGAAATCCATATTGGCGGTCGCTTAAAATTTTGTTTGCTTCGAGGTATGTGATCAACTTGGTGTTTAGTACCCTTTCCATTATTTTGGAGAGTACAGAAGTAATAGCGATGGGTCGGTAGTTAGATGGGTTGGAGCGATCACCTTTTTTGGGAATTGGGTGGATGACCGCTTTTTTCCAGTCACATGGGACAATACCAGTTTTAAACGAGAGTTTGAAAAGTTTAGTGAGAACTGGGGCTAGTTCGGCGTAAAAATTATGGAGAATATTAATAATTTTTAGCCTACGAAAGGTGGCAGGACTTGTGGTTTCTTTAAAGTTTGGTGGCAAACTATTATATATTTTGAGACCTTTATAAAATTAAATCACGAGGGTTTTGATTTCACCGGTTGGACCAGACTTGCCTCTCAGGTCTATATTTTTCATGGTTTTTTCAACTTTGAAGTCAAAAAACACCAACTCAGAAGCTTCGTAGCATATATGTTATGTATATGGATTACTTCAGAATTCGGAGTAAAACATTTAGTGTGTGTGTGTGTCCCGTATAACTTTTGATCCGCTTAATGCATAAAGCCCAAAATTTCAGAAAATATAAAAAGTTAAAGGCCTACAAAACTTCTTACTCGGAATTTCGAATTTATGTTCCTATCATTGGTTATCAACATTTAAATTTTTATTTCATTTTTCTATACCTACATCTCGAAAACCATAAAAACTAGAACAATAAAAATTTGTAAAAAATATATACCAATATAATATTTCAATTTCCGTTTTATTAAAAAGTTGTAGGGTTTTTGAACTTTTTTTCTATTAAAAAAATCATTTTTTGTGACAAATTTATGTATCTTTATACTTTGCTGCTATTGCTTTGTGGCACATTTTAACTAATATAATTAAATAAAATCTCTTAGTTTTTAACCACGTTGAGTATATTTATATGTCAACGAGTATAAGTTTGTCCGGACGAAGGAGCGGTTACGTCTCCGAAACTAGTTGACATATAAATATACTCAACGTGGTTAAAAACTAAGAGATTTTATTTAATTATATTACAAATTTATGTGTTTGACTGCCTATATTTACAATTTTTTCATAAATATCGAAAAACGCCGAAATTATCCAACTAGATATTTAAATTTTCTACAAAAAACACTTACATTATTGTAGTACATCTCAAACTTTTTTTAACATTTTCTATAAAAATTTAACTTGATGACGACATATTTTCATACAATTGTAAGGCAGTATACATATACTACCTACACAATATCTTACTCAATAGTTTGATACAAACTTAATCTCCAAACATACATACATACCATCATATTTTTTTCTTTTTTTGGGTAGGAAATAAAGACTGACTTTTATACTATCGTATCCTGACATACCTCTCGTATAAAGATTCATCTCGTTGTTGAACACAGAAAATTATTCTAGATTTTTTTTTATTTATTGAAAATAACACAAGAATAATAAATTGCAAAACAATGTTTGTTTGTCACGCCAAGTCTAATTAATCTCTTGACCTTTTTATAAAAACATTATTACAAAAATACCTAAAACTCAGATTATTTTTTTGAAATATCTATTTTTGTATAATAAAGATCGCAAAGGTACTGTTGGTAAGCCGTTTGACTTATGTGCGAGCGTCCTGGGTTCGATCTCCAGCAGAGGAGAAATTGATATGTAAATTCATTTCTCACGCAAAGTTTGCTTCTCTGGGCTGGAAACGCTGGAAGAAATTTCCATGTCGCTCTTAGATCTTGGCTTCTACCTACATCTTTTAGTTAAAAAGTTACAAATATTTCAATTCCGAAAAAAAAAAATAAACGGTTTGTGCACACTAGTGATCTAATCACGAGTGTGCACAAACCATCATCTCCCTTCCCGCTGAAAAAAAATCTAGAAGTTTGGCATTAATACATATGATATTAACGCTTGGTGGAATGAATAAATCAATCCACGTCCACTTCCAGTGTGCAGCATGTGGTAGTCAACCAGTTTCTCCGGGAATTTTTGTTTTGGGCAACGCAGTAGTCTGCTCTCATGTCCGGAATGAATAGTCAGTCAAGCCGTTTCACAATTATGAACGACTTGCAATTCATTTGAAACTGCGATTTCGTTTTATAAACTCTTTGGTATCTAGGTAGGTAGGTAGTAACTAAATCATGATATTGTTGCAATAAAGATTATATTTTATCGCGTGTAATATACTACAGTTAATTAAACAAAACGTACTTCTAAAGATATATACACAATGTCGTTGGACAAACTAAACAAAGATAATATTAAAACCAGAGATAAAGTTGCACTAAGTATTTTATTTTTTAATTATTTTTTTGGCGTTCCACCCGATATCGACTGATATAGCCAGCACTAAGTACCTATTATAATTATAAAATTTGCAATTTAGCATTTTTTAAATAATATTCTTATACTTGTATCTGTGGAATTACATTAGTTAATCATAACATTCAAAGAGTATATAATACCTACGGATGAATATCTAACACAAAATATCTCTTTGAAAATTGGATTCTTAATGTTGACTAACCTAGTTTTTGTATGTTGGTATTTAATGGCAATTCTCTCCATACAAAATCTTCTTGTATGGAAGTTGCGCCCCACTGATAACATTGAGCATATATCGCTAGAACTAAATCGACTATGTGACTAAAACATGATATGTGAAAACTACCAGATACACTATGAAGGTACGTGTTAGTAAGGATCACTATCACGTGCTGATTAAAATAGTTTACACCTCATTTAAATATATTTTTTTTGTAGTGATGCGCAAATGCAAGACCAATTCCGGAGTTCTCTTCGTCGTGGTTTTGCACTTACAGATTTGGTTTTGATTTTGGTATTGATATTGGTCTTGTATACTCGATCGTCTTACATACATACTCAGTCATGGTCTCGCGAGTCATGCAGTTCATGCAACTCTTAGATTTTTTTTCCTTTTTAAATTCAGTTATTACAATGGAATATTTCAAAAAACACAACTAATATTATGTCGATAGTACGTAATAGATGTCGATAGATTTTTTAATTTGAAATAAATGATACAGCAGCCCGACTGTGGAACGATCTTCCGAATTAGATGTTTCCACCTTCGTGCAACCCGGGTCTTTTTAAAATCCGAATTAATAAACTCTTTTCTAGATTGCAAATCCCTCCCAACGCTACATAGTGCGCTTCTTCGGAAGAGTAAAATGGACCCAAATCCTAATAGCTGGCGTCCCCTACGTAGACATGTTAAAAAAAAATGAGTTTATATTTTTTTGCGAGATCGCGAGACTCTTGCTTGCGTGGGTCTTGGTCATGCAGCTGTACATGCGGTCTTGGTCATGGCCTTGTGAGTCTCGCAAGACCAAGACAATGACTGCAAGACTCGCAAGACTTTTGCTCATCACTGTTTTTTTTTTTGCATTTTCAGAATAAACCAGCAGGGCTTCTCAGCTTCAGACTTTAGCAATCTTTGAGGTTAAATTAATTGAATAATTATATTAATTTATACAACAATTAATGACAATTTCATACGAAACGTTGATATTAATATTTTTTTATGATTAAATGTAGAGAAAGATTAAAATTGGATTATGTTCAAGTACTGATTTATACATTTTTAACATTAATAAGGCGAGCTAAGAACGTGTCATGAGTAGCCCCCCTGACTTGAAATGAATAAACCAACTCGAACATTCACTTAGATTTTATGCACTTTTTAATTGTGCAATGCCTTATGAATTGTGCAATAAATTAGTAGTATGCCTTTTGTGTTCTCTCTTTCTCTGGTCATTAAATTATAACTGCATACCTACTTTTAATAATACCAATAAACCACACATCATGTACCTACACTTCGTCGTTTTTGTTAGGGAAGGATGCACCCCTGGTGACATAATTATGGCAAACGACAAGGCGATAGCAGTCGCCGCATATTGGAGTGGCAGGATTTGAACCAGCCGGACACGTAAAGTAAGTAAGTCGTTTTTGTTCAAGGCAATTCACCCTGCAAAGAGTGCTTTGTGCACTCCTTGTTCTTAGCTCACATTGTAACCTTGTTGTGAAAACAATTGCTCAACATTTTCCTAACGGTTTAGGATTCAACCGAACGAGAATCTTTTGCGATCTACTGAGTGTTTTAGAGCGTGACAGGGTGTAAGACTGGTGTTCGCTGTGGCAAAATAGCCCCAAGGGACCACTATAAAAAAGTGCAGAGTTCCATCCCCTCGCGGCCTTGGTTCCACCGAAAGAGGTTATCTAGACATCACATTGTCTATATTTCTAGAATGAGGTTTGGTCATGGAAGCCATCTGTTCCGTCTCGGTATGGTGGAGTCCCCGTTCTGCGAATGTGGATGGGATGAGGAAACGCCGGATCACTACATTTATTTTAGGTTTGAGAGTGTCCAGTACCCCATTTCCACAGTCTACCTTCTTGGGCTGAACTCTCCTCAGGTTCATGTTTTATATTTAAATCTATTGTAAAGAATATGACTATTATTTTTTTTGTGACTAAATCTGTGTAATCTAATGTTTCTGATTAGTAACGGCTGCAAAATCCTTTTTGGGTGAACAAAAATAAACACATAATTTTTGTGTACAGCAATTTTTTCGAATTGACATAGGCACCTATTTGGGACCCTATATATGGTAAAGGTCCACCGAGGTTATTGTGGAATTATTTTGTATTTATTTGTTAGAGATTATTTTGGCAGAGAAAAAAGATATAAAAGAAAAATGATTTGACTCACTGTTGTAGGTACCTACACTTATTTTTGATAAACAATCAACAAATAATGAAATTCATTGATATTGTAAAACTTATCGTGGAATCGGAAAAAAATAGATGTATAGGCATGATGAAATACAAACGGAAATGTCTGATGTTACTTTGTAAAAGTGACTTTATTTACTGATCACTATGGTATTTTTACCTTTATTTTTATTTTCAACCCTAAAACGGTTCAAACATTAGTATAAGTTTTGTATCTATACAATTGGTGAGAGAGATTGTTGCCCAATCTGATGGTATCACCAACTATTAATTTGGATATCCAATGCTATGTACTTGTAAATTTATTAGGTAGGTACCGAAATATATGTGCAATTTTATCTGTGCTTCACTATACATACGTTTGTTCAGTATATTTTTTTATAGATACGACTTTTCCATGCGTATGTATATTTTATCTTCAGTTCACTTCTAATATTGTGCCTTGGACATCGTGGTCAAATTTGAACCTGGAAAAATGATAGTTACAAGAGGTGAATTTAAACTTTTCGGAATTGAATACCGAAATGACTTGAGATAAGTGCTTGATAGTAAAATTATAAGGATTCAGTGTGTTTCAACAGTGTCGAGGTATGGAGAATCTCTTGGAAATTTCGAGATATGTCAACTCGCGACCTGACGGTGAGTAGAACATGCCTATGCTTTTTAGGTGTACCTAATAGAACTATTTTGTATGAGTATTTACTGATTTGAATTAATTTAATAACACGCCATGAATAAGTAGTTACAGCTGTATAAGAATTGACATTATTTTTTCAAATCGCGATAACTTCAAGTTTAAAAAGACAAATTAATTCGAAATGAGATCATTCCATGGAATGATATTATAGATCTGTTAATCCTTGTCGTAGGGAACTTGGAAGTGGAGGATGTTGTTTGGCACCAGGGGTAAATCATTTTTGAAGAAACAAAAAAAAAGAAAATGTAGGTATTGTAGTTCCAGAAGCATGGATATTTTTTAACACGTGTTTGATTGGGCGACCTCATAATTCCTCTGATTAGTCAGAAATTTTGACACTTTATGGGCAGAAACATTGTGTATAAAACTTGAATAATTTTTGTTTCGTGTCCATCTTATTTAGCCATCCCTTGACTGGACAACATACGTTCAATTGTCCCAGTAATAATTTTCCTTCTTCCTAAAAATGTACACAAAGAATCCCATAATGTTGTAGTACCTATATTGTAAGCATTCTTCTTAAGCTTTGCGTTGCGTTGCTGTGGTGGAAGGATTAGCCAGAAAATTTCTGTTACGAGGGGGCACCGCCTGGAGCTTCCTTCCGTGCTCCTCAAACAGGGAATAGGGAATACCAACGACATGTGACTGCGGAGAGCAGCAGACCACCGCACATCTGTGCAGCTGTCCCTCAAGTCCAGTAAACTGCACCATGCACGATCTTATGGTGGGAAATGATTGTGCTATTAAAAAAATAATATAAGTACTGGGTATTTTTTAATCAAACAAAAATGATTATGTTTCTACATGTATATTTTCCTTATAATAGGACGACCGTTTTGGCTGACTAGGCCCTTATCTACTGGTCCTATTATAAGGAAAATATACACGTAGAACCACAATCATTTTTGTTTAATTAAAAAATACCTAGTTTAATGTAGTTCTAGACATTAAACACCGTCAGTATTGTCAATTGAA
Organism: Molanna angustata; assembly: GCA_963576475.1. Taxonomy (NCBI): domain Eukaryota; kingdom Metazoa; phylum Arthropoda; class Insecta; order Trichoptera; family Molannidae; genus Molanna; species Molanna angustata. Next base: position 33,971,685 of record OY754975.1, on the reverse strand, counting down.
AAAATAATAATATAAGTACCTATTTACAACATTTCTCTAGTAAATGTTTGTAACACAATTTTAAAATTCATCATAAATTCTCCTAAAATCATTATTTAAAATATCCCTTTTTACAACATTCTTTTATCTCCATAACTATGTGTCGTAGAGAAATAAATCTCTTAATGCTTAAACAGTACATAAAATCGAAGTGAATGACCGATAATTTTTTATCAATTCAAGTCAGGTTTATCTATGCAAAAAATCAACAAATTTGGGGTTTCCGATATTTTGAATCACATATAAACCATTTTTAACTCACGGGATAGTTACCTTTATTAACGCGTAACTCCATAATGCATTAGGCGGTTTCAATATAATATAGTCACTAGATTTAGCGTTATATTATGTCCTCTTAAATTAACAAAGTAACAGGTTGAGGACCTACAATAAAAGGTTAAACTATTTCAGAATAATTAGACACAAGACTAGACGACAAATACACGACCTTACTGTTCTTCACAAAATTGTTAATGACACCATGGACTCGAGACTTTTACAAGGCATACAACTCAATATTCCTAGGAGATTGTTGAGATTTGCCAATACCTTTCATATTAATATACTTCGGACCAGCTTTATGTATGTATTACAGTCCATACCAAGAATATGTAGACAGTATAACGATATGACAAGGGAGTGTCCTGATCTTGACGTGTTTGCGGATTCGCTCTCTGCTTTTAATAAAAAAATTAACTCGCGCGTGTTAGGTTAAGAAGGTCTCAGTGCTATTTGTATAGGTACGCTATTTGATTGTAATCAGTTGTCTTTTGTAATTATTGTCTTTTCTCTAACTTATGTAACTTTTTTTTACTTCTTATGTACATATTTTTTACTTCAACTAATGTAACTTGTGTAACTTCTATAAATTATGTAACTTCTACAACTTATGTAACAATTTTTGTTTCTTCTTTTTTAAATTCTATCTTCAGGGATTATAGACATATTTGGTGGTTTCTCAGCAGTCCTCGGGATAAATAACACTATCTTGGATATCTAGCGTGCTTCTTTCCTTCCATCTCATTGTCTATAACTACCTACATATTTATACGTATAATATAATACAAAGACGTAGTTAATTGATAAGCCAAATGCGCAATACAAGGAATGCAAATTCAAACAATATAAGCTCACACTGATTAGAGCGCTATCAACAATCTGCATATGTAGTACCTACCTACTTACATATTATTATATTTTTATAAATTAAGTCCTGTTATCTACAGGTAAGTATTATAAAGTTGGATTTGAAGGTGAATTTAAACACATAATACGATACAGTGAACCCAAAAACTAGTATTATAGCTTCATGCCAAAAACACCCATTATAGTTAACTAGTCTCTTTCTATGGCTCTGAAATAAAAATCGCGTCAGAGATTGGATTTATGACAGGTATTATGGCGGACATTGGGATCTGGTTGATCATTGTTTTGTGTGAGCCTATATGTTTGTTGTGATAATGATTGTGATTGCAGAAAGTTCAGATTGTATACATATTTAGCGTGGAACGGGAAAAATCACCTGGTTCATAATTGCATATAATTGTCAATATAAATTGTAAACTGCTAGCCCTAGAACAGGATTTCCTAGTTGGGCAGCAGTAATCTACTTATGTATTGTTGTCATTATAAATATGGTGTGATAAATAAAATAAATAGTATTTTTATTGACAAACTTTTTAGCATCTCAATACACTGTATTCAGTAACTATTGTAACTAAAGATTCCCGGACAATTGGCCGTAGCCGATTGGCCGTGAACAATTGGCCGTACGCCCTTTTTACCGTATGGACAATTTATCGTGAGGACAATTGACCGTGAGGACAGTTGGCCGTGAGGACAATTGGCCGTGGGGACAGTTGGCCGTGAGGACAATTGGCCGTGGGGACAGTTGGCCGTGAGGACAATTGGCCGTGGGGACAGTTGGCCGTGAGGACAATTGGCTGTGGGGACAGTTGATCGTACGGACAATTGACCGTGAGGACACCGTACGGACAATTTATCGTATGGACAATTGACCGTATGGACAATTCACCGTGCGGAAACTATTTTAGCATCAGAAAATTTTTTCTTTCTTTTTTCGTTTGAGTTAAATAAATTGCGTGACTAAAAAAATGTTCGTTTATGGCGACGAACCGATTGCCTTATTTTTTTATTTCAAGATACTAGGAGAAATTCAATATGTCGACAGTGATTAAAACGAAATTTTACAAAATAAGCGGTAATTATGTAGTTCTAATTTGTTATATTTTGAGATATAAGAAGACGTCTGTTTTTAGACTTCTTCTTGTTCTTTTTTTCATTTTTCGAGATGGATATCGATTTATACTAATAAGAAGGTGTAGATTTCGAAACAATTTAAACTTCTTTGTTTTCTTTTGAAATGATGAGAAACCAATATGGCGGCCGTGATTTAAGGATGACTATTCAAAGTGAATGATTATGTTGGGTTTATCTAGTTTTAATTTGCTACATTTTGAGATTTAAGAAGACGTCTGTTCTTAAACTTCTTCGTGACTTGTCCATACGATAAATTGTCCTCACGGTCAATTGTCCGTACGATCAACTGTCCTCACGGCCAATTGTCCTCACGACCAACTGTCCCCACGGCCAATTGTCCTCACGGCCAACTATCCCCACGGCCAATTGTCCTCACGGCCAACTGTCGCCACGGCCAATTGTACTCACGATAAATTGTCCATACGGTAAAAAGGGCGTACGGCCAATTGTCCGGACACGGTAACTAAAATAGGAACATACTTAAATTGTCCTTCTCCTTCCCTGTCTGGACTCACTGGGTCCACCTGCCATCAGAGTATTCTGAGTCGCGATTTTTTTGCTATAACTATCCGGTAATACCTCTACTAAACTCTTCGTCGCATTTTTTTAGTTCCTATCGACATATACCGCATATATATATGTACCAATTTATTTCTTATGCTGCATTTGTTTATCTGACACATGCAAAAGCTATTAGTAAGCTCACACACTACCCCCTATTCAGTAACTATTGTAACTAAAATAGGAACATACTAAAATTGTAGATTTTAGGTTTACAGTCTTATTTTAGCGTTATAAAATATCAACTTGGACTAAATGGAATAGGAACGTATCTATATTGGCCGGAACTTTCTTAAAAAGTTACTGAATTAGACGAAAATGATGAAAATTTCATAATTATTCATAATCCTTCTGATTCAATAACTTTTTAAGAACGTTCTGGCCAAAATAGGTACGTTCCTATTCCATTTAGTCCAAGTTGATATTTTATAACGTTGAAATAAGACCGTAAATCTAAAATCTACAATTTAAGGATGTTCCTAATTTAGTTCCTATAGTTACTGAATACGGGGTAATAGTGACGAAGATGGGATATTATAGAAGAACCAGGAACTCAAGACACCTACCTACAGGGCTTGCGACCTGTCATCGACTGGTTTACGTGATCCCTTTTGGGCTTGCGCAACGTTCACCAATTAGGCCTTCTTATTGAGTTCCCTTATCAATATAATTTTTGAAAGTTTTATATGTATATTTGAATAATGTGTAAACATTTCACCTGAAAATAAGACATTATTACTATTGCCATCTATGAAGTAACGGAGAAACCTTTTTGTAACGCCATCTATTGAGAAATTGGTTTATTTGTGAACAATGAAAGCAACAGTCCTTATAAATGAGGTGACGGTGTCTCGCACAGATGTTACCCCTGATGCGCCAAATTATTTCATTTTTGGCTTGTTTACCTACTTGTACCAATGTGTATGTAAATCTTCGACTATAACGGGTCGAAAAATTCGACTCATTATAGTTCTTACACTGTCAACAGGCGAAAGGACAACACGTAAAAGAGCAAATTGTATTGAAAAATCTACATTCGTAAAATCTAAAATATTTAAATATTATTATAAAAATGTATACTTAAACATTTAAATATTTATATCCACAACAATAATTGCTATCAAATCTGTAGGTATATTTTAAAAGTCTTTGTTCTGTTCCGCAAGTTTCAGTACAATTTGAGAATGGGTCCCTCCTGTCCCTTCATGCAGAACCTTTGGTCCTTTCAGAACATCTTGTCCTTTCAATACCTCCCGTCCCTTCAGACCATTCCATTCCACCAGTCCATTTTTTTAAGCTTTTGAGAGGAGGTGGGGACTCGCGTCACTGGCTCTTACAAACGTGGGCCCCATGACACTGTTGCCAGATGGGAAAATAGAAAATACGGACCAATGTTTGAAAAACGGTGACTCACTTTGAAAGACTTCCTATCTCTCATCCTCAATTTAAATCAATTCCCACTAATTATTTCTCATCCTGAGGGTTGGGAGGGGAGTAAATCAGTCCCATGAGATTATTTTCGATCAGATTCGAAAAAAACGGAAAGCGGTTTCATTTTTAAAAATGCGGGGGAAAAGCGGAAAAGCGATGTATGTGACAACAGTGGCTTGCTACGCATTTACGGGAAATATTTCGACAGCGAAACTGGTACCTAACCTAAGTTACAATAAATGTGGCGAATATAAAGTTGAATTTTTACTCCTCACTACCCTAACGGGATATAGTGGAGGTTTGTGAATTCGCAATTTTTAAGGATATTTTATTATAGCAGATTATTGAACACCGGTTCAGATCATATCAATAAATAATTGTTTGTATGTTTTTGGGATTTAGTTAGTTCATTTTTTAATATTTTTATATAATTGTATTGTGTAAATATGTATATGTTTATATTGTATTCTTAATTTTAGGCGATGGAATTTTTATTATAAGGCGATTTATAATATACTGTATTAATTTAGAAATAGCCATCATGTTTTTATCATTTTTTCCATCATCTTTTTAATAATTTTATATAATTGTAGCCATTATATTTTGTACTATTTTATCCATCATTTTAGTCATTTTTTTAATATTTTATTTAATTTTATTGTGTTAATATGTGTATGTTTATATTGTATTCATAATTTTATACGAAAGAAACAGCCATCATGTTTTTATCATTTTTAAAGTAGAACATTGCTTCACTCAAATATTTTTTATTTTAATTCGAACCGAATACAAATTGATATTTTAATACATCTACATAGTATCTACCTATCTATTTAAATTAGATCACAGACGTGTGAATGTATTTATTTAGATAATTCGATGACAAAATTTCGTCAATTGTCCTAAATTAACAAAACACAATGACATAGGAACACAGATATCGTGTAAAACATCATGATTATTTATTTTTCAGGTAACAAACATGTATATACTGGAATATTTCAGTTTACCGTAAGCTTAATTACAAAATTACACATTCGTTGAATATGAGGCGATGCAGTAATATTTTTTATTGGTACTAGTTTATAATGTCGAATATTTTTTAACGATCCGTTCGTAATGACCGAATCAACCAATGATGGAAAATATTTGAGGCAAATATAAATTATTTGTATTGATTATTTATTTATTATTTATTTATTATTAAAAATAACAAAGAAAAATACACAATACAACAATATATACAATTTTTAAAAAGATACATTATAATTTTGTTTTTTTTTATGACTCAACTTCAAAAAGAGTTTTCTCGTGCTTTGAAGTGAGTCACATTTCACAAATCTACAAACTATCTAATCTATTTATATACATACATCTTAATCTAGGCACTAATCTATTTACAATAACATACATATTTAGATACAAACATACATAATATTATATATAAAGAGAGAAAAAAAATACAAAATTGGTCTGTAGAATAAATAAAAATACACAAATTGAAAATAAACAATACACAATGAATACACAAGAAAAATGTTACTTCAAAAAGTCTTTCAGCAATACTATACCAAGAACCCACCGAAATTATTTTGCGCTACTATTCTCATATCCACTGGTAAATCATTAAACCACTTCACCCCATAATATGAATAATGATTTTGGCCAAAAGATTATTATTCGTATTATATTATTCGTCTGGACCAAAGAGTGCTCCTTCTTTAATGGGATAGGATAGAATTAATAATGATCTTTGCTATGATTATGGTTTTAGTATAAATTGACCATTAAATATGAATAAATTACCCCCAACACAACACATACTTAAAATCAACATGAAGCTCAGAACCATGATTCAAATAACCTATGAATAAACATTTCTTTGTTTCAATAGAAATGAATTTTATGCATAGATTTTCATATTATATACCTACTAGATGTCGTAGTTAGCAAATTTTCTATGAATCGAAGTGGGGCTTTTTTCCGCTGGATTTTTGACAACTTAGTTGGCAGACCACATCGTTTTTCTATAGAGAATAACGACTAATGAGAATTGTTTTCGGATTTATTTGTCGAAAAAAAACACTTTGTTCATTAAGATTTAGAGAACAGTTATCTAGGAAGTGTTGAAATGTAAGGAATACTCAATATGTTGCCAACCAAAACGTCAAACGCGCAATATACATACCATGACTCACTTATTGCACGGAGTACTCCATCTAGTATATTGTGTATATGAAATCTATGAAAGTATACATAACGTAGTGAAATATTATTATTAACTATGGCTTTCATTTTACGTAATTTGCATTTCAGTTAAGTAAAAAATTTACTGGATATAACGCGTAAATGATCGTAGGTATGTACTTCTTTTATGAACGAACTCAGATTCAATTTATCAAATTTTTTGAATGCTACTGATTATCGTTGTTCTTATTCAATTCACCGTCCCGCCAAAGTATGGCTGATTGTAAACCATAGAATACGGTAGATGAAAAGATAACATCGCGTGGCCAATCAACTTGATTCGATTCACAGAACACAGAACGACTTCAATCCGAGACCAACTTCAGTTTATTTTGAGCGTGCGCGAAGAGAGGTTGTGTTGAATGTTTTGTCGATCGGATGATTTACAAATTTCGCTTCTTCGGAAAACGTAATCGACAAAATATTGTACGCTCGGTTATGCTGTCATGGCAAAAATTCGCGACCGTCAATATCGATTTCTTTCCGTGTGTTGTTAATGTGTAATCTCGAAATTTAAATGTCGATCGCTGAAAATATTAACAAACAAACTTTTTCCCCGAGCTAAGTGTCGAAATTATTATACATAATGTTGCGGCGCTTAAACTTGAAAAATGTTGTGCAATACCAATTCAATGTCAAGTTTGAAAATATTGTGTGATGTGTGATTCAATAAATTATTCATTGATTGATTATTTTGTAAATCAATTCATTTTATCAACTATGTAATGTACATTTTTTAAACTTTTTTGTGTCAACAAAGTTGGGGTAGTTTTTCAACTGTAAATCGAAAAAACAATAACTAGTGAATTTTAATAAACTATTAAAAATTAAGTGATATAATTATTGATTTATTTCGAATCGAAAACTCTGATTGGAAATTATTCGCATTTTTAAATCAAAGTTACAATTATAAAATTTTGTGTTTGAGATGACGTGCTGTTGCCAAAAGTTTTCAGGATTTTTTAAAAAACTATGCGGAGGTAAGATTTATTTTATTTTTATAGTTTATTATTTATACCAATAATATCCATAAATTCCAAATTTTAATACAATTATTTAAAGATCCGCAAATCCCAGTAATAATTATAAGAATTGCATTATGGGACTTTTTATACAATAGAGATAACTCAATGAAAAAATATTTATTTATTTATTGAATATATTTTATTTGTAGATTTAATTGCTTGTTTATTTATTTATTTACTAGTTTGTTTAATTGTTTAATTATTTATACATTAAAGAACTGTAAAATTAACGGAAAAAATTGAAAATCATCTGCATATAAATAAAGTAGACCATTGGGATTTACATATATTTCCTTTTTTTCTATTTGTAATCTGAATTTTTACGTTGCTTTTTACATGTTTACTATTGTTATTAGTTTATTGTTTCGTTCGTTATATTCATACATTATTATTTTTTCTTTTTTTATACCATTCTGTTTTTTTAATATTAATCGTTTTAGCATATATTATTATGTTAAAATACTGTTTTATTTGTATATGCAATAGGCTATTAAAATATATTACCTATAAAAGCCGCGAATCCCAGTATTTTTAATAATGATTTCAAAATACGTTACCTCATTATGTATAATCCCATTGTTAATTTTCGTAAATGCCATTGTTTATTTTCATGATTTTAATATTGTACATTACCAAGTCATAAATCCCACTTTTTATAAGTGCCTCTGATTTATTTACTTATACTTAATCGTATCAATCTTTGACAATTTTAAAAATCGACCTAAGCCTCGGTGCCGGCGTCCTTGGTTCGATTCCCAGCAAAAGTCGGAAGAAATTGCCATTTGGCAATAAACTCTCCGCTTGCGCAGTGTCTATTGTTGAAGTGTTAAACATAATGTCGGCCACAGTAGTTCACTTGGTTGAGACATCTGATATTCGAATTTTGTTTTACTGTGATTCAGAGTGGATTTGTGATATAATATTTATAATAAATATCCAAAATATGATAGTCTGTTGTTGAACTGCTATGGTTGAAATGTCCAGAACGAGTTGACTATAAGGTATACTTGATTATTTAAAGGTTACATACAAGAACCGTGTCAATAGACTGCACTATTTTCAAGACATTTTACATTGAGATCGTCCAGAGTACCAACTCTTTAAAGGAATTGGAGAGAGCCAATAAGGCGGCTTTATATGAACGCATTTTCACTCTAAATGGGCCTTAAAAGTACAATAAATTCCTCTCTGACATAGCAGAGCTTTCAGTAAATTACTTTGTCTGTAGAATCAACAGTTAAAAGCGCCCTCTGGAGTACCTTGTATCACTCAACGGCACTTTACATATTAGTATTATGTTTATGGAAACATAATACTAATCTGATAATAAACTCGTTTTTAGACAAAAAAATCTTAAAAAAAAATCCATCTTAGTTTATAGTGTATAAACGTAAGTAGGTATATATGTTTAAGAGCTAAAAATATATAAAACATGACATGTGCATGTCTATCATCTGTGCATATTTTATGTCTACTTGAGTTTTCGTGCAGTTTGTTGCATTTTTTAATTCGCTCTTGTCTATGGCAAGTACCTACTCCATGTTTGCGAAGCGCCTAGTTTGCACGAATAGGGAATACGCCGAACTAGATATATGGGAATGTATCAGGCGAACATAAATGCTATGTAAGTGGGAAGTATATAAGCTAAGCTAAGCACGGGAAATATTCTCACTGAATAGAATCATGATAATACATTATTTTTACCCTTTTGTGAATTGGCGAGTGTTTCCCGCGCATTCATACATTCCAGCGAGCGTTCTCATTAGGATAATCATAGACGAGTATCTCGCATGGCGGGAAAACATTTTAAGATATTCCATAGACAATATAGACATATATAAACTGTGCGTTTCAAGATTCTCTTTGACCGATTAAGTGGAAAATTAGTAAACATTTTAAATGTATGTTTTATCAATAGGTTTTCATATGATACACTAGATGTCGTAGTTAGCAAATTTTGTATGAATCGAATGTAAGTCATTTTTCAGGGGGGATTTTTGACGTTTTGGTTCCAGACCACATCGTTTTTCTATAGAAAATAACGACTAATGTGAATTGTTTTCGGATTTATATGTCTAAAAAACATTTTAATTATTAATAATTTAGAGAACATTTATCTAGGATGTGTTGATATGTAAGGAAAACTGAAATATGTTGCCAACCAAAACGTCAAACGCGCGATATTCCATGACTCACTTTTTGTACAGAGTACTACATCAAGGTATTATTATAATAAAAATCTATGGTTTTATCGGTGTAAGTAATTATGCGGTGCGGAAAAAATAAGCGGGCTTGATTTGAGAAGTGTCACAGGCTATGTTGTGGTTTTTGCGGTAGAAATAAAATTTAAAATACCTTAATAGTACTTACACATTTATTTACACATACAGAGGCATCACTATTTTATATTATGAAGTCTAGTAATAATTATTATATTCCTTCACCTAAACAGAGATGACATAGATATATAATGAGTTTGGCTCTATTGATTTCTTTTGCTTTTCTAAAGGACGATTCATTTCTGGGTTTTTTTTTCTTCTTTTTATATTTCTTAATTTTTGGTTTTATTTTTTGCTTATTCTTTGTTTCATTTTTTTCTTGTGTTTTTTATTATGAACATACTAACGTACCTATGTATAAATATATTAATGGTGGTTCATAAATATATTAATTAATTACTTAATTATAAATTTACTAAAATAATTATTAATTAATTAATTATTAATTAATTAAAGTTATTATTAATTAATTAATTATAAATAAAATAAAATTATTATTAATTATTAATTAATTAATTATTAATTAATTAATTATAAATTAATTAAAATAATTATTAATCAATTAATTATAAATTAATTAAAATAACTATTAATTAATTAATTATACATCAATTAAAGTAATTATTACTTAATCAATTAAAGTTGTTATTACTTAATTAATTATAAATAGTTAATTAATTATTAATTAATTAACTATAAATAATTTTAAGTAATTATTAATAAATTAATTATTAGTAATTATTAATTAATTATAAATAGTTATTAATTAACTAATTATAAATAATAAATTAATTAGAAATAATTATAACTTAATCAATTAAAGTTATTATTAATTAATTAATGATAAATAGGTATTACTTAATTAATTATAAATAATTCATTGATTAATTATAAATAATTACTTAATTATAAATAATTATTAATAAATTACTTATAATTAATTATTTATCTATTAATTAATTATTTATCTATTAATTAATTAATTATTTATCTATTAATTAATTAATTATAAATTAATTAAACATACTAACGTATGTATATTACTTGATGGTTCATACATCTATGAATTAAGTATTTACCAATTAAGAGCGTTTAAAATAAAATAAATTAATTACTATTGATTAAAATTCGGCCGTTATTAATATTAATAAACATCATGTATCAATTTATCAAGGGAATATTATATTTTTTTCAACGTAGGTATGCAAAGTGTAATTGTTTAAGAACCTTCCCTTTATACTGTTTCACATTAGATGATGTATTTTTCGTTAAAAAGTTCTGTATTTGAATGAATTATGCAGTGTCTTGAAGACTATCAAGCACACCCGCTCTGTAGCCCATTCGCTCTGAAAACCTCAACTAGTGCATCTCTTGATCTGGCAAACCTGGTTAGACCAAGACTAGTTTCGCTCATCACTAATTGTGTTAACCTCGTATCAAAATATTTGTTTTTAAGTTTATTTTAATACTTTGTACCTGTGTTTCTTATTAGAGCTTTACCTTGAAAAATTAATATCACTTCGGTATATATTTAGTGTGAGTGAGTGAGCAATCAATAAAGTCAATGTTTTCAAATGCATTTATTCTGACGTGTGAATTTCATTTCACGCCATCGTTGTTTGCGTATATAATTTATTTTTGAGGTTATTTACAAATAAGACTGTTTATACACGAACTTGCCCAAAATTACGTTTCCGCAGAATTATTATCGTCGTATATTATGTAGTCTGTCTGTATTTAATTTTTCTATTTAATTCTATCTCAATAACAATTACACAGTTCTTAATTCTGTTTTGATTCTGGATCCGTGAGACTATTTATATCGCATGTTTCGAGAATGTGTCAACTTGTTATTGGGTGCGTGCTAAATTGATATTTGATATATTACCCGATAGTTGTCCGAGTAGTAACGCGGAATTAAAAATGAATTAAAACGAGTGGGTTGTAGCCAACACTAAACTCTCCACACCATAGTAAGGCTGTGTTTCTCGAACAAAATTTAAAGTAAAAGTATAGTTAAAATACTTTCATTTTTTAACAGATTTTTAATTAGCTCAATAGAGACGAAGTTGGAATATTTACTGTAGGAGAACCGGGAAATCAAGGCACCTACAGGGCTTACGACCTGTCATCGGCTGGTTTACGTGATCACTTTATGCGTTTGCGCAACGTTCACCAATTATGCCCTATCAATTCAATTTTGAAAGGTCTACACAGAAAAAACAGTTTTCTTCAGTCAAGAAAATTTGTTTCATATATAACGAAAATAATATTCTCTCAAATTAAGATTTTTTGTTTTATCTCAAAACAATATTTTCTTAATTCAAACAAATTTATTTGAATTAAGAAAATATTGTTTTGAGATAAAACAAAAAAATCTTAATTTGAGAGAATATTTTTTTCGTTATATATGAAACAAATATTCTTGACTGAAGAAATTTTTTGAAATTTTTTTTTCCGTGTATATATTGTAATACTGAAATTCTTTTCGCTTGAAAATAAGGAATTTTTACTACAGCCATCTATGTGTGAAATTATGAACAACATTCTTATTATTTTTAATGCATTTTTCGCATAGAAGTCACCCCTGAATTGCGCCAGACTTATAAGGTCATTTTTGTCTTATTTACCTACTTGTACCAATGTGTAAGTAATCGAATATTTTTATTATTGCATATGCGCAAACATTGGATTTTTTTCCCTGTCGGGAGTCAAAGATATTTTTTAATAGATTTTAAATTATTTCAATAGAGACGAAGTTAAGACCAGACCTTATATGTCTGGCACAATTCAGGGGTGACTTCTATGCGAAAAATGCATTTGTCACCTCTGGTTTAAGAATTGTTGCTCTCATTATTTACAAAAAAAAAACAATTCTCTCAATAGATGGCGTTACAACAAAAATAAATAATGAAGTACATTTCTATTAGATACTTACACAAACATAAGATTCCCAGAGGACAAAAGTTTTCACATTACAACATGCGCACAAAAACATTGTCACGAAACTCATAGTATGTATTTGCTACATGATACCTGTTGAGAAATTTTAAGTAAAATTGCATTACTAGCAAGATGAGCATGTATGAGACAGTGTATCGATGTTGATGAGGTGATGTATATGTGTCATAGAATGCAATGTTCGATTCTCACTGTCTACTCCTTGAGGATGATAGCAGTAGAGAGGAAAAAATACTCTTGTCTATAGAGACACATATAATATCAATATGAAGTTGATCACTCAATTTTCCCACACAGAATCTATTTTATTTCTGTTATGTACATTTTTAATACAAATATGAAATTTATTTCACATTGATATGGCAGACCAGAGTAGATTTTTTCTATAAATTTTGACAATCATTGAATGCATTTTTGATAATCGAGGGAGATCGCGATCCACTTCCACGCCGGCGACGCTATAGAGCCCATTGGCCCTGTTCGCCACCGGACGCAGCCGCAACATCGGACAAACACAAAATATCCACCATCCATCGGGTTCAACCACTGCCCCCGAGAATCCAACCACACACGTCAGGGCCTCCGATTGGTCTCGAAATCGGCCGCTAAGAACACTTCGTTTCAAGTCGGAGGGGCTTGTACCCCGACCACTCGGTCCTCGTGTTGGCGTCCGAAGGTTCCGCGGGCTAACACCGGGCACATCCGACGCAATCATCACCTGTCAGATTTGACGTCTAGTTGTCAACACAGGATGTCTGACCCGACGTCTGCGCCGGCGGTGTGCCCGAACCACACAACAACATTCGCCACAGTTTGACGAGTAACTGCCGAGCGAGACTGAAGGCGTTCGTCCTGCTCTTCTCTAAGTACAGAATTGACGAGGGCACAACAGCGTTGGCCGCCCACCCCCGCCTTTACTGACTAGGCCCTTAGAGCCGCAACCTAGGCCCAGAAGTTTAATGATTAATGATTTGATACAATAAAAATGCACTTATCAAAAATGTAAAGTTTAAATTTACATTTTTGATAAGTGCATTTTTATTGTATCAAAATTTCAAACAGTGTAACAATACCTCGATTTTCCAGACCGTGAGAGCATTTTGAAAATTTGGACAGCTGGAATCATAGAGAAGAAATTAACGGATATCTATAGAAAACTAATCAGCTCTACATATATGATATCAATAATATTGTGAAGTCAATGGTACTTATAGTTTGGGCCGCAGAGAGGACACAAAAAAACTCGTAAATGATGAATAAATTCATACAGAAGAAATTAAAATTTGTGTATGGAAAACTAATCAGCTCTAGGTCTATGCATTATACACATATTTATGATGTTAATATGAAATCGATCGGACTTATAGTTTGGGCTGTAGATACGACACAAAAAGGATAATCCGTACGCCATACATACAAACACATCACGACGAAACTCATAGTGTGCACTCTCTATATGATACATATTGAGAAATTGATGTAAAAAATATTAAAACTTGTGAAATCATGACTCTCCATTATTCCATAGTGTAGATAGTAAAAATATATTTCTTGCTATAACAATATATTTATTTTGATATATTTACTATAGAACCTGGTTTTAGTTTTGAATAATATTTGAAGGCATTTGAATTTTAGTATGAATAGATATATTTCTTCATAATAATTATATTACGCAATAAAATAGGTACACCTTATATTCTTTCGTTGATCGCCTTACACGTTCCATTGCGATTCACCCGCTAACAAACATATTTTATGTAAAAAAAATACTAAACATAATATGTTAAATACGACAGTCTTAAACGGGACACTATCGACATACAATAAAACATTTAATGATATTGACGTAAAATATTAACCATATCTTAATAAAATCAACAGATCCTCAGTGCAGACCACGATAATATAACCGAATATTAAATTCACCGTAACTCGTATTTTTTATATCTTTTACACATGATGAAATTTCTTACGTAAGTTATAAAAAATGTGCATCTTGATTTTTATATTAATTTTTAAATTTATTATTATTATTCAACTTATTATGATTTATTTTCTGTATAAGTACTATTTTTTTTTATTTCTTTCTCATCTCGCTTACTTTAGTGTTTAATTAATTTGTTGTTATTTCCTCTTTCACTTCAATTTGTTTTTTTTTATTTATTAAAACTTTTATATGTAATGTTTCACGTGTAATATAGTAATTGGAATACATTTATATTTAAAAGATTATGTGCACAATGTTAATAAATTCTGTGTATAAACCAACAAATAAAAATAAATATAAATAAAATATATTTTTGCTGTTTCCCCGGCAAACAAAAAGATTCTCAAGTGGGTTTTGGCCTACGGTATACTTCTCACTACCAAGTCACTCTACACTACTAATTATGGAAAATTTTCAACATTTTCGTGAAATGACTTTGATATATCGAATATTTTATTATTGCATATGCGCAAACATTGCACAAAAAAATGGCGTTACAACAAAAATAAAAAAAATAATAAGAATGTTGTTCATAATTTCACACATAGATGGCTGTAGTAAAAATCCTTATTTCCTCAAGCGAAAAGAATTTCAGTATTGTAATATATTATAGAACTTTCAAAAACTGAATTGATAGGGATCTCATTAAAAAGGCATAATTGTTGAACGTTGCGCAAGCGCATAAAGTGATCACGTACACCAGCCGATGACAGGTCGTAAGCCCTTTAGGTGCCTTGATTTCTCGGTTTTCCTACAGTAAATATTCCAACTTCGTCTCTATTGAGATAATTAAAAATCTGTTTAAAAAATGAGTTTAATATACACTCAAGGGCAATAAAATCGCACACCTTGAATTTTTCCACTTAAAGCTATTTTTTTTAATAAAATAAAATTAAAATAACCCTAACTGAGAGTTGACTTCAATACCTTTTCAATTACATTTAAAAACATTTTACGAATTATCTATAGCGGGTTTTAGGGCCTAAAATCTAGCGTACCCGAAAAATTACAAAATTTGGTTTAAGGAAAAAGAATAGTAAACAAAAAATTATTGTTGAAAATGTTTATTAATATGCAGTATTACCTCCACTAGCTTTAATAACAGCCTCTTATCGATTTTTCATCGACCTTATTAATTTAACAATGAAATCTTGAAGTATTTCGTTCCACTCCTCTTCTATGGCAACTCGAAGCTCTTGGAGTCGTTTTGGAGCCGGGCTTCTGGCCCGAACTCTTCTTTTGAGCTCATCCCACATATGCTCAATGGGATTTAGGTCAGGACTACGAGCTGGCCAATTCATTGAGGTGATTCCTACATCTTCCATGTAAACACGAACTGTTCTAGCGACATGCGGCCTGGCGTTGTCGTGCATAAGTAGGAATTCTTCCTCCATAAGCCAGACAAGCGGCTTCACGTGGTGTTCAAGCACATCTTCGACGTATCGTGAAGCTGGATCTCGGACCGGTATGTGCCCCAGTAATGAACACAATGTTCGTTTTGGTGT
Organism: Molanna angustata; assembly: GCA_963576475.1. NCBI lineage: Eukaryota > Metazoa > Arthropoda > Insecta > Trichoptera > Molannidae > Molanna > Molanna angustata. The sequence goes on along the minus strand of OY754975.1, from coordinate 33,955,367 downwards.
CCAGCATTATGCCACCCCAAAACATACAGGATCCACCTCCATAGGCAACACGTTCGCTTATGCAGCATTGTGCAAAATGCTCTGATGACCTTCTGTAGACTCTTGAGCGTCCATCATGACCATGTAGAGTCATCCTGCACTCATCAGAGAACATAACAGCCCGCCACTGTTCACACGTCCAATTTAAGTGTTCCCTAGCAAATTGTAGCCGAGCTTGGCGCTGTGCTGTGGTCAATTTTGGACCATTTGCAGGTCGATGTGCAGTCAGTCCACCTTCAGCCAATCTTCTTCTGACTGTCCACCGGATTATACTCACATCGCGTCCTTCTTGAATTTGTTGTCTCAGTTCAACCGCATTAAGTTGTCGATTTCTCAAAGACCGTGTCACAAGAAAGCGGTCATCACGATCTGATGTTGTACGCCGACGACCAGATCCAGGTCTTCGAATGTAGCCATCAGGCTCCCGGAACCTCTGGTATACACGACGAACGGAGCAGCGACTTAAATTTAGCTGTCGAGCAACTTGAAATTGATTTTGTCCTGCTTCAAGCAAGGCAACAACTTAAGCGGCTTCTGCAGGCGAAGTATCCATGTTTCTTCAGAGGAGATGTTATCACGTTGACCGCTGATATGTCATTGAACGTAATACTGCATATTAATAAACATTTACAACAATAATTTTTTGTTTAATATTCTTTTTCCTTAAACCAAATTTTTGTAATTTTTCGGGTACGCTAGATTTTAAGCCCTAAAACCTGCTATGGGTAATTCGTAAAATGTTTTTAGATTACATTAAAAAGGCACTGAAATAAACTTTCTGTTAAGGGTATTTTTTTATATTTTTATTAATATTCAGGAAACAAAAACAGCTAAGAGTGGAAAAATGCAAGGTGTGCGATTTTATTGCTCTCAAGTGTATATTTTTTACAAATATTTTCGTATGAAAAATTTATAATTCTCAAATGCCATTTTATGAAAGCGATGTGCCCTTTTAACAATTTGAAAATAAATATATCAAATTCACCTTTCCTGAACTTGGGGTCACTTTAGACATATAAATTTGTAAATTTTGAAAATAACTCTAAAGTAGGTACTTAAGGCCTCGCTCACATTGGATGCGTTTTCGTACGAATTTCGCTCGTGCGTAAACGTACGTAAATGCACGAACGATCCCGATACTTGATGTACTATGAGAGTGCTCACACTGGATGCGAGTTGGTCGTACGTGATCGTACGTAGTCGTACTGTGGTCGTACGTATACGCACGAATTGTTACGACGTCTGAGTTCGCTCATGGACATGCTCACATTGGATACGTTTACGTACGAAATTCAGTCGTCCGAATACGTACGAAAACGTCGAAAACGCACGAATAATCCCGTTTCTTTGAGCATTATGAGAGTGCTCACACTGGGTGCGAGTTAGTCGTACGTTGACGTGCGTATAGTTCCAACATACGAATTCGATCCAAACTTGTTTGGATATTTTGCTCCGTTCGTACTTTGATTACACATAAATGGATACAGAAAATTTTGTTTTTGGACACAAATGTTTATGAGATTTCTGATTACGTTATGCAATTTGATCCGAATCCAAATAACTAAATATTTTTTTATGACTTGGTATTTTTATCTTTGTAAACTGTTATTTTAAATTTCTCTTCATGTGTTGTTACCTGTTTTTTATAATTTGCTTGCCCCAAGGTTTTGTGATGTTTTGTGCTATGTGAAGAGAATATGTTATTATAAAATGTTATAAACAAGATAATTTTGTCTATATATATTACAATTGTCGGCCTTCGTTGCTCAGTTGGTTGGGTATCTGACTGCTGATCCAAAGGTCCCGGGTTCGATTCCCGGTGGAGGCACAGTTTTTAATTGTGTTTTCAGTCTGGATCTGTGAGACGACTAATATCGTAAGTCTCCAGAATGTGGCAACTTGTTATTGGGTGCGTGTTAAATAAATATTTGACATAGTATCTGTTAGTTGTCCGAGAAGAAATATTAAATAAATAAATAAATAAATAAATGGGAATAAAATTAGATGGGTCGATGGCAGAGCGATTAGCGCGCTGGGCTAGTAATTCAGTGGTCGCGAGTTCGAATCCTACCTCAACCGATTTCGTTCACCTATAGCACAAGCATTTATTTTCTTATTTTAGGGAACGTAGGAAGATGTATATGTACTTGTTTAACAAGGACATATTCATTTTTATCTAAAAAAAAAATAATTGGCTAACCCACAGAGAGGCTGTGCCTTGTGTGATTTTTGTATGCACGGTAGCTTTGTTGTGATTGATATTATGTTTATGTGTATTGTTTGTTATCCGTGTACCAAATCTTAAATACATAAAATTGTATGACCAGCATCGTACGTCGACGTACGATCAAATTCGTATAAAAAATCGGAGAAAGCCGTATCTAGTGCGCGCACTCGACCAGTATCGTACGTATACGTACGATGCGAATTCGTATCCAATGTGAGCAAGCCAGTGCGCGCACTCGATTCGTACGACCAGCATCGTACGTTTACGTACGACCAAATTCGTATCCAATGTGAGCGGGCCCTAAGTCTATAAATCCATCAAGTAGAATAAACAGATGGGTGGTGGTAGAGCGGTTAGCGTAATGTGTTAGTAATTAAGTGGTCGCGAGTTCGAATCCTGCCACGACCGATTCGTTCACATTATAGTGCAAGCGTTTATGCTTAGTTTAGGGAATGTATGAGGATGTAAATAATAATTATTTCAAGGACATATTCATTCTTTAAAAAAAATACACGCTGTACCTAGCACAAATTACATAGTAAATAACACGACAGCACAGACTTTTAGAATACAATCTCAGCATGATACTAGTTGATAATCTGGAACAAAAAAATAACCCAAAAAATTGCTAATTCATAACTCCCCACTTACACTGAATGACTCCTTGGGGTGGTGAAAAGTAAAAAGTTTTTTGGCGGGAAATGTTTTCGTTTGGCCTTTCATTGTGAAATAAACTAGCAATTCACTTACATTTTCAAAATAAATCACTAAGTTTTCCATATTCATGATATAATTTGCGGCATTTAACGTTGGTCTGTGACATTTTCAGTGGTTCATAAAATAGTACACATCATAAAAACAAAAAATTATGCAAAAACCACGGCTCTAGATGAGTCATTATTGTGTACCTAGCACTTGAATGAAAATCTTCTACCGGCATAATACAGTCAGTACCTACCTACATACTTGCACCAACCAGCAGTTCATTTTTGCAATATGGCCGCCAAAAGAGAGACGGCCTCTATTATTTTTGCCGCCAGAATTATTATTTGAGTTTGGAGTGCTGCCATTCGAATGTTTTCTCTCTCTAATTTATTTTTATTTATAAGCAGCTAGGTAAGTACTGTATACTTACCTACCTACCTTTTTGATTGCGAAAATAATAATGTATATAGTAAATATTCTTATTTTTATATGTATGTTAGAGTGAATATATATTTTTTCTGAATTATATACGGTTGGTTTGCACTCGTGTAGATTATTAAAAACCCTTTATTTTCATTCACCGCATTATTAAATAACGAATATATTATGATATACTTTCAACATTCTAATATATATTATGATGTTGTAATATTATAGGAGAACCAGGAACTCGAGACACCTACAGGATCAAATATTTTTAAAGTTGCATATACGCAAACAATTGTGTTTGAACACTGTCACCTCATGTATAAGGACTGTTGTTTTAATGTTGCATATCCGCAAACAACTGTGTTAGAACAATCACCTCATGTATAAGGACTGTTTCTTTAATGTTGCATATACACAAACAACTGTGTTAGAACACTCACCTCATGTATAAGGACTGTTGCTTTAATGTTGCATATACACAAATAACTGTGTTTGAACACTGTCACCTCATGTATAAGAACTTTTGTTTTCATTGTCTACAAAAAACAATTTCTCAATAGATGGCGTTTAAAAGGTTTCTTCATAGATGGCGATGATAAATAGAGCTTATTTTCAAACGATCTGTTTGTCATTATTAAAATATATAGAACTTTCAAAATTGCATTGATAAGAAGGCATAATTCCACTCACTGGCGCAGAGCATACTCGAATATAACTCATGTGTCTGTAGTCCTCATTATGGAAGTGACCTGTTAGAATCTGTTCAAAAGTATCTTTTGAGAGTCATCACATATCGAACAGGGTTGAGTAAGAGGTTGAGGACCTACGATGAAAGGCTAAACTATTTCAGAATAACTAGAATCGAGACTAGACGACAAATACACGACCTTACTGTTCTTCACAAAATTGTTAATGGTACCATGGACTCGAGACTTTTACAAGACATACAACTGAATATTCCTAGAAGATCGCTGAGATTCGCCAATACCTTTCATATTAATATACTTCGGACCAGCTTTTTGTATTACAGTCCCATACCAAGAATGTGTAGAGTATAGACAGTATAACGATATGACAAAGACAAAGGAGTCCTGATCTTGACTTGTTTGCGGATTCGCTCTCTGCTTTTAAGAAAAAAGTCAACTTGCGCGTTTTGGTTTAAGAAGGCTCAGTGCTATTTATATACGCTATTTGATTTTAATCTGTTTGAAATTGTCTTTTCTCTAACTTATGTAACTTTAATTAAAACTATGAAAATTTTTTATACATATTTAATTTTACGTTCTACTTAAATTTTTTCGCAAACGCGACTCCCATTCACCGGTATCGCTCTATGATGAGCATCGTCAGAATGGTGAACAATAATGATGAAGACCATCCATATATAGATTCACAAAGAGGATAACAACAATAGATATGGAAGGGGGCAATTCTAAGAAAAATTAAATACCCGAAAGACATTAAGGTAAATATGTATGCAGGTATAATAAAAATTAAAATTGAAGTGAAGGAATGAATATACAAATATTGTATTAAAAGGACAGCAATTATATTGAATAATGGCCAACAGAAAAACCCGACATTAACTATTCTAATGGTAATAATAATGGAGAAGTATTAAAATCTATTTGTGCGTTAATCAAAGGAACGTTGCTGTTACATTTTACTCTATTTGTCTCTAATATTTCTAGTTTGTCTAATTTTTACCTTTTCTTAAACTATGTATAAGATTGATCCCAGTTTGTGAGTTAAACGAATGCTCACTCTCAAGTAAATGTGTCGCAAAGTTCGAAGTGTCTTTTTTCCAACGGAAACACGCAAGATGTTCTTTAAGGCGTGTATTTAAAGATCTACCCGTTTGACCAACATATATACCTGAGCATGTATTGCATGTAAGAGAGTAAACACCACTACGGTTTAAAATTTAAGTAGAACGTAAAATTAAATATGTATAAAAAATTTTCATAGTTTTAATTAATTATGGAGTTCTACCATGAAGTGACAGTGTCCAATATTGAAAAAAAAAAAAAAAATTATGTAACTTTTTTTTTTACTTCTAAACTTATGTAGGTACTTATTTTTTTTTAATTCGACTCAAAATATTTTAGACCATACGTTCAAAGAAACACAAATAAAAATTGGTTTTAAGTAATCTATTTTCCAGTGTCATTTTTAGTAAGTAATTAGAAGAATATGAAAAAAAAAAATTAAAAAGGAATATTAATCCCTAAGCACCTGTCCCCGATTTCCTCTCATTGTCCTTTCTAAATCCTTATATAGCTGTTTATCTTAGTATCATATACCTACCTAAGTATATTTTCTTTATTTTTTTTTTTCGCTTTCATTCTTTTGTTGATTTACCTATATAAATAATTTTGTCACACTTTGTAATCTGGTTGGTTAGATGAAATTGCCTAATGACAATAAGCCCGCCTTTGTGCATTATATTTATTTATATTATGTAAAAAAAAAGTTAAATAAATAGATATTAGAGTAAATACAACATTTTATGAAGGGTAAAAGAAATTTTGAAGAATATAATAACTAAGCATAGAAATTAAGCATATTGTGCTTATATGTATACATGTAATTAAATATAAGAATGTTTACAACCACATTTTTACTAACATTTACATATAATAATGTTTTCGACCGCATAGTAAGTAAAGTTTTAGAATTATGTTAGTCTACTAGCATTATTCCGTGAGAATATTGTAATGATAACATCGATACATAGTCAGAGTCAGTGAACTAAGGGCTATCCGCTATGCATAGTATATAATAAAGTGTATGGGTTGGTTCTCTTTATTGTATTGAATATTGGTACCATGATATTCCATTGTTAAATTATTGTATTAAGAAACGGAAGTAGCAAATGCATTCGTTTTGATCCATTACAATTTCATAGTAGGTAAATCATCACGAACTAACAGGATAATAAAAAATAACTTTTTAGAAGTCCCTTTAAGGCCCCTGTATACCTCGGGCATACGGATGTACACAAATATGCACACTGAATTACCTTCTAATGTATGAAACACGAAAAAATATAGTACATCACCAAATCTGTGATACTCATGCAATATTTTTTCGTGAAGAAAAGATAAAATTTAGAGTTTTTTTTTAATAGCAAGATTTAATTAAAATAATAAATAACTCAGCTGGTATATTTTCATATTCTCTTTCGATTAAAGTAAAAATCTACTTCATATTCCTTGTAGTTTTTTAGTTACTTACAGTAAAACAATAAAAAAGGTATTACTAAAACTATTTTTACAATAAAAGTAATAAAGAATAAAAAGTAAAAATGAACTGTTATTTATTTCAAAGACATTTTTTGAGGGTACTGGGGAAAAGATTTTTAAAGATTATTATTTAGCCTTCTAAAGGCTCTTTTAAGATATAAAATGTATAAGTTGTTAGTAATACCTACGAATTGAACACATGCTAGCAAAGCTCTCCATGAGCTTTTATAAATAATGCTTTTTTCAAGAGATGGTAGGATAGTTGGACTTCGTTATCTCAGGAGGCATAGTTTTTGAATTACTACAGGTCTACTAAGTGGAGAAGAAGATGAAGATTATTAAAATAATGAATAATAATTAATAAATTGCTTCATCTTTTTTACCTCGATTAGATAAATAATTGAATCTCTATTTTTATTATTTTTACATGTAAGTATAACATCTGTAATGTATTATGTTAATCAATAATATACTTAAAATATAAGAAAATAATTGTTTTAAAAATAAGTTATATGCATAAAACTCATAAAAATGCATATATTTATTTTGTTTGGTATTTATCGTTCGGCGAAAAACAAGAAATCGATTCTTATTGGTCATTACCGATTTAACTATATACTTAATGTTTTTAAAAGGTTTTAACGTACTTAGACATAAGGTAAGTTTAATATGAATTTTATTTCAAATATAGCGACTCGATATTATCACCAAGGCGAAAGGAGTTCTCAACATATTTTAATTTAAGGAAGAAAAAAAAAAAATTTTTTTTTAACAAAAAAAAAATAATTTTTGTCCTTGTTAAACAAGTACATATACATCTTCCTACGTTCCCTAAAATAAGCAAATAAATGCTTGTGCTTAGGTGAACGAAATCGGTCGAGGCAGGATTCGAACTCGCGACAACTGGATTACTAGCCCAGCGCGCTAACCGCTCTGCCACCGACCCATCTAAAATATATATATATATATATATATATATATATATATATATATATATATATATATATATATATATATATATATATATATATATATATATATATATATATATATATATATATATATATATATATATATATATATATATATATATATATATATATATATATATATATATATATATATATATATATATATATATATATATATATATATATATATATATATATATATATATATATATATATATATATATATATATATATATATATATATATATATATATATATATATATATATATATATATATATATATATATATATATATATATATATATATATATATATATATATATATATATATATATATATATATATATATATATATATATATATATATATATATATATATATATATATATATATATATATATATATATATATATATATATATATATATATATATATATGTTATATTTGATGTTTTCACGGGTGAAATATGTTATAATATTTTTATCTCGGTTTTCCCGTGTCAGTAGGTCTTGACTAAGACCATTTGTCTTCCGACGTTTCGCCTGAATATCACCAGGCATTTTCAAGGACTCAACGAAAAGCACGCGCGCGACACACGTCTACTCAGAGCTTTCAGTGAGCTTTCAGTGTGAGTAGACGTGTGTCGCGCGCGTGCTTTTCGTTAAGTCCTTGAAAATGCCTGGTGATATTCAGGCGAAACGTCGGAAGACAAATGGTCTTAGTCAAGACCTACTGACACGGGAAAACCGAGATAAAAATATTATAACATATATATATATATATATATATATATATATATATATATATATATATATATATATATATATATATATATATATATATATATATATATATATATATATATATATATATATATATATATATATATATATATATATATATATATATATATATATATATATATATATATATATATATATATATATATATATATATATATATATATATATATATATATATATATATATATATATATATATATATATATATATATATATATATATATATATATGTTTATTTTTCAGAAAAATCTCATAGTTAGCACAACTACATATATATTTTCCTGAGATGTATTTATATTTTTTTACTTTTATAAAGTTTTTATATCTTTAACTGCTGATTTTATTTTATGTATTTTTATAACACAAGTGTTATTGATATATTAAGAAATTTTTAAATTTGCTTGCGGATACAAAAGGGTAAATAATGTACGTAGATTTTTTTTCTGTCTTCTTTTCTCGTATTGCCAAAAATGAAATATTATTTCTAGCGCAGTTCAGGGGTGACATCTGTGTGAGACACCATCACCTCATGTATAAGGACTGTTGCTTTCATTGTTTACAAATATACCAATTTCTCGATAGATGGCGTTACAAGATTTCTTCGTTACTTCATACATAGATGGCAATAGTAATAATGTCTTATTTTCATGTGAATTGCTACACATTATTTAAATATATTATAGAACTTTCATAAATTACATTGATAAGGGAATCACAGTCTGACCTCGTAAACTGTTTATTTTGTATATATTTTTCTTCATTTTTATCCAAATAAAATAAATAAATAAAATAACATTTCCGCATACTATATGAGTGATTATAGGCAGACGGAAATTTCTTTCAAAATACCGCTATTTACATCTCCATTTTTTTCATTATTCGTACAGCAATGTGCAGGTAGGTTTATTGCTATGCAATAAGGCAATCTCTTCACACCATTTTTTTCATAAATTTTCCATTATTCAATTCCTTCTCAGCTGGATTTTATAACAGAATGCAAACGACATGCCACTTGGCCATAATATTTCAAATAGCGAAAATATCAGCCGTGTTTACAATAAATTGTGTTGTCTTATAATTTAATTTTATTTATTTTTGCCTCTTTTTTATTTTAGAATTATTTTGTGTTTAGTAATTCTTTTCTGTCAGTCAACAGTTTAACATTTCTTTTCATCTATTTACTAGGTATAAATGAAAACACTAATTAGTTTTAGTTTCACTATATAATTTTAACACTGGCACTGACCGGTATCGATCTGAAGATCATCGTCAGAGTGCGCGAAAATGAAAGTAAACAGAGTTTAAATAGATATGACTGAAATATTGGTACACAACCTTTTTTTTTTTTTTGTAAAGTTCTATCAGTTCGATTAGTATTGCCAGAAAGAACTGATGAAGAAAACTGGCAAACAAAACAGTATGGTAAATATGTGTGATGTATACAAAGTTTAGCAATGTTGAAGTAGAAAGAAAAACTGATTTTACATTATACAATATAGAAACGAATTATAAGAAATATAAATATTATTGAGTATCCAGAGGTTGTGTGTCCATGTAGTGAAGACCAAATGTGTGTAGGTATCTGAAACAAAGAGAGTGGCCGGCAGTAAAATTCTTTATATCGAAAGTAAACAAACAATAAAGGATAAGTGTTGGAATAACCCCACATTAACTGTATATAATGTAGATTGTTTAAAATATCGGTTTTAATAACGGTGAAGGGGAGAAGTCTGTCTGTAAATTTATCAAAGTTTTGCTGTTATCACATTTCAAACGATTTATTTCTAAGATCTCCAAACGATCTAGTTTTTTACCTTTAGGGTTAATATGTAAAATTTTGGTATTACTATCGATGGAGAAGTCATGACCAAACTCGTTAAGATGTGCAGCAAAGTTGGATGAGTCCTGATTAAGTCTTTTACAACGTAAATGTTCATTAATACGGATCTTAAATTGTCTTCCCGTTTGGCCGATGTATACACTTGGACAGGAACCACATGCTAAAGAATATATACCGTTATTTTCAATGGGGACTATTTTATCTTTATTGTTAATGAGCATTTTGCCTAATGTTTTTGGATTATAAAAAGCTATATTTTTCCCTGTTTTTTTAATAACGTTACCTGCTTTTACGGACGAATTTCCTATGTATGCTAATTTAATCCATTTATCTGATTTTAAAGATTTTATAGTTAATCCAGGGGCTATGTTTCTGAGAAGGTTTTTCTTTTTCTTTTTTCTTATTAAGTCATTAATTAATTTAACTTTATATCCGTTGTTTAGTGCTAAATTATAAATAATATTGAGTTCGTTATCATAATTTATTTTTGACATAGGTACATTAAAAAGTCTGTGTATTAATGAGTGGAATGTAGACAATTTGTGAGAGTTGTGATGTCTCGAGCTATTATGTATTATATTATCACTGAATGTGGGTTTCCTGTAAATGTTAAAATCTAAATTTCCATCTATAATTTGTATTGTTAGGTCTAAAAAGTTAATTGAGGATCCACCAACCTCCATCGTAAATTGATCCAATTTACGATGGAGGTTGGTGGATCCTCAATTAACTTTTTAGACCTAACAATACAAATTATAGATGGAAATTTAGATTTTAACATTTACAGGAAACCCACATTCAGTGATAATATAATACATAATAGCTCGAGACATCACAACTCTCACAAATTGTCTACATTCCACTCATTAATACACAGACTTTTTAATGTACCTATGTCAAAAATAAATTATGATAACGAACTCAATATTATTTATAATTTAGCACTAAACAACGGATATAAAGTTAAATTAATTAATGACTTAATAAGAAAAAAGAAAAAGAAAAACCTTCTCAGAAACATAGCCCCTGGATTAACTATAAAATCTTTAAAATCAGATAAATGGATTAAATTAGCATACATAGGAAATTCGTCCGTAAAAGCAGGTAACGTTATTAAAAAAACAGGGAAAAATATAGCTTTTTATAATCCAAAAACATTAGGCAAAATGCTCATTAACAATAAAGATAAAATAGTCCCCATTGAAAATAACGGTATATATTCTTTAGCATGTGGTTCCTGTCCAAGTGTATACATCGGCCAAACGGGAAGACAATTTAAGATCCGTATTAATGAACATTTACGTTGTAAAAGACTTAATCAGGACTCATCCAACTTTGCTGCACATCTTAACGAGTTTGGTCATGACTTCTCCATCGATAGTAATACCAAAATTTTACATATTAACCCTAAAGGTAAAAAACTAGATCGTTTGGAGATCTTAGAAATAAATCGTTTGAAATGTGATAACAGCAAAACTTTGATAAATTTACAGACAGACTTCTCCCCTTCACCGTTATTAAAACCGATATTTTAAACAATCTACATTATATACAGTTAATGTGGGGTTATTCCAACACTTATCCTTTATTGTTTGTTTACTTTCGATATAAAGAATTTTACTGCCAGCCACTCTCTTTGTTTCAGATACCTACACACATTTGGTCTTCACTACATGGACACACAACCTCTGGATACTCAATAATATTTATATTTCTTATAATTCGTTTCTATATTGTATAATGTAAAATCAGTTTTTCTTTCTACTTCAACATTGCTAAACTTTGTATACATCACACATATTTACCATACTGTTTTGTTTGCCAGTTTTCTTCATCAGTTCTTTCTGGCAATACTAATCGAACTGATAGAACTTTACAAAAAAAAAAAAAAAGGTTGTGTACCAATATTTCAGTCATATCTATTTAAACTCTGTTTACTTTCATTTTCGCGCACTCTGACGATGATCTTCAGATCGATACCGGTCAGTGCCAGTGTTAAAATTATATAGTGAAACTAAAACTAATTAGTGTTTTCATTTATACCTAGTATAATGGAGTTTCACCACGAATTATCCGTCGACAAAATTAACAAGTTTCATCTATTTGTTTTTTTATTCAGCTTTCAAACGTTATTATTACTCCTCACTCACTAACCCTAAGGGATAATAGTGGGGAGTTATGATTTCGCAATTTTTAAGGCTTTTTTTAATTGCAGATTATCAACTAGTATCTTGCTTAGATTGTATTCTGAAAGTTTCATCACAATGTATCTGTGTTTGTGCTATGTACGGCGTGTTCTTATCAATTATAAACAAAAGTACTCTCAATTTTTTTAACTGTCAAATATTTCGTAGGTACTTATCGAATAAAGACTAAAGTAGGTAAGTACTCATTCGATTCTATTCAAATTTGTATATCTAATACTCACTTAGACCCCATTAGATTTTGAAGGATATCTGAATAGTGCTTCTCAATTTTTTTATTATTAAATATTTCGTACATTTTTCAAATATTTTGTATAGACTAAAGTAGGTACTCATTCGGTTTTTTTCAAATTTTGCAAATTTATATATCTAATAGGTACTCACTTAGACCCCCATTAGATTTTGAAGGATATCTGAATAATAATGCTTCTCAATTTTTTTAACTGTCAAATATTTCAAAGTGACCCCAATCCCAGGAAACTTACAATTATATTTTCAAATTGGTAAAATGGCACATCACTTTCATAAAATGGCATTGAAGAAATATCAAGTTTTCATAATAAAATATTTAAGTAATCAAACAATCTCATTTCATAAAATTGCTGAAAATTTTCTATACAAACTTTGAATACTTTATAGAGTGAGGAGTTTAGCGTTGGCCACAACCCACTCGTTTTTTTTTAAATGTTTTCGTCAGCCTTGTTCAGAGATTTGCATGTTTATACTATTATGCTCGCCAATGGACAGAATGCTGGTGACATCACCTGCGCACTAGCCAATTTTAGTGCAGGAAAACACATTGTATCAATCTGTTGACGTTTAACGTCGTACAGCGTATTGCGTGTCACTTTTTCTTTGACCTCTGAAAGCGAATATGTTGAAATGGAAAATAATGTTGACAATTTCGGTGGTTACATTGTATTATTCCATAGTTAAATAAGCGACTAGGTTCAAGAGTTCATATCTCCCGAACTATACCTATACTCGACTATAAATAAATCAAAACGAAGTATTTGTAGCAATATTAAAAATTTAATCAACTTTAAGGGGCCATATAAACCTAAACACCTCAATTTCAAATCAAGTCCCTCAAATTTATTTATTTATTTATTTTTATTCTTTACACTTGTTTTTTTTTATTAGACACCCGCTTCACTTAGTTCGTACCCATGTCGGAGCGAGTATCAATATAATATTTATTAATTAGATTGTCACATCATAATTTTACCTTAATAATAACTTATAAACTTCAAGTTGCAGGTTATCATCAGCAATAATACAAAAACACAACAATTGTCACTATGTCACTGGCATGTCCATAGATAAAGGCGACAAGTGGCGGGAACAAAAAAAAATATGTTAAACAGTGTGTTTCTAGAAAAAATAGTACATGTCTTTTCAACATTTCTATAGTGAATGTTCGTCACACAATTTTAAAATTCACCCTAATTTCCCATAATTTTTTTTATTAAAAATATCCTTTATTACAGCATTTTTTTTTTAATTAGGTACTCCATAATTATGTTTCGTAGAGAAATAAATCTTTTATATGCTTAAAGAGTTCATAAAATCAAAGTGAATGACCGATGAAGTTGTTTTCATCATTTCAACTAAGGTTTGTTCTTAAAATGCAAAAAATCAACAAATTAGGGGTTTACAATAATTTAAATCACGTATAAACCTTTTTTAACGCACGCTATAGTTATCCTTACTAATGTGTAACTTCATAGTGCATTGGGCGGTTTTAATATATCATGTTTTCAGTCACTAAGTTTAGCTTTATATGTCCTATTAAGAGCCGCAAGAGTCGGGTAATCGAAAATACAACAGGGGGGCAAGACCGGTCAAGCAATGGAATCAAAACCCTCATGATAACCCATATCATGAATATAATTATCTTAACGAGTATCATACAACTCCATAAGATAATTATTTCCATGTTAGGTTATCATGAAGTTTTGACGCATGCGCCTTATTTTTTGTTTATTTTCAAGATTAGTAATTATCGTATCTATTATTTTTAATATATCATTGGGTGTGTAGGGATCGATACACGATTTTATCGTTCTTCCTTTTATTTATGTATTGGAATCTTTCTGTTTCGGGCCTATTGCCTAATGGCAATTTCTTCCAACCAACCAGAGTTAATGTTAAATATACAAAACAGTAATCCACTGATAACCATATATGGTTAGTGGGATCTTGTATAAATTAAATTGTGTTGAAAATAAAAAAAAAAAATGCAATAAATTAATCACATTACAAAAATATACAAATATAGCAGAATAAAAGTAAGAAAAAAACAAAGAAGATAGCGTATAAGAACAATTCAAAATTATGTTAGGAATACTAAAGGATAAGGAATATGTAAAGCATATCCTTTTATATAGTAATGCACATCCATACACCTGTCGTTGGTTTCCCCACATTGTGTGAGAGGTCGTGTTCGTCTCATGAAAATGATGTCACGACCATGTGAAGGACATTCTTAAACAATGAAATGTAAAGACCTTGAACAACAGACGAACATGATCAGACTCCTGTAAAAACGATCGGCGTTTGCGAACCGCGGTTTTAGAATGTGTCTCGGAACGAATGGCTTACTTTTATAATCAAGGTGTGTTTGGCCATATAGATGTATGAATTCGGCATGTGAATGTATTTTCATAGTGCTCTGTAAACTTGTTTAAGTAATTTTAATATCACCTGCTTGTAAAAATTGTACTTAGATTATGAAATTTGTTGATATTTTACTGCGTTGCGTCTATTTTGATGTTATTTTACTCCTCACTACCCCAAGGCGATATAGTGGGAAGTTATGATTTCGTATTTTTTTATTACGTATGATCAACTAGTATTATGCTGAGATTTTCTTCTGAGTATTTAATAACTTGTATCTGTGTGTGTGTGTGTGTGTGAATTTTAAAATTGTGTCATAAACATTCACTAGAGAAATGTTGAAATACTTATGGTACCTATTATTTTAGAAACACACTGTTACACATATTTGAGAAATAAATAAGAACGTTGTGCAAGCGCATAAAGTGATCACGTAAACCAGCCGATGACAGCCCTGTAGGTGCCTTGAGTTTCTGTTTCTTCTATTATATCCCAACTTCGTCTCTATTGAGATGTTATTTTTTTTCTTCTTTTCGATTTACATAATTTTAATTATTCTGTTTGTGATTTACTTCATATTCATTGTAAAATGGTTAAATTTTAATGTTTTGTATACGTGTAGGTATATACACAGATTGAAGGTTGAATAAAAATTTAATTGCAGTGTATGATAGGAGCTTGCACTGACAAACTGTTTACACAGTTTAGTGCAAAAATAATAGAAAATTGTGAAAAAAAATATCATACACCTATATTTATTATATTATTAATTTTCTTTTCACCAGATGCAAAAGGCAAGTTTATTTTAGTATATCTCCTGACAGTTGTCACGTGGCTGGCAACTGTCACTTCCATACATTGAGTTATCTTTTCTTGTTTATTTTCTTGAGCTAAGTGACATGTTGTCTAGGGGGGCTGATCTGAAAAAAATAGAATCAAATTTATTTAAAAGGATTTCCTTTTTTCTGGAACGTCTCATTATTTATTATGACGGGATCGATGTAATATTATAATAAAAGTTCATAATTTTACTATATCACAAGTTCTTTACAAGGAAGTCTAGTTTGTCTGTCTCTTTGAATATCCGCTTTCAATATGATTTATTGTCTACAAACCACAAAGGCTATTATATCCTTGTTGATATCTATCTATACCTTACTGAAATATATTATGTAGGTAAGCCGTTTTAATAACCACACAGGGATCTCAATTTCGACCACAAAAGAGGACTGGTATGATCAGGACCCTCGGATTGTTCGCCGGACAAAATGTGTTTCGAGTCGATTCACCGAATCTTACGGATAGACTTTTAATTATTATGAACTTTTGATTATTTTATTTAGATTGTATAATTTTGGAAATAGTTTCGCCTTTATTTATTTTATAACAGTTTAACATGAGAATATATTTTTCACACTAAACTATAAAAACAGTTCGTTTTTATTTAATTGTATTGTTTTTTTTTAATTGTATAAGTCTCTAAAACAAGTATACAAAAATAAAGACAGTAATGTGTAAAACTTTTTATAACAATCTCTTATAAGGTACTCCTCGTGGCTTTAAAGGTAATTTTTTTAACAGATTATAATGATTAGTTGATAATTATCAACTAATATCATGCTGAGATTATAATATTCTGAAAGTTTCATCACAATGTATCTGTCTGTGTGATATCTTATCAGTGCTTCGCAATTTTTTTAACTGACAAATATTTAAAAGTGCCCCAAGATCATACTTTTTTATATAAACTATTTCGTAGACATTTGGATCAGTTTTTATAAAAACTATTTCCTGTAGTCCAATTATTATTCTTATTTTTAACAGTTGCTATGACAACAATTATAGTTTCTATGGCAACAATGATAGATGCTTTGGAAACAATGACAGTTGCTATGGCAACTATGGCAGTTGCTATGGCAACAATGACCGTTGCTATGGATGCAACGACAGTTGCTATGGCAACAGCGATCGTTGGATAAACATCATGTAAAAATGCTAGTATATTTGTTTGTATGTATGTATTTGGCCGATGAACTCTAATACCGTCCACCCGATTGCGATGAATCTTTGGGGATTTAACGTAAATTTTATTTTCATTTAATGATTTGGCGGATATTTTGTGGTAGTTAATACTAACCACATTTGAATCATAAATTCGCTATAAACCACTTGTTTATAGCGAATTTTTGATTCAAATATGGTTAAATTTTATTTTTTTGCTATCGTCAGTTAGTCAAGGAACAAATGAGGCAATCTATTCTAGAGATAATAATAGTACACTAATGCTTACACTAAGGCTGTGTTTCTCGAACAAAGATTAAAGTAATAGTATTACTTTGATTTCATAAAATTGTTCAAAACTTTTGGTTGTTTCATCAAATCTAATGCCACTGAACGGCGAAATTTTAAACTATTTTATGAAATCAAAGTATTTTAACTATACTATTACTGATACTTTTGTTGAAACAACCCAGCCTAAGTGTTTTCAAGTCAGATTGTCAGATATCGAACCAACTTGCTCGAATGTTTTTCCTGTCGACTTTTTTCAAAACGGTAAGACGCGGTTTGAAAAACCGGTAGACTGTCTCGATCGTCTCAAAAGTGACCTAACAGCGTATTCCGGTTCTTTGGTTGAGTCGGCGGCGTCTGTTTACCGGAACCGAAGCTTGTTGTGAACTCTTTTTTATATTTCTCCACTTACCGGAACATCTTGCATTATTGCTACCTATATTATTAAGATACTTACCTACTTGTTATCTCCCCTTTGACTCAACAAAGAAAGAATCTTTATTAACAATTATTGTAAGTCTTGTACCGTGAAACTATACCAGGCATCTGACTATTTCCCTTTAATTGCTACACGGATTTTTTCATCAGCTACCTCTTGATAAGCATTTGAAACTGAGTTTATTTTTGATTTATATAAAAGAATAACAGTTAGCTTAGGTGAATTATGTCTTTAATTCAATGTATTTTCCATCTGAAAAATATTCTGAAAGAAGGAAACGTAAGAAGTTCAAATAACTAAGACTCAGGGGCGAAAGACCAAGCCTAGCCTTGTAAGAGTCTTTTCACGGTCTTACAAGATTGTCTTACAAAATTTTATAAACCTACAAATAGGTTATTTTTTGGATGCTCATTACGCCGTACCTACTTTTTAAAGTTACGTGTTTAACAAAAATATTTATTTGTTTATATAATGTATGTATAGGTGTATAAAGGCGGGTTTATTGCCATAAAGAAATTTCTTCCAACCAACCCGAGCAACGTGAAGTCTCTAAAGTTAAATTGGTACAATAGTATTAAGTGAGAAATAAATAGAAAAAAAATAAAACAGAGAAGTTAAAAAAAAACAGAAATAGAAAAAAGAGTAAATAATAATAATAATAAAAATATCACTGATCATAGCAATGAGGAAAAGAAGTAGGTTACGGAAAGATATAGAAAGAGTTCAGGAACTATTTGAGAGATATTTTTTTTAGTTTACCTTTAAATAATGGAAAAGATTGAGATGACGTTACTTTATCACTAAGGTCATCTATATATAACCTCTATTTATCATCATCTAAAACCTCTGTTATCATGTGCCCTGCCCATCTCAGCCTGTTGTGTTTAGAGAGTTTGGGTGTTCATGAGTTTTGCCCATAATGACACATGGCTTGGAAACATCGAACCTTACAGCAAAAATTGTCCACATCTTGAAAGTTGCACAGCAATCCATGGAATGGCAGGTGCTCGGTGTGAGTCTACGCAACAAAATACAAAATGAAGAGATTAGGCGCCGTATTAAGGTTGTCGATATAATGCATCGTGTTGCCGGATTGAGGTGGCAGACTTAGCCAGACTAGGGGATACTAGGTGGGCACCCAGAATACTATAATGGTGACCTTGGACAATAGACTTTGAATAATAGGAGTGTTGGAAGACCCCCTAAACGATAGTCTGATGACATTGTCCAAGTGACCGTTGAAGGGGACAGAACAGAGACGAGTGGAAGGGTATGGAAGAGGCCTACATACAGAAGTGGAAGGCTAGAGAAGAAGAATATATGTTGTTTTATCTGTGGAATGTTTTCCTGTATGGAACACTAAATGTACACACGATGAATCGTTTGTAGGTATTCGAAATGTGGCTACATAGGAGAATACTTCGCATATCGTGGCATGGACTGATTTAGTGAGCAATATGTAGAGGGTTTGAGAAAAGCTAACAATTGCAACTCTTAAAATCTGTAAAGATCCCTAAAATCTCTTAATCTGGGTCACATGCATGGGCCGAAATATGAGGTTCGTCAGTTGTTGCTGATGGGTAATATTGAGGGACGGCATGGACCTGGCACAAGGCAGACGTCTCGGCTGCGTAACATCCGAGAATGGACCGGAGTGTGGAGGAGTTGTTCCAGATCTCGCAGAACTGGGAAGCATTTGTACAAGTGAATGCCAGCGTCGAGAAACCCTGATATGACACATTCACAAGAAGAATATAGATATTGTACATAGCTCGTCATTGAATCTAATGATTTTTACAATCTCAATAGTTTTAAAATTGATACCGTGTCAATGAACCCCAGTTATTAATCGCTCTAATTGTCTATAAAATTTTATCTTCAAGTCTAGTTAACTTTAATTCTGTTTCAGACTAAGTTCGCACAGTTTTGTCTTTTACAGCTATTGCTGTTCATTGTAAGACTAGCGGTATAGTATTTTTAATAATAGCTTGTTAACTTACTACTTACCTATCACTGGCAGTATCTAGTTGGTACAGTTATATGTACACTTGAGATTCAAATCGTTCATTGATTCATTTGTACATAATTTTAATATGAGAGATTGACAGAAGATAATTGGAATATTATAACTGTACTCTACATTCTGCATTTGTTATTTACAAAACCTATTTTATTTTATTTGTAACGTTTTAATACATATTATCATGGATATGTAGTAGATATCATCATCAGTCCCTTACACCAACACGCATCACACTAGATTTAAATTTATCGACGGATATGTAGTTCACAAATATAATGATAAATACGGTAAGAGAACGTTAGAGTATAATTTACCTAAATTGCTTAATATGATGCCGGCATCTATTAAGAAATGCAAATGCAAATATAGCGTAAGACTTGTCGAGGAATGGCTATTGAGGTGTGGCTTTATAATATAGTTAACAGATTTCACAAAATTTATTGATTTCATTTATTTATAATACGAATAAATATTCCATATGCTATTTTTTTTTATAATTATGCTCTTTATTATATATTTATTTTATTTTATATAGCTTCTCGGGCAACTAACAGGTACTATGTCAAATAATTATTTAACACGCACCCAATAACAAGTTGCCACATTCTGGAGACTTACGATATTAATCGTCTCACAGATCCAGATCCAGACTGAAAACACAATTTTAAAAACTGTGTCTCCACCGGGAATCGAACCCGGGACCCTTGGATCAGCAGTCAGATATCCAACCAACTGAGCCACGAGGGCCGACATAATTTATATATATAATTCTTCTGTACGAGTGTGTCTCCGAACTCTTCCTAAACCGCTGAATCGATTTTGATGATTTTTTTTTGTTTGTGTTTGTGTGAATCCCTGAATGTTTTAGATTCACAAAATAAAATTTTAAACATTAATATAATAAAAGGAAAATAAAAAAATATAGTTAAAAAAAACTAAATTATAATAGGTGGCGCTTAATGTCAAATTGGTAATGATTAGTTTTTCCCCATCTAACAACACTAAAAAATCTGTCATTTACGTCGTAGTTTGGCTTTTTTTGACATTTAAAGTTCTGTTTCGGTGTTATTTATATTTTAATTATATACATGTGCATGGAATTTTAATTTCTGTTCACTATTTCGTTATTATTCATATTTCGAATCGTTCATTTCCGTGTCCAGACCATATATGCTGTATTGCAATTATCTACGAAATGACAATCAATCTAACCTCAATGTGTTTTGCGACTTATCGAACAAGAAAATGCAAGTTTGCTCAGCGTATAATAACGTCCATACGATTCAAATATATGATACAGGACAACATCTGTCGGGTCCGCTAGTAGAATAATAAATAGATAAATTTTGGAGCATAAGCAGGAGTGTATGTTTTGGCGATCATTTTTTTGTTTTTTTTTATTGTTATGTTGTTTGTTATTATTTATTAATAAAGTATAGATATTGTCTTAAAAAACACGCCGACAAGTCTAGAAATTAAACTTGGCGTGAGTCAGAATCAGTGTTATTTTTTGTAATATATTATGGATGGCGTGCAGCGGGATGTGGAGACTGTTGGTGTAAGGGACTGGAGAGGTGCATGCCACGATAGAGGGGAAGATGGCGAGGTATGCTGGAGAAGGCCAAGGCTTGCAACAGGCTGCGGTGCCATTGATAATGATTATGCTTTTACTATTTTTCAATCAGTAATTAAAAAAAAAACAGCCTCAACATCCCGCTGCGCGCCATCCAGCCATCGAAGTTTGGGTCTACTAACGTTGTGTCTACCTTGGAACTTTTTGTGCATGATCCTCTTTGGAACTCTTTCTTCCCCATTCTTTCCACGTGCCCTGCCCATCGCAGTCTCCCTATTTTTTTAGTAGTAGATACTATGCATATTCAATCCTCAAGATAAAATGTTGAATATTGGTTCATATACCTACCTTATTGATTGAATTTGTTTTAGATTTGGATAAAAAAGCAGTTAATCGAGCGTCCTGGGTTTAATCCCCAGCAGAGGAGAAATTTATTTAAACACATTTCTCATGCAAATATTACTTCTCTGGGCTAGAATCAATGGTCAGCTGGAAGAAACACTTCCTTGCCCAAGATGCAAGGAAGTGTTTATTATTATTCAATTATTTTAGTATTTAATAAACTTAATAGATGGTCAAAAGATGGAAGGACAGCTAGGAGTCAACGTCACACAAGAGACACAGCTGACGCAGGACTTTAACAGCCCTAAAAAAAGAAGAAGAATAATAGATGTCACTATTATAGATGAAATGAAAATATCGCGTCATTACTAAATACCGCTTTTTGACACCGCTCACTGCCGCTACTGCGAGCTACAACAACTCGCAATGGCGACTTTAGAGGCGAATCTACTCGAATGACACCGCCATGACTTGCATAATGACAGATATTACTCTGATTTTAATGGTGACACAAATGAATACTATTTTTTTGTACCGTTGCGACATTTGAATCTCAAACACAATGCACCCATGATATTATAATACGCATCAGTTGAGTAATTTTAGGTTAACGATTTGCCCCCTGCTCATTGTATAAATTTATGTTATTATTTCGTCATTATTTATATTCGAAATTGACAACAATTAACAATAGAAAGTATTCATTTGTCATCGAAAGATGCATATTATGTCATTTACATAATTGATTTTGACGATGCAACTGTTATTTGGTGATAGTTTAGTTTATATTGTTTTGCGCTTTGACAGTAGACAAATAACTGTCTGTAAAACTAATCGTATAGTTAATTGAATTAAATTAATAAATTATTTTGTTTAGTTTGAAACACAACAGCTTTTACATATATATATATATATATATATATATATATATATATATATATATATATACACGAATATAACATAATATACTGTAGCAGGGATGCTACATATGTAGTTGTCTAACAGCCATACAGGTGCGAATCATTTGCAACATTTCATGACGCACCTACATAAGCCGAAAAATGAATTGTCATTCTGCTTTCTTTCGTGGGCTTTGAAAATAATTCTCAGTGAAACTTTTCTTTTGATCATTTTGAGAGACTCTTTGTTCGCTTTTTAATAATTGAATTTTTATTTATTTATATAAGTTCAACGGCAGATGCGCTGATTTTGCCTACAAATGTGGATGGCAAGAGTCCCCTGGATGCGACTGTGGAGCTGACAGGCAGACAATTGAACACATAGTCAATGAATGTGCTCTCAGATCATACTGTGGTAACGCATCGGATTTCTTCACCCTTAGCGACGGAGCGATCGAATACGTCAGGAACCTGGACTTAAACATCTGACAAGCAGGAATCTTGACCCTGCGCTCAACTCTAACATAATAATATCTATATATATTACTGTAATCATAATTTTCTAATTTGTGATGTACTGTGCTGCCATACGATAAATAAATAACGCTCATCTGAGCATTTACAAAAATTTGTTAATCAGGAAAAAAAACAAACATGTGCATTACTAAAACCTATCGAAAAATAAAATAATACAAATAAAATTAAAATATAAGCAATAAAACTAGATAATAATAGAGAAAAAAAAATACTTAAAATACTCAGAACAAAATTTTAAAAACAATAAATATATTTTTTTAAAATAAAATTCTCAGAACAAATTTTAAAAACAATACGTAAATAGTTTCAAGAACAAACAGCAAAACAAAATAAGTTAAAAATATAGTAGTAAAAAATATACTTACAAATGAAAATACACAGACGTAAAAAAAATAAAAAATAAAATAAAAAAAATATAATAATAATATAATGAAAGATTATGGCAACACTTAAAAAGTAACATGAATTTTTGTTTACATATACATACATACATACCATCACGCCATTTCCCTATTTGGGGTAGGCAGAGAGAACCGAACGCCAGACTCTTCTCTCTTGACATACATTCCTCGCTTCATTCCATACATCGTCTCATACATGCTCTTCTATTATTCTTACTTCTAACATCACCATCTTTCAAAATCCCATTTATGTGATCGTGCCAACTTTTTCTTGGCCGACCTCTACTTTTCGTTCCTCTTTTATCAGCCTTGTATACTTTTTTTGTCAGACGGTCATCACTCATTCTTTCTATGTGGCCGAACCACCTTAGGGCATTTATTTTCATCTTACTTACGATATTTCTTTCAATCATACATTCTCGTCTAATATCCTCATTTCTTATTCT
Source organism: Molanna angustata (assembly GCA_963576475.1). Classification (NCBI taxonomy): domain Eukaryota; kingdom Metazoa; phylum Arthropoda; class Insecta; order Trichoptera; family Molannidae; genus Molanna; species Molanna angustata. The sequence goes on along the minus strand of OY754975.1, from coordinate 33,931,335 downwards.
GTCATAACATCGTTTTACCACACATTCGTCTTAGTGACCTCATTTCAACCGCGTTAATTCTACTTTCATGCGTCTTCTGCCATGTCCATGTCTCACTAGCATATATTAGAGTCGGTGCGACGATACCATTGTGTACCGCGAGCTTTGCTTGCCTCGAAATAATTGGGTCAGCCATTACCGGTCTTAATGCACCTGTCGCGTGTCGAAAATCACACGACAAAGGTTCTGAGCGAAGCCAGGTATTTTTGCTAAGGAATGAATAAGTTTAGTACATGTCTCATGTCAAAAAGAACACCACAATTTGTTTTGAACAAATCCGCGTATTTCTACTAAGAACTAGGTAAGTTTTCATACAAATTGGCACGATGATGATGATTAGTTTGTGACGTCACGATCGAAGTCGAGTGGGGATATGCTATACTTTTTTTTCACTTCTCTAAAAGTTTATACTTGATACTCCCTCTAGTAAATAAACAGTGTTGCTATCTCTTTCCCTCAGTATAATCGCGTATGTTGTCATCCTTCTCTGTTTACATATAGCCGAATACGTATCAACTACATAAGACAATTATCTATTATGTATGACGTCTTTTTAGGGTGTCCACACTATTACTCAATCTTCGCCTAGTGGAACGTATAGTTGAAAAATTCCTTTTTAAAGAAAAAGTTTTGTAAGTATAGAATATTATTTCAGTGTTATATATTTCCAAATGGTTGGATTCACATTGTTAAGTTTTTGTTGAAGTGTGAGGTGATACATAGCAGAAGTAAAAATAAAATTAAATATAGTATTTGGAAGAAGATCTTGTATGAGGAAAGAATTATGGTTGATATTGAAATACACTATTATTAATTACTGTTTTTCCTAGCATCATTGATTTTGGGTAAAGAATTAGTTGGTTAAGTATAAAGAAAAGATAGAATTGAGGATAAGTTCATTTTATTGACTCACGTTTTTATATAACTTTTTTAATAAACTTCCCTATCCTAATGAAAAGTTATAATAATAGCATTGAAAGACTTGTGAGTTGAGTATGAAGTTTTCCGAAATCTTAGTAAGTTAGGAGAGTTAGGAAATGTTTTTATTCCTTTCTATTTTCATGCGTATAGGCAACGAATTCATCATTGAACAATCTTGGGTTTTTCATTTTTGTTAAATAATGGTCACCAAAATTTACTTTCGTAAAAATAATTATTAAAAAATCCTAAAAAGATGATCTGGCTACGCCCTTATATACTAAGTACATAAGCCGCGTTGACTGGCTTATGTACCTACAATTAGCGAGCGAACTCCAAGTTGAAAAATTCAGGCGGGTCGGCAGTAATTGTGCCGCCTAAACCTATAACATCTATCTTTGAAAATTCGTAGCGTCTCTAATTTAGGCGTTAGAACAGTTTCGTTTTCAATCTCAGAATCATGTAGGGATTGTGGATGTTTTGTGATTTAAGGAAAAAATAATATTTTTTTTTTCATACGATTCCATTGATTTAGCGCTCCGAAAATCCGCGAAATAACCTTCTCTAGGAGCGTATTCAGAGGGACTGAAAGCCTCTCTGACTTACGCACACACTCACAGATTGCTAATACCGAACTTATAAATATGACTACTCACGAAGCAGTTAGTCAGTTTTTATTTTCATTCTCAAAGTAAATTCTTTAAAAAAAACTTGTCTTTGCAAACGAATTATCACGTGAGTCTCGCATATAAAACATTTTCCCCGGTTTCGGACGCCGGATTTTATTTATTTTTTTATAAGAAAAAATAATGGAGTTTTTTTTTAACAAGGCGATTAGATATTTTTTTTTTAAGAAAAATGTGCAAATTTAAATAAGGATGTATCGGATCTCTGCATTGTATTTAATAATATTCTTTTATTATTTTTTTTTAAAATTAAAATTCGTTTTCATTAAAATTGTCGAACTATCTTTTCGGTATTTAGAAGCGTTGATTTTGGCTAAAAGAAAAGGAATGGAAGGAATTAAGTCTTTAACGTTGCAAAGTATAAAACAGAAAAGACAAGTAAGCGGAAGCCGCTTGAAAGAGCTAATTATTCAATTATATACTCTGGCTTGAGTTCCAGACAGTCTAAGCATCGTCAAGAAATATAAATTGGATTTCGCGCCAAAAAGACAAGTAAGCGGAAGCCGCTTGAAAGAGCTAATTATTCAATTATATACACTGACTTGAGTTCCAGACAGTTTTAAGCATCGTCAAAAATATATATTAAACTTCGCGCCAAAAAGAACAAGTAAGCGGAAGCCGCTTGAAAGAGCAAATTATTCAATTATATACACTGGCTTGAGTTCCAGACAGTTTTAAGCATCGTCAAGAAATATTTATTAAACTTCGCGCCAAAAAGAACAAGTAAGCGGAAGTCGCTTAAAAGAGCTAATTATTCAATTATCTACACTGGCTTGAGTCCCAGACAGTTTAAGCATCGTCAAGATATATATATTAAACTTCGCGCCAAAAAGAACAAGTAAGCGGGAGCCGCTTAAAAAAGCAAATTATTCAATTATATACACTGATTTGAGTTTCAGACAGTTTTAAGCATCGTCAAGAAATATTTATTAAACTTCGCGCCAAAAAGAACAAGTAAGCGGGAGCCGCTTAAAAAAGCAAATTATTCAATTATATACACTGATTTGAGTTCCAGACAGTTTAAGCATCGTCAAGATATATATATTAAATTTCGCGCCAAAAAGAACAAGTAAGCGGAAGCTGCTTGAGAAAGAAAGACCGGCTGTTCGGCGATGTATATGTGCGAGCTTGATTTCCAAACCAAATAAAGTACACATGGAAACATTTCATAATATTTTCCCGCGTAAAATGTTGAACTATCACCTTATAGATTAAGGTATATATATATATATATTTTGCCGCCCAGTGGATTTAAAGCTAACTAAGACCGCATCCTTTGATTGATCAGGAACGTTTAAAGACTAAAGACTGTGATTATAAATGATTTCGTTGGATAATCAAAAATAAATCGGAGTAAGGAATTGATGCTATTACTGATAGGAAGACATTATTCAAAAAATACTGGTGTTGTGAGATTTTTATGGCCTTTAAGAAAAGATTTAAATAAATACATACAATTTTAATAGTAATTTCGCGCCTTGTGAATCTGGACGTTTTAGAAAGATCCCATGTAGGTCGAGTGTAAAAAGTTAATTGTGATAAGTGGTCTAAAATAAAAGTTGTGTACTGGTGGAATCGCATTAAAGGATTATCTTCAAATTGTGTGATAGTCAGAGATAGGTCGTAAGCACCGTTTCTCTGATTAATTCACATGACAGGTCCAGTCTGAAATTTGCTAAGGTAAAAGACAGAATCTATATTGTTTTACATATAACGACGTTTACTTTTTTTCGTGAGGAGGGTCCAGTTCTTGAAGAAGCTAAATTATTTTGCAGCCATAAGTGAAACTTTTGTCGACTTAATTTTTTTTGAGATTTGAATTGATTGTTTTTATTTATTTTTGGAAGACTACATTTGTCCCACTTATATATATTTTGATTCTGAACGAACCACAGATATAAATCAACCTTTTTGTTGTTCCTTAAGGTTGAAATGAAGCCAAGCCAAAACACCTTAAAATTCCAAATTTGAGAATCTATTTATTGTTCCTTCTGATAGTATTTGTGTACCTTGTTCAATATTTTGATTTCACGATGTATATGCATGTATATGGAGTTTGTATATATGTATAGATGATTACAATTATAATATATTTTTGTTTACCTGTCGAGAGAGTATGTAATTGCTCCACAGGCATTAAAAAGAAAATAGAAAGGCAAATTCAATTTTCTTATATGAATGTGTCTATACATATATGTGTATAGGTTCCTTAAACCGCCTTGTACATAAGTAATTTTTTTCCAAATATTATAAACCAGAAGTAAATTGTCACCTCCATACCTTAAGTAACAGGGTCATTCAAGTTGATATGATTTGAATTGTTTCATACAACAAATTATCTAAATTATGGGAAGGTTTATACCTTTACTGGGTACATTAAATTCTTTTATTCAATTGAGACCTATAGTTGTTAAACTTTGGGGAATCAATATATAATTATTTTATAGTTAATGATTGGTTTATTTTTGTTAAATCAATTCCGTTCTGTTCTTTTCCTTCTCATACATATTGGTACCTTTTCTTCAAATAAATACATATAGTTTTTTTTTATTTTATAACTTAATTTTTTTTTTTCCATACTGATGATTTGCTAATTGTTGTTGAACCATTTACCGAAGGGAAGGGGTTTATTTTGAATAAGATAACTCTATCTTGGCCTTAAATTTTAAAATTAATCGATTTTACTTTCTTGCAACCTTTTTTCTTATTATAATTAAAGATAATTTTATACCTAACTCACAAAGTAAATTTTGATTGTTGTTTTCTTTTTATTTCAAAGGAGGGGTTTTTATTTAAATAAGATACTTCTATCTTGGTTTTCTTTTAATTTTAATTTGTTCAAATTTCCTTTTTTCTTGCAACCTCTTCTTCTTTTAATTAAATATAAATTTCATATTTAAATCTCAGAGTAAATTTGATTGTTGTTTTTTTTTTTTGTTTTTAATTCAAAAATTCTTCTATCTATATATCATCCGGATCTCGGTCATCTTGATCTGGTGTACCTTTCTTTGAAGAAAAAAAATACATATATGTGTCTAGCTTTTAAATTATAATTAGAATTCTATTTTGAATAATTTTCCTTGATTTATTTTATCTTGTTGTTGTTCCCTTGTTGTTTTCTGTTTTTCTTTTCTTGTTTTATTGTCTGAATAAATGCAGAGATCTATACAAAGCATTTGAGTTTCTTTTATATTTTTTTTTAATAATTAATTCACAAATGATTTTTACTCCATTTTCAAATATGGACCTATTCAAAGGGTAATAAGTTTTTTTTTTAAAATATATACATATAGTAATTATTTTGACAAATAATTACACAGTCACCTTACGTATGTAAGGCTCATTCATCCGAATCCTGGACTGTAAATGAGAGACGGCGTATGGTAAGCTTGGACATCTACGCAGGGGAGAGTTCTCATCAGTCATCAAATTTAATATACTTTATTATTTAATTAATTTTTTTTTACTTTATTTTTAAAACCTTTAACTTGTGACATCCGCCCCGGGCAAATTTAAAACAAAGCAAGATTTATCTTAGCTTAAAAATTAGGGTGTGACAGTTAAAATGGCTGACCCAACGTTGGGCCCCTGAATGAATTGACTGTTGTAATTTACTCGAGCATTAAATAGCTGACCAAAAAGTTGGTTTTGGACTGAGTTGACTGTCGAATTTGGCTCAAATATTTATTTGAGTTCATTTCTATATAAATTCTAACCTTTTCTTGTTAAGGGAAGAAAATTTTAATCATCGATTGCTTGGTGTTGATCTCTGTTATTTACTGATTTAATTACCTTTAAATACATTACTACTTTTCGATACTCAATTTGGAAGGTGTTTGGCTTAAGTCTGTGGTTCCTTCAAATTACACTGTGTTATTATTATTATTATTATTTTTATGTACTGTATTTGTGTTGTGCAATTGTCTTGTATTTTTTTTTTTCAGTTTTGGCTTGGTTTCCTTGTGTTTTGACAGTGAGTAATACCACTGAAAGAATATTTTGGCAATTTTTACAGTTAACTTAATTTTTTATTTTTATGTGTGAAGAATTTTATTGGAATTTAATATGAATTCTTTATTGCATACTCCCGTCGAAGGTATAGAAGCAAATAAATGCAGTAACCTTCGTAATTCATTGCGTTTTTGTCAAATTGTTACAAAAAGAGTTTAAAATCCGTTACGCGTGCAAGCGGGAAAATATTTATAGTTGAAATGATAATATTGCATCTTCAAAAGAGATAATTATTGATATTAAAAAGGGAAAATGTCGTAATGTAAAGGAGGTGTCGGAGAATCGAATTATCACAGAAATTGTAGGCGAACTGTCCCAGTTTAGTAGCAACCGTTTCCGTATTTAGTTCCGTTTATTTCCGCCTGTTGGATTTGGTCATGTGACCGCTAGTGAGCCGTGTTAATGTATCAGTAACCTTGGATGTCTGGGTGACGTAAATTGTAGTTCAATATACATCCATCGTTTTAATAAGGTGAATTATTTGAGTTGCTCTATTTTAATTAGTAGTGCGTAACATCGAACGTTGAATTAATAATAGCTTATTGAATAGTGTCTTTTAATTATTGTGTTAGGTACCAGTATCTGATTTAACAAATGAATTTATTTATTTATTTGTAGTGAGTACTTGCTAGGGTACATAGACAAAGCAGTTTTATACGATTGTTTTGACAATTTAGTTGTTGTAGGAATCTGTTTAATAATATAATTTCACTTCTATAAAATTATTTATTTATTTATTTGTATACAACGTATAGGTATAACAAGTCAGGTCGTTACAAAAGAGAATGTACCATGTTACTGATAATTGTCAGGGAGTATTATTTTTCGGCAAGTCATCGTCAACATAACTGTTTGAATCCTATGTTGATAAATTGTCAGAATCACCCCATCCTTGAGTGGAAATACTAAGAAAGTGTTATTTTCAGCGATCGTCAGCAGTTTTGAATTGAAATCATATTGGTCATGTTGGTTGACATTTGTAAAGTTGAGATTTTGCCAATTAGAATGCTGGAGCATATTTTCTTCCAAACTATTTCCTTGTTTCTTAAAATCTTGTGTATTGGAGAGGATCTCCAATAATGTTTATTTACTCCGTGATGTCGATTCTGGTTATTCGGCAAGATACCATGTTCAAGATATCCTTAAAAGTGATTAAATATTTAGTGGTGTAATTGCAGATGATGGTCTAAGGTGTCTTCCTCGTCGAATCTAATTGAATTTTGAATATTGTTGTAGTGATAGTAAGACTGTGAGATTACAATAGAATGACTGTATGTTCTTGTGCACGTGATAGAATGATTTTGTATGTAGGGTATGTCCGTCTTTTGGATTTGGTTGGGAGATCGCCTGGATTGTCGGATGTAATATACCAAGTGTTGTTTCAGTTATAAGTATGTGTTTTGTTTTGTCGATTTTTCTATAAGCATGTCTGATTTGTAAACTCGATGTCATCTTTCCTCTGTTATCTTTTCAGGATAAAGCTAGAAATTTTTTTTTCTATTTCATGTTTCTGTATTGTTACACGGAGGCGTATGTTTCGCTGGTATTTATATACATGAGGAGACATCGCTGGTTCCGTGGGTCTGTTTCCGAAAATTTTTTTTCCCATCCACATAAATTTTATGTATTATTGTTACGGGAGTGTTGATTTTGACTGTTACTTATGTAAATGTCCTTAGTCGCACCGGTCCCCGTGTTATATATTATTTGTATATATATTTACGGTGGTGGATGGTATCTCTGGTATATATATACATGTTGATACTGTCGCCCGATCCGTGTGTTTTTATAATTGCTTATTGTATGTATTCTTATGCGATGGCGTATAAAAATCACTGGTACATATGTACATGTTGATCTTATCGCCCGATTCGTGTTTTATAATTGTTATTTATATGATGTGGCGGTTCTTCCGTGTAGATATTGTTGTATGTTTATGTATATATTCATGGTTTTACCATGGCATGAGGAAACTCATGGCAATGTTCTTGGTATAGAGACATTGGGCAATCGTCAGTGGTACCGCTGAGATTGCACGGGAATGATTTTTCCGATTCATAGTCGAATGACATGATGAAAAATATTCCCGGGTTTTGCGTGATAGCCTGGGACGGCTTATAAAGGTCCTAGGTCTCCCACGATAGTGACTGTAGCCAGCTTATAATGGTTAGTTCATTCCGTCTGTGTCAGCGGAATTGGACACTTTTGTTAAAGGGAAACAAATTTGAATTGATCCCGTTTTATTGTGTATCTTGTAAGTGAACCGTGAAAAGGATTTTCCTGGAGGCTTTTTCTGTCTGATCTAGCAAAGGGTTTCTTTTGGTCATGGTCACTTATTGTCCTGTCCTTGTAAAGTCGTGTTTCTGTGTTCCGCAGTTTTTAGTATCTGATCTTCATTTGAAGCGATTGTGGACACAGATAGTCGATGGTATAATATTCCTTCAGAATGTTTATTGTCTTCTATGTTTTATGTGCAATTTTTGTTGTTTTGGCCTTTGATCTTCTATTGCTGGAGAACTAAATTTCCGACGTTGTTGTTTAAATTGTCCGTCCGTCCGTCAAATTATGATACAAATTGTTACATGTTTTTGTGTATGTATAATTTATATGTCTTATTATTATTTATATGTTATTGTTATTCCATGTTATATTATTTATATTTTATTGTTATTCTCAAACTATTACCTTTCTATTATCTCGATTTATCGAGTTGTCTGTTATTTAACTCATGTTTCCAATGAAGTATGCTTATTTTACTTGAGAGAATTCGTGACATCGAGACTCGGATCTAGACATGTTTTGTTTTGTTTTGTTTGGTTGTTTTCTTGTGGATTGATTGCATATTTATTGTTATTGTTTGGTTGTTTCGGATATTGGTGAAAAAATTTTTTTGATAGGCCATAATTGAAAAAAAAAAAAATAAAATATTGGGAATATTTAATTTTTTTTAAGCGGCTTGTCGGGGAATGTCGCGTGTCGAAAATCACACGACAAAGGTTCTGAGCGAAGCCAGGTATTTTTGCTAAGGAATGAATAAGTTTAGTACATGTCTCATGTCAAAAAGAACACCACAATTTGTTTTGAACAAATCCGCGTATTTCTACTAAGAACTAGGTAAGTTTTCATACAAATTGGCACGATGATGATGATTAGTTTGTGACGTCACGATCGAAGTCGAGTGGGGATATGCTATACTTTTTTTTCACTTCTCTAAAAGTTTATACTTGATACTCCCTCTAGTAAATAAACAGTGTTGCTATCTCTTTCCCTCAGTATAATCGCGTATGTTGTCATCCTTCTCTGTTTACATATAGCCGAATACGTATCAACTACATAAGACAATTATCTATTATGTATGACGTCTTTTTAGGGTGTCCACACTATTACTCAATCTTCGCCTAGTGGAACGTATAGTTGAAAAATTCCTTTTTAAAGAAAAAGTTTTGTAAGTATAGAATATTATTTCAGTGTTATATATTTCCAAATGGTTGGATTCACATTGTTAAGTTTTTGTTGAAGTGTGAGGTGATACATAGCAGAAGTAAAAATAAAATTAAATATAGTATTTGGAAGAAGATCTTGTATGAGGAAAGAATTATGGTTGATATTGAAATACACTATTATTAATTACTGTTTTTCCTAGCATCATTGATTTTGGGTAAAGAATTAGTTGGTTAAGTATAAAGAAAAGATAGAATTGAGGATAAGTTCATTTTATTGACTCACGTTTTTATATAACTTTTTTAATAAACTTCCCTATCCTAATGAAAAGTTATAATAATAGCATTGAAAGACTTGTGAGTTGAGTATGAAGTTTTCCGAAATCTTAGTAAGTTAGGAGAGTTAGGAAATGTTTTTATTCCTTTCTATTTTCATGCGTATAGGCAACGAATTCATCATTGAACAATCTTGGGTTTTTCATTTTTGTTAAATAATGGTCACCAAAATTTACTTTCGTAAAAATAATTATTAAAAATCCTAAAAAGATGATCTGGCTACGCCCTTATATACTAAGTACATAAGCCGCGTTGACTGGCTTATGTACCTACAATTAGCGAGCGAACTCCAAGTTGAAAAATTCAGGCGGGTCGGCAGTAATTGTGCCGCCTAAACCTATAACATCTATCTTTGAAAATTCGTAGCGTCTCTAATTTAGGCGTTAGAACAGTTTCGTTTTCAATCTCAGAATCATGTAGGGATTGTGGATGTTTTGTGATTTAAGGAAAAAATAATATTTTTTTTTTCATACGATTCCATTGATTTAGCGCTCCGAAAATCCGCGAAATAACCTTCTCTAGGAGCGTATTCAGAGGGACTGAAAGCCTCTCTGACTTACGCACACACTCACAGATTGCTAATACCGAACTTATAAATATGACTACTCACGAAGCAGTTAGTCAGTTTTTATTTTCATTCTCAAAGTAAATTCTTTAAAAAAAACTTGTCTTTGCAAACGAATTATCACGTGAGTCTCGCATATAAAACATTTTCCCCGGTTTCGGACGCCGGATTTTATTTATTTTTTTATAAGAAAAAATAATGGAGTTTTTTTTTAACAAGGCGATTAGATATTTTTTTTTTAAGAAAAATGTGCAAATTTAAATAAGGATGTATCGGATCTCTGCATTGTATTTAATAATATTCTTTTATTATTTTTTTTTAAAATTAAAATTCGTTTTCATTAAAATTGTCGAACTATCTTTTCGGTATTTAGAAGCGTTGATTTTGGCTAAAAGAAAAGGAATGGAAGGAATTAAGTCTTTAACGTTGCAAAGTATAAAACAGAAAAGACAAGTAAGCGGAAGCCGCTTGAAAGAGCTAATTATTCAATTATATACTCTGGCTTGAGTTCCAGACAGTCTAAGCATCGTCAAGAAATATAAATTGGATTTCGCGCCAAAAAGACAAGTAAGCGGAAGCCGCTTGAAAGAGCTAATTATTCAATTATATACACTGACTTGAGTTCCAGACAGTTTTAAGCATCGTCAAAAATATATATTAAACTTCGCGCCAAAAAGAACAAGTAAGCGGAAGCCGCTTGAAAGAGCAAATTATTCAATTATATACACTGGCTTGAGTTCCAGACAGTTTTAAGCATCGTCAAGAAATATTTATTAAACTTCGCGCCAAAAAGAACAAGTAAGCGGAAGTCGCTTAAAAGAGCTAATTATTCAATTATCTACACTGGCTTGAGTCCCAGACAGTTTAAGCATCGTCAAGATATATATATTAAACTTCGCGCCAAAAAGAACAAGTAAGCGGGAGCCGCTTAAAAAAGCAAATTATTCAATTATATACACTGATTTGAGTTTCAGACAGTTTTAAGCATCGTCAAGAAATATTTATTAAACTTCGCGCCAAAAAGAACAAGTAAGCGGGAGCCGCTTAAAAAAGCAAATTATTCAATTATATACACTGATTTGAGTTCCAGACAGTTTAAGCATCGTCAAGATATATATATTAAATTTCGCGCCAAAAAGAACAAGTAAGCGGAAGCTGCTTGAGAAAGAAAGACCGGCTGTTCGGCGATGTATATGTGCGAGCTTGATTTCCAAACCAAATAAAGTACACATGGAAACATTTCATAATATTTTCCCGCGTAAAATGTTGAACTATCACCTTATAGATTAAGGTATATATATATATATATTTTGCCGCCCAGTGGATTTAAAGCTAACTAAGACCGCATCCTTTGATTGATCAGGAACGTTTAAAGACTAAAGACTGTGATTATAAATGATTTCGTTGGATAATCAAAAATAAATCGGAGTAAGGAATTGATGCTATTACTGATAGGAAGACATTATTCAAAAAATACTGGTGTTGTGAGATTTTTATGGCCTTTAAGAAAAGATTTAAATAAATACATACAATTTTAATAGTAATTTCGCGCCTTGTGAATCTGGACGTTTTAGAAAGATCCCATGTAGGTCGAGTGTAAAAAGTTAATTGTGATAAGTGGTCTAAAATAAAAGTTGTGTACTGGTGGAATCGCATTAAAGGATTATCTTCAAATTGTGTGATAGTCAGAGATAGGTCGTAAGCACCGTTTCTCTGATTAATTCACATGACAGGTCCAGTCTGAAATTTGCTAAGGTAAAAGACAGAATCTATATTGTTTTACATATAACGACGTTTACTTTTTTTCGTGAGGAGGGTCCAGTTCTTGAAGAAGCTAAATTATTTTGCAGCCATAAGTGAAACTTTTGTCGACTTAATTTTTTTTGAGATTTGAATTGATTGTTTTTATTTATTTTTGGAAGACTACATTTGTCCCACTTATATATATTTTGATTCTGAACGAACCACAGATATAAATCAACCTTTTTGTTGTTCCTTAAGGTTGAAATGAAGCCAAGCCAAAACACCTTAAAATTCCAAATTTGAGAATCTATTTATTGTTCCTTCTGATAGTATTTGTGTACCTTGTTCAATATTTTGATTTCACGATGTATATGCATGTATATGGAGTTTGTATATATGTATAGATGATTACAATTATAATATATTTTTGTTTACCTGTCGAGAGAGTATGTAATTGCTCCACAGGCATTAAAAAGAAAATAGAAAGGCAAATTCAATTTTCTTATATGAATGTGTCTATACATATATGTGTATAGGTTCCTTAAACCGCCTTGTACATAAGTAATTTTTTTCCAAATATTATAAACCAGAAGTAAATTGTCACCTCCATACCTTAAGTAACAGGGTCATTCAAGTTGATATGATTTGAATTGTTTCATACAACAAATTATCTAAATTATGGGAAGGTTTATACCTTTACTGGGTACATTAAATTCTTTTATTCAATTGAGACCTATAGTTGTTAAACTTTGGGGAATCAATATATAATTATTTTATAGTTAATGATTGGTTTATTTTTGTTAAATCAATTCCGTTCTGTTCTTTTCCTTCTCATACATATTGGTACCTTTTCTTCAAATAAATACATATAGTTTTTTTTTATTTTATAACTTAATTTTTTTTTTTCCATACTGATGATTTGCTAATTGTTGTTGAACCATTTACCGAAGGGAAGGGGTTTATTTTGAATAAGATAACTCTATCTTGGCCTTAAATTTTAAAATTAATCGATTTTACTTTCTTGCAACCTTTTTTCTTATTATAATTAAAGATAATTTTATACCTAACTCACAAAGTAAATTTTGATTGTTGTTTTCTTTTTATTTCAAAGGAGGGGTTTTTATTTAAATAAGATACTTCTATCTTGGTTTTCTTTTAATTTTAATTTGTTCAAATTTCCTTTTTTCTTGCAACCTCTTCTTCTTTTAATTAAATATAAATTTCATATTTAAATCTCAGAGTAAATTTGATTGTTGTTTTTTTTTTTTGTTTTTAATTCAAAAATTCTTCTATCTATATATCATCCGGATCTCGGTCATCTTGATCTGGTGTACCTTTCTTTGAAGAAAAAAAATACATATATGTGTCTAGCTTTTAAATTATAATTAGAATTCTATTTTGAATAATTTTCCTTGATTTATTTTATCTTGTTGTTGTTCCCTTGTTGTTTTCTGTTTTTCTTTTCTTGTTTTATTGTCTGAATAAATGCAGAGATCTATACAAAGCATTTGAGTTTCTTTTATATTTTTTTTTAATAATTAATTCACAAATGATTTTTACTCCATTTTCAAATATGGACCTATTCAAAGGGTAATAAGTTTTTTTTTTAAAATATATACATATAGTAATTATTTTGACAAATAATTACACAGTCACCTTACGTATGTAAGGCTCATTCATCCGAATCCTGGACTGTAAATGAGAGACGGCGTATGGTAAGCTTGGACATCTACGCAGGGGAGAGTTCTCATCAGTCATCAAATTTAATATACTTTATTATTTAATTAATTTTTTTTTACTTTATTTTTAAAACCTTTAACTTGTGACATCCGCCCCGGGCAAATTTAAAACAAAGCAAGATTTATCTTAGCTTAAAAATTAGGGTGTGACAGTTAAAATGGCTGACCCAACGTTGGGCCCCTGAATGAATTGACTGTTGTAATTTACTCGAGCATTAAATAGCTGACCAAAAAGTTGGTTTTGGACTGAGTTGACTGTCGAATTTGGCTCAAATATTTATTTGAGTTCATTTCTATATAAATTCTAACCTTTTCTTGTTAAGGGAAGAAAATTTTAATCATCGATTGCTTGGTGTTGATCTCTGTTATTTACTGATTTAATTACCTTTAAATACATTACTACTTTTCGATACTCAATTTGGAAGGTGTTTGGCTTAAGTCTGTGGTTCCTTCAAATTACACTGTGTTATTATTATTATTATTATTTTTATGTACTGTATTTGTGTTGTGCAATTGTCTTGTATTTTTTTTTTTCAGTTTTGGCTTGGTTTCCTTGTGTTTTGACAGTGAGTAATACCACTGAAAGAATATTTTGGCAATTTTTACAGTTAACTTAATTTTTTATTTTTATGTGTGAAGAATTTTATTGGAATTTAATATGAATTCTTTATTGCATACTCCCGTCGAAGGTATAGAAGCAAATAAATGCAGTAACCTTCGTAATTCATTGCGTTTTTGTCAAATTGTTACAAAAAGAGTTTAAAATCCGTTACGCGTGCAAGCGGGAAAATATTTATAGTTGAAATGATAATATTGCATCTTCAAAAGAGATAATTATTGATATTAAAAAGGGAAAATGTCGTAATGTAAAGGAGGTGTCGGAGAATCGAATTATCACAGAAATTGTAGGCGAACTGTCCCAGTTTAGTAGCAACCGTTTCCGTATTTAGTTCCGTTTATTTCCGCCTGTTGGATTTGGTCATGTGACCGCTAGTGAGCCGTGTTAATGTATCAGTAACCTTGGATGTCTGGGTGACGTAAATTGTAGTTCAATATACATCCATCGTTTTAATAAGGTGAATTATTTGAGTTGCTCTATTTTAATTAGTAGTGCGTAACATCGAACGTTGAATTAATAATAGCTTATTGAATAGTGTCTTTTAATTATTGTGTTAGGTACCAGTATCTGATTTAACAAATGAATTTATTTATTTATTTGTAGTGAGTACTTGCTAGGGTACATAGACAAAGCAGTTTTATACGATTGTTTTGACAATTTAGTTGTTGTAGGAATCTGTTTAATAATATAATTTCACTTCTATAAAATTATTTATTTATTTATTTGTATACAACGTATAGGTATAACAAGTCAGGTCGTTACAAAAGAGAATGTACCATGTTACTGATAATTGTCAGGGAGTATTATTTTTCGGCAAGTCATCGTCAACATAACTGTTTGAATCCTATGTTGATAAATTGTCAGAATCACCCCATCCTTGAGTGGAAATACTAAGAAAGTGTTATTTTCAGCGATCGTCAGCAGTTTTGAATTGAAATCATATTGGTCATGTTGGTTGACATTTGTAAAGTTGAGATTTTGCCAATTAGAATGCTGGAGCATATTTTCTTCCAAACTATTTCCTTGTTTCTTAAAATCTTGTGTATTGGAGAGGATCTCCAATAATGTTTATTTACTCCGTGATGTCGATTCTGGTTATTCGGCAAGATACCATGTTCAAGATATCCTTAAAACTGATTAAATATTTAGTGGTGTAATTGCAGATGATGGTCTAAGGTGTCTTCCTCGTCGAATCTAATTGAATTTTGAATATTGTTGTAGTGATAGTAAGACTGTGAGATTACAATAGAATGACTGTATGTTCTTGTGCACGTGATAGAATGATTTTGTATGTAGGGTATGTCCGTCTTTTGGATTTGGTTGGGAGATCGCCTGGATTGTCGGATGTAATATACCAAGTGTTGTTTCAGTTATAAGTATGTGTTTTGTTTTGTCGATTTTTCTATAAGCATGTCTGATTTGTAAACTCGATGTCATCTTTCCTCTGTTATCTTTTCAGGATAAAGCTAGAAATTTTTTTTTCTATTTCATGTTTCTGTATTGTTACACGGAGGCGTATGTTTCGCTGGTATTTATATACATGAGGAGACATCGCTGGTTCCGTGGGTCTGTTTCCGAAAATTTTTTTTCCCATCCACATAAATTTTATGTATTATTGTTACGGGAGTGTTGATTTTGACTGTTACTTATGTAAATGTCCTTAGTCGCACCGGTCCCCGTGTTATATATTATTTGTATATATATTTACGGTGGTGGATGGTATCTCTGGTATATATATACATGTTGATACTGTCGCCCGATCCGTGTGTTTTTATAATTGCTTATTGTATGTATTCTTATGCGATGGCGTATAAAAATCACTGGTACATATGTACATGTTGATCTTATCGCCCGATTCGTGTTTTATAATTGTTATTTATATGATGTGGCGGTTCTTCCGTGTAGATATTGTTGTATGTTTATGTATATATTCATGGTTTTACCATGGCATGAGGAAACTCATGGCAATGTTCTTGGTATAGAGACATTGGGCAATCGTCAGTGGTACCGCTGAGATTGCACGGGAATGATTTTTCCGATTCATAGTCGAATGACATGATGAAAAATATTCCCGGGTTTTGCGTGATAGCCTGGGACGGCTTATAAAGGTCCTAGGTCTCCCACGATAGTGACTGTAGCCAGCTTATAATGGTTAGTTCATTCCGTCTGTGTCAGCGGAATTGGACACTTTTGTTAAAGGGAAACAAATTTGAATTGATCCCGTTTTATTGTGTATCTTGTAAGTGAACCGTGAAAAGGATTTTCCTGGAGGCTTTTTCTGTCTGATCTAGCAAAGGGTTTCTTTTGGTCATGGTCACTTATTGTCCTGTCCTTGTAAAGTCGTGTTTCTGTGTTCCGCAGTTTTTAGTATCTGATCTTCATTTGAAGCGATTGTGGACACAGATAGTCGATGGTATAATATTCCTTCAGAATGTTTATTGTCTTCTATGTTTTATGTGCAATTTTTGTTGTTTTGGCCTTTGATCTTCTATTGCTGGAGAACTAAATTTCCGACGTTGTTGTTTAAATTGTCCGTCCGTCCGTCAAATTATGATACAAATTGTTACATGTTTTTGTGTATGTATAATTTATATGTCTTATTATTATTTATATGTTATTGTTATTCCATGTTATATTATTTATATTTTATTGTTATTCTCAAACTATTACCTTTCTATTATCTCGATTTATCGAGTTGTCTGTTATTTAACTCATGTTTCCAATGAAGTATGCTTATTTTACTTGAGAGAATTCGTGACATCGAGACTCGGATCTAGACATGTTTTGTTTTGTTTTGTTTGGTTGTTTTCTTGTGGATTGATTGCATATTTATTGTTATTGTTTGGTTGTTTCGGATATTGGTGAAAAAATTTTTTTGATAGGCCATAATTGAAAAAAAAAAAAATAAAATATTGGGAATATTTAATTTTTTTTAAGCGGCTTGTCGGGGAATGTCGCGTGTCGAAAATCACACGACAAAGGTTCTGAGCGAAGCCAGGTATTTTTGCTAAGGAATGAATAAGTTTAGTACATGTCTCATGTCAAAAAGAACACCACAATTTGTTTTGAACAAATCCGCGTATTTCTACTAAGAACTAGGTAAGTTTTCATACAAATTGGCACGATGATGATGATTAGTTTGTGACGTCACGATCGAAGTCGAGTGGGGATATGCTATACTTTTTTTTCACTTCTCTAAAAGTTTATACTTGATACTCCCTCTAGTAAATAAACAGTGTTGCTATCTCTTTCCCTCAGTATAATCGCGTATGTTGTCATCCTTCTCTGTTTACATATAGCCGAATACGTATCAACTACATAAGACAATTATCTATTATGTATGACGTCTTTTTAGGGTGTCCACACTATTACTCAATCTTCGCCTAGTGGAACGTATAGTTGAAAAATTCCTTTTTAAAGAAAAAGTTTTGTAAGTATAGAATATTATTTCAGTGTTATATATTTCCAAATGGTTGGATTCACATTGTTAAGTTTTTGTTGAAGTGTGAGGTGATACATAGCAGAAGTAAAAATAAAATTAAATATAGTATTTGGAAGAAGATCTTGTATGAGGAAAGAATTATGGTTGATATTGAAATACACTATTATTAATTACTGTTTTTCCTAGCATCATTGATTTTGGGTAAAGAATTAGTTGGTTAAGTATAAAGAAAAGATAGAATTGAGGATAAGTTCATTTTATTGACTCACGTTTTTATATAACTTTTTTAATAAACTTCCCTATCCTAATGAAAAGTTATAATAATAGCATTGAAAGACTTGTGAGTTGAGTATGAAGTTTTCCGAAATCTTAGTAAGTTAGGAGAGTTAGGAAATGTTTTTATTCCTTTCTATTTTCATGCGTATAGGCAACGAATTCATCATTGAACAATCTTGGGTTTTTCATTTTTGTTAAATAATGGTCACCAAAATTTACTTTCGTAAAAATAATTATTAAAAATCCTAAAAAGATGATCTGGCTACGCCCTTATATACTAAGTACATAAGCCGCGTTGACTGGCTTATGTACCTACAATTAGCGAGCGAACTCCAAGTTGAAAAATTCAGGCGGGTCGGCAGTAATTGTGCCGCCTAAACCTATAACATCTATCTTTGAAAATTCGTAGCGTCTCTAATTTAGGCGTTAGAACAGTTTCGTTTTCAATCTCAGAATCATGTAGGGATTGTGGATGTTTTGTGATTTAAGGAAAAAATAATATTTTTTTTTTCATACGATTCCATTGATTTAGCGCTCCGAAAATCCGCGAAATAACCTTCTCTAGGAGCGTATTCAGAGGGACTGAAAGCCTCTCTGACTTACGCACACACTCACAGATTGCTAATACCGAACTTATAAATATGACTACTCACGAAGCAGTTAGTCAGTTTTTATTTTCATTCTCAAAGTAAATTCTTTAAAAAAAACTTGTCTTTGCAAACGAATTATCACGTGAGTCTCGCATATAAAACATTTTCCCCGGTTTCGGACGCCGGATTTTATTTATTTTTTTATAAGAAAAAATAATGGAGTTTTTTTTTAACAAGGCGATTAGATATTTTTTTTTTAAGAAAAATGTGCAAATTTAAATAAGGATGTATCGGATCTCTGCATTGTATTTAATAATATTCTTTTATTATTTTTTTTTAAAATTAAAATTCGTTTTCATTAAAATTGTCGAACTATCTTTTCGGTATTTAGAAGCGTTGATTTTGGCTAAAAGAAAAGGAATGGAAGGAATTAAGTCTTTAACGTTGCAAAGTATAAAACAGAAAAGACAAGTAAGCGGAAGCCGCTTGAAAGAGCTAATTATTCAATTATATACTCTGGCTTGAGTTCCAGACAGTCTAAGCATCGTCAAGAAATATAAATTGGATTTCGCGCCAAAAAGACAAGTAAGCGGAAGCCGCTTGAAAGAGCTAATTATTCAATTATATACACTGACTTGAGTTCCAGACAGTTTTAAGCATCGTCAAAAATATATATTAAACTTCGCGCCAAAAAGAACAAGTAAGCGGAAGCCGCTTGAAAGAGCAAATTATTCAATTATATACACTGGCTTGAGTTCCAGACAGTTTTAAGCATCGTCAAGAAATATTTATTAAACTTCGCGCCAAAAAGAACAAGTAAGCGGAAGTCGCTTAAAAGAGCTAATTATTCAATTATCTACACTGGCTTGAGTCCCAGACAGTTTAAGCATCGTCAAGATATATATATTAAACTTCGCGCCAAAAAGAACAAGTAAGCGGGAGCCGCTTAAAAAAGCAAATTATTCAATTATATACACTGATTTGAGTTTCAGACAGTTTTAAGCATCGTCAAGAAATATTTATTAAACTTCGCGCCAAAAAGAACAAGTAAGCGGGAGCCGCTTAAAAAAGCAAATTATTCAATTATATACACTGATTTGAGTTCCAGACAGTTTAAGCATCGTCAAGATATATATATTAAATTTCGCGCCAAAAAGAACAAGTAAGCGGAAGCTGCTTGAGAAAGAAAGACCGGCTGTTCGGCGATGTATATGTGCGAGCTTGATTTCCAAACCAAATAAAGTACACATGGAAACATTTCATAATATTTTCCCGCGTAAAATGTTGAACTATCACCTTATAGATTAAGGTATATATATATATATATTTTGCCGCCCAGTGGATTTAAAGCTAACTAAGACCGCATCCTTTGATTGATCAGGAACGTTTAAAGACTAAAGACTGTGATTATAAATGATTTCGTTGGATAATCAAAAATAAATCGGAGTAAGGAATTGATGCTATTACTGATAGGAAGACATTATTCAAAAAATACTGGTGTTGTGAGATTTTTATGGCCTTTAAGAAAAGATTTAAATAAATACATACAATTTTAATAGTAATTTCGCGCCTTGTGAATCTGGACGTTTTAGAAAGATCCCATGTAGGTCGAGTGTAAAAAGTTAATTGTGATAAGTGGTCTAAAATAAAAGTTGTGTACTGGTGGAATCGCATTAAAGGATTATCTTCAAATTGTGTGATAGTCAGAGATAGGTCGTAAGCACCGTTTCTCTGATTAATTCACATGACAGGTCCAGTCTGAAATTTGCTAAGGTAAAAGACAGAATCTATATTGTTTTACATATAACGACGTTTACTTTTTTTCGTGAGGAGGGTCCAGTTCTTGAAGAAGCTAAATTATTTTGCAGCCATAAGTGAAACTTTTGTCGACTTAATTTTTTTTGAGATTTGAATTGATTGTTTTTATTTATTTTTGGAAGACTACATTTGTCCCACTTATATATATTTTGATTCTGAACGAACCACAGATATAAATCAACCTTTTTGTTGTTCCTTAAGGTTGAAATGAAGCCAAGCCAAAACACCTTAAAATTCCAAATTTGAGAATCTATTTATTGTTCCTTCTGATAGTATTTGTGTACCTTGTTCAATATTTTGATTTCACGATGTATATGCATGTATATGGAGTTTGTATATATGTATAGATGATTACAATTATAATATATTTTTGTTTACCTGTCGAGAGAGTATGTAATTGCTCCACAGGCATTAAAAAGAAAATAGAAAGGCAAATTCAATTTTCTTATATGAATGTGTCTATACATATATGTGTATAGGTTCCTTAAACCGCCTTGTACATAAGTAATTTTTTTCCAAATATTATAAACCAGAAGTAAATTGTCACCTCCATACCTTAAGTAACAGGGTCATTCAAGTTGATATGATTTGAATTGTTTCATACAACAAATTATCTAAATTATGGGAAGGTTTATACCTTTACTGGGTACATTAAATTCTTTTATTCAATTGAGACCTATAGTTGTTAAACTTTGGGGAATCAATATATAATTATTTTATAGTTAATGATTGGTTTATTTTTGTTAAATCAATTCCGTTCTGTTCTTTTCCTTCTCATACATATTGGTACCTTTTCTTCAAATAAATACATATAGTTTTTTTTTATTTTATAACTTAATTTTTTTTTTTCCATACTGATGATTTGCTAATTGTTGTTGAACCATTTACCGAAGGGAAGGGGTTTATTTTGAATAAGATAACTCTATCTTGGCCTTAAATTTTAAAATTAATCGATTTTACTTTCTTGCAACCTTTTTTCTTATTATAATTAAAGATAATTTTATACCTAACTCACAAAGTAAATTTTGATTGTTGTTTTCTTTTTATTTCAAAGGAGGGGTTTTTATTTAAATAAGATACTTCTATCTTGGTTTTCTTTTAATTTTAATTTGTTCAAATTTCCTTTTTTCTTGCAACCTCTTCTTCTTTTAATTAAATATAAATTTCATATTTAAATCTCAGAGTAAATTTGATTGTTGTTTTTTTTTTTTGTTTTTAATTCAAAAATTCTTCTATCTATATATCATCCGGATCTCGGTCATCTTGATCTGGTGTACCTTTCTTTGAAGAAAAAAAATACATATATGTGTCTAGCTTTTAAATTATAATTAGAATTCTATTTTGAATAATTTTCCTTGATTTATTTTATCTTGTTGTTGTTCCCTTGTTGTTTTCTGTTTTTCTTTTCTTGTTTTATTGTCTGAATAAATGCAGAGATCTATACAAAGCATTTGAGTTTCTTTTATATTTTTTTTTAATAATTAATTCACAAATGATTTTTACTCCATTTTCAAATATGGACCTATTCAAAGGGTAATAAGTTTTTTTTTTAAAATATATACATATAGTAATTATTTTGACAAATAATTACACAGTCACCTTACGTATGTAAGGCTCATTCATCCGAATCCTGGACTGTAAATGAGAGACGGCGTATGGTAAGCTTGGACATCTACGCAGGGGAGAGTTCTCATCAGTCATCAAATTTAATATACTTTATTATTTAATTAATTTTTTTTTACTTTATTTTTAAAACCTTTAACTTGTGACATCCGCCCCGGGCAAATTTAAAACAAAGCAAGATTTATCTTAGCTTAAAAATTAGGGTGTGACACACCATTCACTCTATTACCTGCCGTTACTCTCCTTTCAATATCTTTTTCCAATCTTCCATCACGCTGAAACATGCTTCCTAAGTATAGATATTCATCGACTTGTTCTAATTGTACATTCTCCACTCGTATCTCGCATTCTGTTCGTCTTTCGCTCTTCTCAAATATTTTGAAAAAAAATTGCATTCATTCTCAATCCATTTTGCATGCATCCATCGAATACTATTTTAACCAACCATTCAAAGTCTTCCAAGCTTTCAGCCATTAATACTTTGTCATCCGCATACATTAGATCACATACAGTCACACCTTCCAGTTTCAGCCCAATGTTCTCATTCTTTAGTGCTCTAACATAGTAGTCAATGTATAGATTAAAGAGCCACGGTGATAGTACGCACCCTTGTTTCACTTCCATATTAATGGAGAACCATCCTGTGAGAGAGTTTTCAATTCTCACACAGGCTTGGCTTTCCTCATACAGAGATGATATTGCCCCTATCAGCCTGCTCCCCGCTCCATACACTGATAGCACGTTCCAAAGTTTTTCACGGTCTACTTTGTCATAGGCCTTTTCCAGATCTATGAAAGCGCAGAAAAGCTTCTGGTTTTTTGCCAGGACCTTTTCAGTCGCCATTCGTAGGGAAAAAATTTGGTCGGTGAATCCTCTACCTCCAACAAACGCTCCTTGTGCATCCCACACCTTGCTTGCTGTAGCCTTTCTCAACTTTTGATCTAGTATCCTAGCATACAATTTTCCAACTGAACTCAGCAGACTGATAGCTCGGTAGTTCTTGCAGTCTAGTTTTGACCCATTTTTAAAGAGGGGCACAATCACTGCGTTTTTTTTGCACAATTACTGCAATCAATGAATTTTTGTTTATATATAGTTAATTAAAGTTTCATAACATTTGTAACTATACCGTATTATGTTTGTGATGCTCTTTGAGTAACACATAAAAATATTTGATTTGATTTGGGAAGCATGTGATTCATATTAACTACACCAACGTTGTTAACCAGTCTCTTTTCTATGGTTCTGAAATGTAAAATCGCGTCATAGATTGGATTATGACATGTATTATTCGGAACATCAGGAACTGGTTGGTCTATTTTGTGTGAGCCCATATGTTTCTTGACGTAATGATTGTGAGTGCAGAATGTTGAGATTGTGTGCTTATTTAATGTGGAACAGGAACTATAACATTAACTGGTTCATAATTGTTTTTATTATCACTAAAAGATAATATAAGTAAACTGCTAGCCCTAGAACATGATTTCCTAGTTGGTCAGAAGTAATCTACTCGATGTTATCATTGTAAATATGGTGTGTTAAAAAATAAATAAATGAAAATTAAAAAATGTGCAAAAATCATACATTGTATAAAATGTAAGTAGGTACTCTCTTTTACTGGTTGGTAAATTCCATATTATCTAATTGGTGTCAGATAACTATAGTAAAATAATAATTTACAGACTCATATAAATATCCTCAGATGACCACGGATTACCTATACGTCAATATAACCAAACGCTACTTTTTTTTGTATGGGATTTGACGTTTGATGTAGAATTTTTTTCTACAATAACAAACGACAAACATCAAATCCCATACAAAAAAATAGCGTTTTTCGATATCGCTAAGCGTTTTCGATTTGACTTAGGGGCATTGTTACAAACCAATTTATACAAACTTTTCGCGCGATTTTTAATGTCAAATATAATATCTTTGTATTTTTGGTGTTGCCATATGCAAATAATGCCATCCTATGTCATTATTAATAAAGAGTAACTCAAGGTAGGACCTAGAGCGGAAATGTTTCTCATTTATAAAAAAATCACACTGACTGTAGTATTTGCACACTGGTCTATTAGTGAGATTTTATTTTCAAAATTCGTAGATACGACAACAAATAACTAAGCTATTCCAAGTTAACAGTTGTGACCTTTAGTGAGAACATGCGGACAACATATAAATAAACATTGGTGGTCCTAACTCGATTTTGCAAAAAATGTCAGATATGACAGTTAGTCAGCAGAGGGACGATATAACGTATTTTTTAACTATGAACATTAGTTTTTTTTTTCTAATTATAATTTGTCGTCAAAATAACTGCTAACAAGATATATCAAAAGGGCAAGTAAATAATCTATAAAGAGTCAAATTAGCATATAATTTAAATTTATTCCAAAAATAATAAGATATATTAAAATTCAATATACATGGTAAAAATACGGCGTTGTCGCAGATTGTCGGGCTATGGAGCAGGAGAACTGGAAGGTGGCAGCCAACGATAGAGCAGTATGGAGAAGATTCTTGGAGGCATTTAGGACCCATCAAGGGTTGTTATGCTGAGGATGATGATGATGTTGTACATTAAAATGAAGGTGGCAGCCAACGATAGAGCAGTTTGTAGAACATTCTTGGAGACAGCTAGGATCTATCAAGGGTTGTGACGCTGAGGATGATAGTAATATATTTTGTTTGGTTAACAAAGAAAGAAATATTTTTAATTGGATCTATGTATTGAAACTCGACCAACCCAACCCAACCCTGTAATGTGGCGTGATCATGACTAAGTGATTTGTAACAATACTTAGCCAAGCAATAACTTGAATGAATTAAATATTATTTATATTTTATCTCTTCATAGTCGCGCGTTGCCTTTCATTCAAACGTTTGATAAAAGGTCATTCCTTATAACATTATCATATTGTTTATACGTAGTGTGTGAATGTTGTAAAGGTGGATTAGCTCGGTTCACTGTTCTCACTGTAAGAATCTCGCAGTAAATATTTATTTTGATTATTAGAAGGTGAGAGAATGACCTTCGTTATTGCGAGTTAAGAACTGAGCGTTCTTTGACCTACCAACTAAATAGTTGCGTTTTAGATTTAAATATTGATACGAGTTCCGTGATTGTTGGTGCAATATATTTCAAATGCAAACAAGTAACGCTTGGCTTTATTTTTAACTAGGGTCATTAAATTTTATCTAAACATGGGTATCGTGACTTTGAAATTTCGCTATTTTATTTACTCTTTTTGTGTTTTATTTCAAAAGAAAAAAATTCATTGTGGGACGAATAATGTACCTACTTATAGTAAAAAAAACTATTTATAAAATTTACTACACGAAACAACTTTTTTGTGTATGTTTATTAATTATTTAAAAGCATTTATTTATCAGAAGGATATGTGCCTGTTCAAAAAATTATCATTTAAAAATCTACCTCCAAATATGATATTCCAAAGGTCAGTTCAATAAATATTTGATATGCAATTCAAAGTGATGAATGGTTTCAAATAAAATATTTACTTACATGATTAACATTACTATATTCTTTGAAAGTTAATAATATAATACGATAAAAAACACAGCTGTTCGTGATGTCAAGGGTCGGAATAAATAAATTATAATAAACGCGATACTAATTCAGTTAAACGATTGACGCATGAATGGTTGGGCGATCGATTTGTACGGACATCTATAAACTTATTTCTAAATCATTAATATTGCACATTCTTAACTTAGTCCTGAGAGGTTCATTAAATTATCAGCGCTACCTAATGTCTGGTACATAATCCAAACTATATTTGGTTCAGTTTCCCGAAGTGCTCGGATGAATAATATAAGAGCATGTCCGACTATCGAACAATTCGCGTCTCTTACATTGTAAATTCACGTCTTGCTATGTATTTCCGTGTATTGAATTATTACTACGACAGTGTGATAAGTGATAACCCATACATAACGCTATAGTCCACGTTATAAATGTACACTTTCACAATTGTGATACAAGATTGAGAATTGTTATTGCTTTGATGCAACATGCATAATAATATGTACTTATGTGTTTAAATACATTATACTTGTTTGCGTTGAGTTTGTTTATTAATTTTATCACAACTGGTAATTAATTTTGGTATTTTATAATTATTTATTTATTTATCTTTTTGTACATGGTATAAACAAATGCAATGCACACTGGCGGGCGAATAATTAGGCAATTTCTTCCATCCAACCAGATTAAAAAGTATGACAAAATTATATATGCATTTCAACACAAGAATGAAAGCGAAAAATAAAACAATTAAAATATACATTACACTTAGATAAATATAAAAAAAATTAAATGAATATGACCTTGTCGTACATTCCCATAATTAAGCATAAATGCTTGTGCTATAGGTGAACGAAATCGGTCGAGGCAGGATTCGAACTCGCGACCACTGTATTACTAGCCTAGCGCGCTAACCGCTCGTCATCGACCCATCTAAATTTCTTATTTCTTTAGTTTTTTCTTTAAAAATATAAATTTTTTACTCGAGTAAATATTGATATTTATCCTACATTATTATTCAAATAAAATAAAAACAATTAAATATTCGTTCTCCGTCTCACCAGGAAAAACTGTTCTGAGACGGATCACTTGCAATGCTTGTGTTTAAAAATATTGTACATTATCCAGTGCTAACCCTCAATTTTCCAATATTTTTCCTTCCATATATATGTATATGATGTTAAGTTTCCTCTTGGCATTCCGATTTCTCGGGTGAAAGGTGTGTCTTTGTTGGATAAGGTTTGAGATTATTGTTTTTGTAGTTTTTGGACAATCCATCTTGACAGTTTAATCTCCACGTTTTTAAAGTTATCATCCCGTGTCATAATTGTCGTATCGTCAGCGTAGATAAATTTATTGCTTTACGTCATGGAGTATTGGTTGATCGTTTGTGTAAATGTTACACATAATTGGGGCCAGAACGCTACCCTGTGGTATGCCATTCTTTTCGTTTCACGGTCATTTTTTCTTTGGAGAGCAACATAGAATCGTCTATTATGTACGAGATTTATACAACTTAGCGTGATCTATTGTCCATCTGACAACATTGAGAAATCTTACAAGTTCATTCATTCATTCATACCATCACGGCATATCCCACAATGTGGGGTAACCAGCGAAAGGTGTCCGGGTGTGCATTGCCTTATAAAAGGGAGAACAACACATCTATGTATACCCACACACCAGTCTCGTTTCACCAAAAATAGCACTACATTCAGAATGGGTGGTGAACCTCATTGCTGAACTATGTGAGATGTTATTGTTGCCTGTTGTATTTTTCGATTACCCGGCTCTTACGGGACACTCGAAAACAATGATTTAAAAGAATGGAAGCACTATTCTAAGCCGGTGCCTCACAGTACCAGTACAAAGATAAAAATAATTATTTAACAAAACGGACAGTAAAAAATACCGAAATTACATGATACAAATCAAAAATATTTTGTGAATAAAAAAATAAGTTAAATTAACATCAAGACTTTTATTTGTATTGAAAATATCATTTCAAATTAAAATTTATGAACATATAAGTTACAAATTTTAAATGTTAAATGTTCAAAAATGTTTAATATTATATTACTAGTTTTAGTAGATGTTAGAAGTAAGAATAATAGAAGAGCATGTACGAGACGATGTATGGACGTGAATGAAGCGAGGAATGTATGTCAAGAGAGAGGAGTCCGGCGTTCGGTTCTTTCTGCCTACCCCAAATAGGGAAATGGCGTGATGGTATGGTATGGTACTAGTTTTTTGCACCCGGAGTTGCTCGAGAAGGTAAATGCTTATTATACATTATATTATAAAACTTATATACCTACTTACCTACATAAGTTTTACAAAATTAATTAATTCTCTTTGTATCATTGAAAAAAAATATTGTACATAAGTATAGTTATTTATTTAATTTAAGGGGAAACTAAAGTAAATTGCAAAATACAATAGACAACAATGAATGTTTAATATTTGCCAAAATTGATCCCTCATCATCATAATATATCATATTATACATAATATGAAAATAAAATTACTAAAATGTTTGTAAATAGTAGAGTAAGTTTGAAATTAAAAAAAAAAATATAAAATAAAAAAGAAGAATCAACGAAGTAATTAAAAATAAATAACATACAGAAGTTAATGTCCTACATGTCGAAATTATTCACCAAGTTACAAGTAAAAATTCTTTACTATTGATATTTTCCTTCCTTCAAAATGTAAAGCTGCGTATGTATGTCGGGTGTTAAATATGTAAGGCACTAATATAACTTATATCGATTTTGCTTTATACGGCGTCATTAAAAATTCGCTTTGACGTAGGTTAATAATTGTCATCAATATACTGATAAAATAATATATAGCTTCCTGCTTTGGTCTTAATCTATAATACTTTTATTAATAATAATTATCGTTGGCCATTATTGGATATTCGTTGACAAGCATTTAATATATATGTCACGTTTTTTATTTTTTTAAAACAATGTTGCTAGGAATATAAAAATATTCCGTCAAAAAACATACACACTTACTATGACGCTGTTTTCCTATTTATGGTAGGCAGAGAAAACCGAATGTTGTAATCCACTCTTGTGGCAAACTTGGCCTCTTTTCAGTCTACGAATCATCTCATACCACGTTCTTCTATATTTTGACTCATACATACTATAATTTCCAAGTTTAACTCTTGACTATGAATTGAGAGTTTGATGAGGGTTGATCTAAATGCATTTTTATGAAGTATATATAAATAACTTTCATACCTACCACTTACGAGTCGTCGTCCTCAATGCTGAGGGTCGTGGCCATCATATACAATGCTGCGGACCATTGCTCTCCAGGTCGTCCTGTCCGTTGCCTTATGTACGGCTCTATGGAGTGTCGAGGCAGGGATATATTTTGTTTTATTTGGTCGGACCAGCGCATCGGCGATCTACCTCTCGGTCTTGTTCCCGGCGCTTTTCCGACCATAATCAGCTTTTCAAGGCTGTCTTCCCCTCTACGAGCTATGTGACCAAAAAACTTAAGTATTCGTTCTAGACATAGAGACGACAATCTCACTGTGAGTGCTTGTGAAAATTTTTATAGGTATATTGTTTAAATAAAAACTTGAGTTCAATATTCCAGAACGTAAGAGTATTAAGTGGTTTTCACAGATGAAACTAACGAATTCTTGTGGAAAAGCTTATAACCTCAAAGTTGTAACATATGAAATCGATCAAAATTATATTTTGGGCTGTATAGAATTATAGAAGACAATATTTTCATACTTACATCGTACAAGGAAAAACTTCCTAAGATGGGGAAAGGCAGAATAGGCGATGTGCCTCTATGGACAAACGCAAGAC
The DNA here is from genome assembly GCA_963576475.1 of Molanna angustata. NCBI lineage: Eukaryota > Metazoa > Arthropoda > Insecta > Trichoptera > Molannidae > Molanna > Molanna angustata. The sequence continues at coordinate 33,902,101 of OY754975.1, read as the reverse complement.
AGCGAGCACCTCCTAGTTTGTCCAATGGCTCCTGGCCAGTGTGATTGGGATACTATTAATGTACGAGCTCAACTGGAGGACGACGCAAAGGAGTTTTTGGCTTTCTGGGCCCGGATGGGCATTAAGTCTCATATGTGTTGACCGACACGACAAGAAGAAAAAGCCACAAAAATATAATGACTATACTCATAGTATACACTCATATACTCATGAAGTTAACTAAGATTAGATTCACTATAGATTTTTTTTATTATTTTAGTTCATATTATGTTTATTAATTAATTACGTTAATCTATACAAAATATTTTACAATTTTGTACTAAAATTTGATCTTAACGAATTTTTATGACGGAATGTAGATTAAGATTAGATTATATGATCGAGTACTGATTTATATATTTTAAAGATTAAGACAAGATAAAAACGTATTAAGACCGCGTCATGAGCAGCCTTGCTGTTAAAAAAGATATGTATTAATTTATTTTTAGAAATACATTCGAAAACAACACGTAGGTATAGATAGCCCTTATAGTTTTCACATGAACATGCGATAATTTTGCACAATATAACAATTATTATAATATGCAGCAGCTCTGTTTAGATGAGAATACTGACACACATTCATGTAACTTATTCTTTTAGTTGAACAGTTCACTTTTTCTAGTTTTCTAGAAATATAGCTTGATAATTATTATTGGTGGAACATTATGTTAAAACCACTTGTAATTGATGTAAAAATAAGGTGAGATAATATCACTCCACCATTCTATTGTAGTGTAGAGTTAAAACAATTGCAAATTACCTATGTGTCATTCGCCTGATAAATAAATTCGAGGTAGACACTTCCTACATTAATATTATCGACAGTAATAATTAAACAAATATATTTTTCTTAGAGAAGTGATAAAAATGGAGACATGGTCACAATAAGAAGACGACGTATTCACAAAGTGTAATTACTAAATACTCGGGTGCATAGTACCATCAAATTTAATATTTATGTCCATTCAGTGGGTAAATTAAGCAGAGAGTAAGGAAACACATTAGGTACAATTACATTCGATATATTGAGTTACACTTGATTTTTACACACGAAATAAAATAAGTAAATCAATGTTCAGTACATTAACAATAGGAATTAATAGTTACGTAAATTAAAAATAACACGCGCGCAATGAAAATTTCACGAGTAGACCAGACAACGTGTCATTTAGCTCATGAAAAGAAACAAAAAAAGATAGCTCAATGTATGGAAGTGACAGTTGTCACGTGACTGGCAACTTTCACTTCTATACATTGAATTATCTTTTCTTGTTTCTTTTCTTGAGCTATATGACACGTTGTCTAGGGGGGCAGGAACTAAAAGAGATCTTGAATGAATCGGTAGTTCGCTTATATACCTCACCCCCGAGGTTCATTAACAAACACGGGGTCATTGAACACTCTGTCACTATTCACCCCTCTAGGTATTTTTATTTGGTGAAAAAGAATATTGTTGTACAGGCGTTACTAGTGGTCGATGACCCCCCCTCGCTACTTGCAGACGGATGTACTTTCTAAGTACCTATGTTGGCGAATTTACACAAAATCATCTGCGGACAAATTTAATTGGTATGTTTTTGTTTATATCGTAATATATTTTATATATTTAATAAGACTGTATGATTTGTCCCTAGAATAAAAAAAATAAATAGGAATCATGTAGAGTGTGAGTCACTATACTAGTTTTGTCGTGATGTTTTTGTGTGTATGGCGTACTTTTTGTTTTCTGTATAGCCCAAATACAAAGTCAAATTGATTTCAAATTGATGTGTAATTTATATACTCGTTTGTTAAGAACTGAATAATTTTCCGCATATTATATTTAAAATATTTTCACATTCTGGGAAACCGAGTTTTTAATTCATACCATCACATTATAAACCGCAATGTGGGGTAACCAGCGACAATGCGCGGGTGTGCATAGCAATATAATAGAAATGGGCCAAGTAAAAATAAATTCAGTCACTGACGTTCTAAAAACAAACCTTCGAAGAAATTAAAATACAAAATTTGCATTTTTAGTATTTTTCCCTATACCATATTTCTTACTTATGTAGTAGAGAGTTAGGCGTTGGCCACAATCCTACGTCAGCATATTTATGTGTTTGTCTTTTTAATTTCAGATAAAAAATTGTTATTGTTTTGTTAGATAGTACGTGTGTTTTTATTTAGTTGGTGTAAACATTTTCTGAGTTGATTATGTCGCATTTATGTTATTTCTATAGTGTTTTCTTCCTCCTCACCAATCCAAGGGGATATAGTGGGGATATAGTGAGCTATGATTTCGCATTTTTAAGGGTATTTTTTTATTGCAGATTATCAACTAGTATCATGCTGAGATTGTATTCTGAAAGTTTCATCACAATGCATCTGTGTGTGTGCTGTGTACTATGTACGGCGTGTATATTTTACTTTTTTTTACTATAGACTAAAGTACTGATTCAATTCTTTTCAAATTTTGCAAATTTGTATTTCTGATACTCACTTAGACCCCATTAGATTTTGAAGGATATCTGAATAGTGCTTCTCAATTTTTTTAATTATCAAATATTTCAAAGTGACCCCAAGCTCAGGAAACTCACAATTTGAATTTTTTTTTCAAATTGGTAAAAAGGCATTGAATAATTTTCAAGTTTTCATAAATAAATATTTAAATAAAAAAAATAATTTAACAAGCTCATTTTATGAAAATACTGAATATTTTCCATACAAAATTTTAATACTTTATAGAATGACTTGTTAGTGAGGAGTTTAGCTTTGGCCGCAACCCACTTGTTTTTTGTTGTTATGGTGCAATATTTATGTTAAATTTGGACGATTAGGTGAAGAAGATTTCGTTTAAGCGCTTTGTCCCGTTTCTATCGGGATACGCTTACAAGCATTGGATAATATTATTTACACTTAACTCATTTCGGTCATATCGATCAGTGTTATAACTGGGTAGGTAGAGAGAGCCGAGAACCATTTCTTCCGAATTTCCTGTTTTTTCTGGCGTTCCTCAGGGATCTATCTTGGGGCCTTTGCTATTTTTATTATTTATCAATGACATTGGTCACACCATTAAATTTGCAGATTATCTTATTTTTGCTGATGATCTTAAATTATTCACAACAATTTCTAATCCTGAATGGTGCCATCTTTTTCAATCCGATATCGACTCGATTGGTGAATGGGCAATAAAAAATAAACTATCCTTTAGTTTTAAAAATGTCATGTTTTATCTTATAGTAAATCAAAAAATCCTATTCACTTTACGTATAAACTAGGCAACAATATTCTGGAAAGAGTCAATAAAACAACAGATTTGGGTATAGTATTCGACTCTAGACTTACATTCCACGAGCATATCCTTAAATTAGATGCGAAAGGATACAAAATGCTCGGGTTCATAGTAAGACATTGCCACAAATTCAAAGACCTTCACACTATCAAAACTTTATACAATACACTTGTATTGAGTATTCTTGAAACAAACTCAATTATTTGGTCTCCATATGAGGCTACATATTGTATTATGATCGAAAGAGTTCACAAAAAATTTCTCAGAAATTGCTACCTTCGGACGTATGGTACATATCCTTGGTTGTATCCATCTGCTTTTTTATTAGGTATGATTGGATACAACTCCTTGGAAAACAGAAGATTATTTTGTCTATTGAAATACTTTTTCCAACTAGTAAATGGGTTAGTATATAATCCTAGTTTACTTTGCGAAATAGGCATACATGCTCCTATTAATTACATCAGAGGAAGAAATCACGCGTTGTTTCTGCAGCCATACAGTCGGACAAATTTATTAGCCAAGTCTCCAATACACAAAGCCGTCTCAATGTTCAACATTTAGTCGAGCGAAGTTGACCAATGTCTTCAATATCAGTGAAAACAATTTTCTGAATTTTATATGTTTTATTTTTAAATTGTATTATGTATTGCATAAACTGTATTTTTTAAATTGTGTATTATTTTGTATTTTTTATTTTGTTTTGTTAATTGTGTATTATTTTGTATTTAAATTGTGTATTATTTCTTAAATTGTGTATTATTTTGTTGATTATGTATTACTTTGTAATTATGTTTGTTGTTCTTTTTAATGCCATGCCAGTTTAGGTTTCCCTGTAAAGGCATGGCATTCATTTTGCCAAATAAATAAATAAATAATATCTTCAAGGGCTCTCAATAGTTTGATAGATACTTATTGTTAAAAAAAAATCTTCATACATACATAATATCAAGCTGTTTACCTATCCGGGGAAGGAAAAAAAGACTGAACTCCACACAACCCTTTCCTGACATACATGTTTTGTATAAGAAAACAAAATTTTAATATAATATTCGATATCTCTATCTCAATCTTTAAGCACGTCTATTTTTTCTTTGTAACTTCTCTATGGGAAATTATATGTGATTAAACACCAACTGTATGTATAAAACAAAAATGTATATGTGTCATGTGTAATTGTTTTTTTTTTCGTAATAAACAAATAAATATATTATTTTAATGTTATATAGTTTGGTACCTACGTTTATTTATTTTTATTTATAACATACATGGATTTTTGCTTATACTTACACTATAAATGTACTATCGCTATTCACAGTTGGATCTCATATGTTACATGCAATTAGTTTTTATTTATTAATTTATTTTTTCCGTAATCACACGGCTACCTCGTCCGAGGGTGAGTTCAATTTTTCCATAATACGCACCAGAGTGCTGCGGGTCACTACATCCGTTCTGGAATGGGGGACGTTCAGAAGATTATGTCCTCTACCCCTTATGTAGCCCTATCCTTTCTAGCAATTCTGGACAATCAATGAGACTGTTGAAAATCTTGAAGCCGGTCAAAAGTAGTGCGTTATCACGCCTGCTTACAAGACTCATATAAGAACAGGACGTCAGAAGTTCTGGGTGGTGCATGTATGTCGGATAGACTCCGTGCATCCGCATATACAGGTACCTCATGAACTTCTTCTGAATTCGCTCCAACATATCGAAATATTTTCTTTGGTAGGGCGCCCAAACTGCGCTTCAGTACTCCAATTTGGTAGGTACGCACCAAACAGTTGAAAATATTTTTCAATTCTTCATGGTTCTTTGTCTATTGGTAAATTCACATAGTATATTACATAACATTGTGCACATAATTAAATATAAATGTATTCCAATTCGAATTTATACGTGAAATATTACACATTTAAAGCTTGGTACAAAAAGTATTATCAAATAAAATAAACAAATCAATAGTGATAGAGGAAATAACAACAAATTAATTAAACAATAATGTCGAATATTTTTTATTATTGCATATGCGCAAACATTGGATTTTTTTCCCTGTCGGGAGTCAAAGATATTTTTTAACAGATTTTTAATTATCTCAATAGAGACGAAGTTGGAATATTTATTGTAGGAGAACCGGGAAATCAAGGCACCTACAGGGCTTACGACCTGTCATCGGCTGGTTTACGTGATCACTTTATGCGCTTGCGCAACGTTCACCAATTATGCCTTTTTAATGAGATCCCTATCAATTCAATTTTGAAAGTTCTATATATTGTAATACTGAAATTCTTTTCGCTTGAAAATAAGGAATTTTTACTACAGCCATCTATGGGTGAAATTATGAACAACAATCTTATTATTTTTATTTATTTTGTTGGAACGCCATCTATTGAGAGAATTGGTTTTTTTTTTGTAAATAATGAAAGCTACAATTCTTATATCTGAGGTGACAATGCATTTTTCGCATAGAAGTCACCCCTGAATTGCGCCAGACTTATAAGGTCATTTTTGTCTTATTTACCTACTTGTACCAATGTGTAAGTAATCGAATATTTTTTATTATTGCATATGCGCAAACATTGGATTTTTTTCCCTGTCGGGAGTCAAAGATATTTTTTAACAGATTTTTAATTATCTCAATAGAGACGAAGTTGGAATATTTATTGTAGGAGAACCGGGAAATCAAGGCACCTACAGGGCTTACGACCTGTCATCGGCTGGTTTACGTGATCACTTTATGCGCTTGCGCAACGTTCACCAATTATGCCTTTTTAATGAGATCCCTATCAATTCAATTTTGAAAGTTCTATATATTGTAATACTGAAATTCTTTTCGCTTGAAAATAAGGAATTTTTACTACAGCCATCTATGGGTGAAATTATGAACAACAATCTTATTATTTTTATTTATTTTGTTGGAACGCCATCTATTGAGAGAATTGGTTTTTTTCTCCTACAATAAATATTCCAACTTCGTCTCTATTGAGATAATTAAAAATCTGTTAAAAAATATCTTTGACTCCCGACAGGGAAAAAAATCCAATGTTTGCGCATATGCAATAATAAAAAATATTCGATTACTTACACATTGGTACAAGTAGGTAAATAAGACAAAAATGACCTTATAAGTCTGGCGCAATTCAGGGGTGACTTCTATGCGAAAAATGCATTGTCACCTCAGATATAAGAATTGTAGCTTTCATTATTTACAAAATTTACATTTATTTATTTTGTTGGAACGCCATCTATTGAGAGAATTGGTTTTTTTCTCCTACAATAAATATTCCAACTTCGTCTCTATTGAGATAATTAAAAATCTGTTAAAAAATATCTTTGACTCCCGACAGGGAAAAAAATCCAATGTTTGCGCATATGCAATAATAAAAAATATTCGATTACTTACACATTGGTACAAGTAGGTAAATAAGACAAAAATGACCTTATAAGTCTGGCGCAATTCAGGGGTGACTTCTATGCGAAAAATGCATTGTCACCTCAGATATAAGAATTGTAGCTTTCATTATTTACAAAAAAAAAACCAATTCTCTCAATAGATGGCGTTCCAACAAAATAAATAAAAATAATAAGATTGTTGTTCATAATTTCACCCATAGATGGCTGTAGTAAAAATTCCTTATTTTCAAGCGAAAAGAATTTCAGTATTACAATATATAGAACTTTCAAAATTGAATTGATAGGGATCTCATTAAAAAGGCATAATTGGTGAACGTTGCGCAAGCGCATAAAGTGATCACGTAAACCAGCCGATGACAGGTCGTAAGCCCTGTAGGTGCCTTGATTTCCCGGTTCTCCTACAATAAATATTCCAACTTCGTCTCTATTGAGATAATTAAAAATCTGTTAAAAAACAATAATGTAATCGGGATGAAAAATAAATTGAAAAATTAAGATGCACATTTTTCATATAATAAATTATTAAAAGCAGGGGTGTTTTGTGATATTTTAAGTTTTGCCACTGTATTAATCTCGTGTGCAATTGATTAAATTGACTCTTAGTCCAGCATATTTACAGTTACACTATTATTACCAAAACACGACTTTCGGCTGTATCACAAGTATAAAGTTTACACTAAATTTTTGTACTTATTGATTTAGTAATATTAACTGATTTACGTACACGAATATAAATAGAATTAGCCATTACCCATTCGGTTTGATATGTGATTAGTAAATATCATAAAATCGACGTAATGTTTTATGTGTCTACAGGAGAAACTTATGTGCACGAACAAAGTACATAAAAACTGGCCCATATAGCCTATTTATGTAGTTTGACCTTCAAATTAAGACTAAAGGTCGGTCTTAGCCTACGCGATCGTCGCTTGCAGCTTTTTTATGCGTTTTACGCATGACATAGGGGGATTTCGTCAAAGCAACAGACGCGCGTGATGTTAATTGATGATTTAATAACTGATGGTTTGTGGAAGCCATAGAAAACTGATGATTTAATAACTGATGGTTTGTGGAAGCCATAGAAAACTGAACGCAATACGCGTCGGTACCATAGATTTTTATTATAATATACTAGATGTAGTACTCCGTGCAAAAAGTGAGTCATAAAATATCGCGCGTTTGACATTTTGGTTGGCAACATATTTCAGTTTTCCTTATTCTCTATAGAAAGACGATGTGGTCTGTCAACCAAAACGTCAAAAATCCCCCCTTTCATATGTGACATTTTATATTTGATATCTTTGAGAATGTGGTGCACTTTGAAACCTTTCGCCCTTGTACATCCTTAACTAATAGTTCGATTGACTTTGCTATCATATGTGATATTATATTATATTTGATGTCATTGAGAATATGGTGCACTTTAAAATCTTTCGCCCTTGTACATCCTAAAGTAATAGTTCCATTGACTTTGCTATCATATGTGATATTATATATTTGATGTCATTGAGAATATGGTGCACTTTAAAATCTTTCGCCCTTGTACATCCTATACTAATAGTTCGATTGACTTTGCTATCATATGTGATATTATTTATATATTTAATGTCTTTTAGAATATGGTGCACTTTGTAATCTTTCTGTACAAGTACATCCTTAACTAATAGTTCGAATGACATTGATATAATGTTTCAGGTTAAATGAAATGTACACTTACTATGCAGTGGAGAGTTTAGCCTTTTTAATTTTTTTATATTATACGTAGACCCAAAATAGGCACTTGTTCTAGTCAATTATTATACACTAGCTTTTATGTCCCGCCGTTGGCCAAGAATGTAAATTAGTGAAGGAATAAGCAATCGTTTATATACCTACATAATATTGTCACATATAATTTTTTTTAACCGTAGTATGAAAAGTAGTTTGAAATTTAATTGAGTTTAAGCGGTGTAAAATCTTAAAGTGATGACCACAATCCATTTGCTTTTATATATAAGCACATACAATTTCTGCACGCATGGACTATGGGAAATGATTTTAAATATGACTTATTATAAAAAGACAACGTCGTAAAGAGTTTGGATTTGGCCACAACCCCTATTTTTATATATTGTCATCGAACGCAAATAATGTGTTTTAAATATTTAGTAATTTTGGATGATGGGAAATGGTTTAAAAATTGATTAAATAAAAGTACTGAAAATATTCTAGTGTTGGTCCCATCCCATTCGTTTTTATATTTTTCGTCAAGTGTGCATATAGTTTATTATAGTTCTGCACAATAAAACTTAAAACTGACACATAAGTCTACATTACAGAAGAAGAAGACTTAAGCTATGTTAAATAGTTTTTATATGAATATAAACGTTGTGAAGATCCAGCAATGGCCACAACCCCGATTTTTTATATATTGTCATCAAAATGAAATGTGTAGTTATTGAAAATTAAGCAATATATGATGATATAATAAATGGTGTAAATTTGATTGAACAAAAGTAATGAGAAGATTCTAGTGTTGGTCACATCCCATTCGTTTTTATGTATTTTCATCAAGTATGCATGTTGTTTATAATATTTCGTTACATTAGACTATTAGACATAAAATTAATCCAAAAGACTAAATAAAAAAAGAAGTAGAAGTATAAAACTATAACAAATATGTAGTTTGTAATAAAAACTGACCCAATGGTCTACATAGAAGATGAAATAGAAGAATTACATATTAGAAAATGTATTATATAAAAAACTGACCAAAATGTCTTCATAAAAGAAGAAGAAGATGAATTGAACTATAGGAAATATTTTATATAAAATTCACCCAACATCTACATAAAATAAGAAAACGAAGAATTAGACTAAAGGATAGTTTGTTTAAAAATATTTTGTTTAAAAACTAACCAAAAGGTCTACATAAAGGAAGAAGAAGACGAATTAGACTATAGGAAATAGTTGTATAAAAACTCACCCAAGGTCTACATAAATTAAGAAAAAGGAAAATTAGACTATAGGAAATAGTTTATTTATGAACTGTCCCAAATGACTTCACAAAAGAAGAGGAAGAAGATTTAAACCCCAAGAAATAGTTTGTAGAAAAAATCACCCAAAGGTCTACATAGAAAAAAGAAGAATTTCACTGTAGGAAATAGTTTGTAGGTATATTGAATGTGTATTGTAGTTAACCTAAAATAGTTTAATAATTTTCCTATACAAAATCAGTATATTCTTGGTTTTTAAGTAGTAAGTATTAGGTATGTAGGTACCTACCTACAATGATGTTCTAAATTAATTCGAATTCGATTTATAACAAATTTTATTTGAATATCCGAATGTGTCCGTTACCATAGTAACCATGTTCCAACATGTGAAATATGTATATCAAATGTTATGGAGACATTTTTTGAATATGTAGGTACCTACATTGGTTTGTTCGAAGCCACAAAAACGAAAATTGTCCAAAATATCAAATATTACATACAAATTATGCAATTTTATTATGCCTATATCTTTACTAATAATTAACAGACTTTTACAATATATGTCTTAAAACTTGCTGTAATGTCTTGTGTTTCATTTTATTATTTCATAATCACATTTATTTCAAAGGTATATTATTTTAAAGAACATATTCATTCGGTAGGAAAATTAAATATCGTATGAAAAGATATTAAAATGGCGGGGTTATATGTACATTTGTACAAAACGCTTACTTTAAAAATAAGTTAAACATTATAATTATACAAAATATTCACCATGTTTTTCACTTAAACGCTAAGTTATACTTGAAAATATATTTTCTTCGTGTAAATACGTACTTCTAACTTTTAAACTAACAGATATTTGCGTGCAAAATGTACACTTTTTTGACAGATATGACTTGGAAAATTTTGTATGAAAAAAATAATTATTGAAATATTTTTAAAATTCAGCATTTTTATCGCATTATTTTTAGCGTGACACTGCATCAGGTATACTGGTACACGTTCGCACATAAATTAGATTTTTAGATGCTCTTGGTTTTTCAAAAGGCGTGAGACAAACACACACATACACACACACATACACTAACATTTTGATTGCTTTATTACTTTAGATTACCTACTACAAAAAACATATCAGCAAAAAACACAATATTTAAATATTCAATCGAAATGAAAAATTTATTGACGCCAATCGGAATGTTAAGTGATTCGATTGGCGTCTTGTCAATGTTGGCTACGACCCTATCGTGTATCGAAAACGTTTAAAATACAAAATTTGACGTATTTTTTTTCACCTCTTGTTTAATTTTTCTTATAACTAAGACTAGTGATGAGTTTTCTGTTCTTGGACTTATTTAATAACTCATCAATTTCCTCAAACCAATTCGATTCTTCTTTTTTTCATGGGGAAATCTCCTCATAGTTTTTCTTTTTAGCGCCTTATTTTCATCTTCATTGACATCAACAGTAAATCTTGAATTAGTTTTAATATTACTCAAATAATAAAACATCTTAAATGACCACATCGTCTTGTACGTAGGAGGCCCTAACTGGATGACCTTAGAAATTGATTTAAATCAACAGCTTATAGCAAAGTCGTGAGTAAAGCTATGTTAGATTACAACGTATTATTATGATTATGTTTAATGTAAAACTGTAATTATTTTTGCCAACGTGTGTAAAAAGTTGGACCTTAATGTGAACCTTGAGAGACTCTGCTAGAATATCAATTTGTGTGAGTTGTAAGTTAGTTTGTTTAAAGGTCAGAATAGCTGGTATATCTATGAAGTAGTTTGTTTCCTAATATAGCTTCACGCAAAAATAAAAAATATTGTGAAATTTTGAATGAATTCTGCAATACTTTCATTTCATATATTTTGAAAACAGATTTTTTAAGTCAAATTTCAATTTTTATTTCACACTACAGGTTTTTTAAAATCTTTTCAAATACTATCAGGTAGACTATGGAATGACTTAAGTGATTATGTTACGATGCACCGTTTCAATATGTACAGATATTCAAGAATAGACTATAATAGAGAATATAATCTCACTTCCATAAAAGTACAATCAGCGATATTTTGAAAACAGATTTTTTAAGTCAAATTTCAATTTTTATTTCACACTACAGGTTTTTTAAAATCTTTTCAAATACTATCAGGTAGACTATGGAATGACTTAAGTGATTATGTTACGATGCACCGTTTCAATATGTACAGATATTCAAGAATAGACTATAATAGAGAATATAATCTCACTTCCATAAAAGTACAATCAGCGATACTATGGAACAACTTGAGTGTTGATGTACCGTCTACTTTTTCTTATCAAATACCAAAGAAAAAAAATGAAAATATTGGCTAGAATCTCCTGATCGATATTCATTTTGAGTCTTCCAATTTTCAAATATCTATTTATTGCTTAGTATTGAATACATGTAGCTCAAAAGAAATATCAATTTTATCAGCGGATGCATTATCGCGTTAAAATGCAGTTTATAAATCAGGCGGAATACGGAAAGGATTTAATGTTTGCTACCTACATACAACACTTTAATAAAGTACTTCAAAATCTCTTCTTCAAGTTTTACACTTGACTTTTAATATTTTTCTATCTTTTGTATAAATTAGTTGCTGCTTTATACTAAATCTTCCCAATTGTAACAATACTCTCTGTTTTTTATCAACCATCTTACATGCATGTAATTGGGTTGACATGTCTATTTAAATGAATCATGTTGAAAATTTATATCCAAAAATATTTTTGTTTTGCCTCCCTTTCCCTATTTCTTTCCAAAATATTTAAAAAACAACAACCAGACCAAAGGGTTTGATTTAAAGACTAATCAAAGCAGCGAAGGAGAAGATTGAAGGATGCAGAAGGAACTTTGTTGTAACTTCAGTTGAAATTTAACTAATTTGTCTACAAAACGGTAATTTATTTCTCAATCTTGTAAATGCATGCCTCTTGAGGTCGTGAGCTAAGAATTTTGCTTTGTCGAAATCGACTTTTGCGAAGGTCTTGGGGAAAAATGTGCGTTGAACTGACAGCACCAACAACGGTATCTGCTGTTTTATGAACCATCTGTGGAAATTATTCGTACGTCATGGATATTGTTGCAGCAATAATTATTTGTTAGACAGTTAATCCAGTTTCAATGTCATTGTTGAAACCTGCGTCGATGCTAAACGACGATAAAATATCAAATTGTGTCATAACTCCGTTCCGTTTGAAATTTTCCACGCAAGGTCTTTGTCGTGATGTCCAACTTTTTTAATAACTCGTGTTTCTAATGATAATGATGTGACGTTGCAACATGTGTCATCAGGTAAGTCACTATCTACATGTTGTGGATACGCATCTAATTGTAATACCTAATCATTAGCGCCCGCTTCTAATGGAGAAGTTGTGTCGATTGTATTTTAACTATTTCTTAATAATATATATTTTAAGTATTCACAATAAAACGGGATTTATTAAAAATCGGATCAAATAATTGTCTTTTTGACAAATTACACTTAGTATAGATTTTTTGCTCTTCATTACTAAGTAATAGTTGAGAGTTACGGCCTCGCCATTTTTTTGGTATTATCCAGAGCAGCTCTGGGCAAACTGGGGCCGCAGATCCGAATTGAGCCCTTTGTCTCAATTTTTTTCCCAGCCCTGATCTAGAGTTCTAGTGCATGTAAGATTTTTATCATTTGTAATTGGCGTATTTCGTATTGTTTGAAATTTTGTGTCGTGTGTACAGTCCAAACTTTCCAATCTAATCGACTTAAATTCCATTAACTTGAGCTGATTAGTAAATAGTCCATGTACATTTTTTCCCTAATGTTTTATCTGTCAAAACTTTCAAAAATGCTCTCACGTAATGCAACAGTGAAGCTTTGAAGTTTTTGCTTAAATAATGTGGTATACACAAAACACATTAGCAACTTCTAAAAAAGAAAAAAAGCTCTAAATTTTAACTCGCTCGGTTAAAATCGACGATTTTTTCGTTCTTTCTTTCAAATAGGTTCGTTTTATTTATTTGTGCTACATCATTTCAAATCACAATAATAAATGGCATGTGAATTTTGCCCTAAACCACTATATTTTGAGTCAATGCGACCGGCCATCGACCGGCTAGTTGAGACTCAACAAGTCTCAACTAGCCGGTCGATGGCAGGACAGCACTGCCGAAACATGTCGCATAGTGACTCAAAATATAGTGGTTTAGGGCAAAATTCACATGCCAAAACGGTTAGTATGAACAACCACATAATATCCGCCGAGTATTTAAACTATACACAATAATAAAGTTCAAGTCCAGTCATTATATAGGTAGATATAAATTATGACAAATATTTTACAAATATTTTACTATGTTTTTTCTGACTTAATAACATAAAACTTGATTATTTGTGATGTGGAATTTGCTTCTAAGGTCTTGGCATATTCTAATGGCAATTCATTATTTGATTTCGCATCTATGATATTACTTAGTTTTCAAAACGTTTTACCGATATCAATTGTGGTATTCAAGTGCTAATGTTTCAATATGTTATTGCTAATGTGTTTTTTGTTATGAAAAAATAAAACAATACCTATAATAAGTAATTGTTTCACGTGTTTATGATTAATTAATTACTGTTATTGAGCTATAAACAAAGTGAAAAAAACAATGTATTGTATTCAGTAAATAATGTTTTTATACATTTATTTCTGTTTTATTTTATGGTTTTAGTGTTATCGGAATTCGATTTATTGTTTTTTATTGCAAATATTGAATGTGTCTTTGACTGTGCGATTGTTAGCATAGCATGAAATTGTTACCAGAGAAGATCCTGTTTAAATTGTAGATTTAAATATTGCGAAATACTGTTTTGTTAACTCATCCTTACGCTTACGCTTGTTTATCAAATTTTCACTTAGTACCTACTTATGTACCTACCTGTCTCCTGTTTATATTCAAATGATTTACTATTACAATTTAAACAAATCATCTACTTATTGTCTCCATTACAAAGGTAGGTTCTTAACAAAATATTCGACATTAGGATCGGGTTTGATGTCAATAATAGGCTCACTTAAATGATTGACATCTAAAATTCTACAAATGGGAAAAAACACTCCCCTACAACCTGTGCAAGTGACTAATCAGTGTTTTTCGCCACTCCTCCCATCCACTGTGGTCCAACAAATCTATTGATGCCGTCCATCCATCTGTAAGGTGACCGCCCTTGTGGTCTCTTGTCGCCTCTCGGTCTCGACTCCAGCAATCTTCAGCACCAGTCAGGAAACACTGATTTGTTAGAAGAAACTGCCATACGGCAATTAACCCACTATTTGCGCAGGGTACGCGGAGGGCTTTATTAATTTTCATATTTAATATTTTTTGAAAAAAAAAATAACTATATTTTGTTTTATTTTGTTACAGGTGAGTGACGTCTTTTTTTGATAAATATACAACTCCTTGGTGGTAAGTATAGTTATAATCATTTTGGTGTTCTTTGCGACTGAGGATGGTGATTTAACGTGAGTCTATTTATTTCTCTAGATTTTTTTAATCTTACAGTACCTTTATTAAGTCGGCAACATTAATTCATATATGAAATGAAATGAAATTATTTATTTTACATCATGTAGTGTACTGTGATGGGGTGCACAGTACTATCTCCTTAATTAAATATTGGGGATGGTATTCTTCAATAAATAACTCAGTAGTTATCTCTCTCTACAATATATATCTGTATTATCCCAGTACGGGCCCTATGGCAGAATGCCTCCTACTCTTTCATACCAAGCCTATATAGGCACAGCATCCGTCTCTTTCACACACGATATCCCTTTCACCCTTGCGTACACTACACATCATATTTACATATTACAATAACAAAAAAGTAACCACATTAAAAATTACACACAATGTACAATTGCTTCTATTTGGAAATATACTGCCTCACTAGACGAGTCTGTTCTGAGACAGTACTTTTTCAATTTGGTATATGGTTACATACATGTGTATTTTTTTTGGCTCGTCACCCGTTAAGAGTGTTCTCAGCCATATAAGTTAACATATAATTGTCTAAATAGAGAAAAACCTAAATTATTTTTGTACATTTATTTTACTTCAATCAATTTCAATTTTATCTACAGAGTTAGATTTTAATGTAGTTAATTTTGAAGGTAATGAATTCAAAATAATTGACAGAAATAATTTAAAAAAATAAGGTAAAACAGATAAATATACAGTGACCTCTCGGTTATTTAAAGTTATCAGCTTTTATGACCCAGTTAGATATATATTTGATTTTCGATCCAACGTTTCCTGGTTCGATTAAAGGTGAAGATACAGTTTTGATTTTTACTGTCAATATTGTGAGACGATAAATATCCCAAAAAAAATTACCAAAAATAAAAAAAAATATCGAAATCATCGAAACAACACGGTAAAAAGTTATTGCTGAACATAATAATAATAATAAATGAGTTCTTTATTTCTTTTAAACACAATAAAAAACATCGTGATTAGAAAAAGATTAAAAAAAAATAACATCTAAAAATAATATATCAAAACAACAGTAAAAAAGATATAAATATCATATTATTAAATAAAAAAAATAGTAATAAATAAATATGACAACTTCTATTTGTATTAAAAATATATAGGTATTAAAAAAAATCACGTAGTATTGATAAACTTCCCCGTTTTTGAAAGTCGGATGAAAATATAAAAGAAAAAATAGTAAAAAGTTATACACCTTTTAAATGTGTATATTACTAACTAGAAAAATAAATTAACTAAATAATTCGTGAAATTGAAAATCATATAATTTAGTTAACCTCATTTTTTTATTATTTAACGTTGTTTCAGTTATTGTTATTGTTACATAAAATTGTTACATATTTAGTGATTCTATTGAATTATTATAGTTACATGAGGTCAGTACTTATGCAGTGAACCTATTATAGTGTTGTTACCTACATAATCTATAGTTATACTAAACCTACCTACCTACATGAATGGACGTGTTGCAACTACTGTTAACAATGGATCTAAAGAATGATAATATTTCTGCAACAATACCACACTTTTATCTATTTGTTGAATAATATACTTGTGTTGACAGAGTATAGTGTTGGGCAAAATTGTTGACGGTCATGAGTCTTGTCTCAACGTTTATAAAGCTCAAATAAGTGTAATTATAAATGATAATATTAAATACTTACACTGAGTACCCTTGACTATCAACGCGTTTCGCTCATTTGAATATTTTCGGAATGGTCCTGAATGAAAATTGAAACAAAACTCAACCCTTATTTATGTATTTATTTTATTTAGCTTCTCCGCCAACTAACAGGTACTATGTCAAATAATTATTTAACACGCACCCAATAACAATTTGCCACATTCTGGAGACTTACGATATTAATCGTCTCAGAGATCCTGAATAAAAACAGAATTAAAAACTGTGTCTCTACAGTGAATCAAACCCGGGACCCTTGGATAAGCAGTTAAAAACCCAACCAACTGAGCCACGAAGGCCGACAATACATGCAGTTATCAAAGGGATTTTAATTTTTGTAAAAAAAAAAACATTTTACTGCTATATAAATGTGTCATTAATGTGTTTGGGATACCCTCTCATTTTGTTTACCAATCCCCTGGCCAATAGAAGTAACGTCCTAAGTAACTCTATATATTCCATACTGTTCTTCCCCCACCACCACCCGTTCTGCTTATGGGGACTAAAAACGGCCCCTTGCAAAACTCTGAAAGAACACATAAGAACGTAAGAAGAGTCCGGAGAACTCTTAAACCTTGCAGACACTGCACTTAGAGTGCCAAAGAGAGCAGATTATAAGGGAGCAGTAGGTCCGTTGTGCACTGAAAGTGAAGATATTAGTTCACCGTATTTTTGACAAAAAGTCTTGAATGCTCTGAAGTTGCTCTTCGTGGCTACAAGGTCCGCATGTCCAATGGGGCCAAAGGAATTCCCTCGAACATCGTTGTAGAGTTCTCGTCGGAATGTTGACACGGAGAAGTTAGTGCATTCCCATAGGATATGCTCAGAAGTCTGATCAGAGTTACCACAAAGCTGACATGAGGAGGAATCGGATAAGTGAAAACGAAAAAGGTAACTTTTGAAACTGCCGTGTCCAGTTAGGAATTGCGTTGTCCAATAATCAGGAATAATCCAAGATGATGAAATACGGGTCCTCACATCAGGAAGAAATAAGAATGTCAGTCTGCCCACGGAAGAAGACGTCCAGCGATTTTGCCAAGCGTCTAGAAGTGAATTTTGAGTTAAGTTTTCAATCACTCCACGAAAGGTGGGTAAATTCACGGGTGTGAGAGATACTCCACCCAAAATTGAGCTTCGACCCCTATACAGGTTGTATATTGAAGCTCGTCGTTGTGTTTCTAGATCAAGAGGAGCCACACCTGTAAGAACAGGAAGTGTGTCAGTTGCGCAGGTTCTGTAAGCCTTAGCTAAAGCCAGAAGGGCGAAGCGCTGTCCAGAAAGCAGCAGACGTCTGATGTATTGGGTTTCACAACGGTGAGCCCAACAAGGGGCGGCGTAACACATAATCCCCAGGAAGGTAGCATTGTAAAACAGTTTTGCTACTGGATATTTAAGGCCCCAACTAACTCGAGCTAGGCGTGAAATCTTTTGGAAGGCTGCTTTAGCATTATCGGATATAGCACGAACATGGTATTGAAAGGTTAAGCCTCTATCGAGTGTAACACCTAACACTCTAACTCTGTCCTTAAATATTACACGCGTATTTAGAAATTTTATGAAAGGAGGACTTT
The DNA here is from genome assembly GCA_963576475.1 of Molanna angustata. NCBI lineage: Eukaryota > Metazoa > Arthropoda > Insecta > Trichoptera > Molannidae > Molanna > Molanna angustata. The sequence continues at coordinate 33,883,587 of OY754975.1, read as the reverse complement.
TCATTATGCCTTTTAACACTAAACCATAAGTTTTTTTGGGTGCGAAATTGAGTCTGTGGCTTACACCCCAGTCTGCAACAGTAGAGAGTATCTGAGTGGCTGAACGCTCAATAAGTGCTCGTGAGTCACCTCGAATAAGGATTGTGGCATCGTCGGCATATGCCAAAATGCTGCAGCCCGTAGGAGTTGAAAGTGAGAGAAGATCGTCAAACAAAATGTTCCATAATAGTGGACCCAGAACAGAACCCTGAGGGCACCCGATGCTGATAGATCGCCTGTGCAATACTCGTCCCCCGGGCATGGCCACATGCCTGTTGGTAAAATAACTCTTCACAATTTTGTATATATTACAGGGAACCTTTCGGTCTCTGAGTTTTTTGAGGATTAAAGGCCACCAGGCATTGTCAAATGCTCCCGCAATATCAAGGGATATTGATATCACATATTTACCGTCTGTAGTGTTGACAAAATCTGAAATAGCCAGGATAGCATCAACCGTTGATTTCCCAGCGCGGAAACCGAACTGACGATCGGACAGAGGGTGCGTACTAGAAAGATGAACTTCTAAGCGTCGACAAATAAGTTTTTCTAAGACCTTACCCAATATAGGTAATAAAGTAATAGGTCTATAAGATTTTGGGTCAGAAGGATCTAGATCGCTACGCTTGGGAATAACTGTCATCAATCCAGTTTTCCAACAATCCGGAAAGTAGCCTTCTTGCAAGCAATTGTTGTATAATGTCGTTATTTCGCAGCGAGCTATATGCCAGCACCTTTGTATAAGAGCTGCGTCAATGCGGTCAATTCCAGGCGATTTGTTTTGACTAAGATTTTTAATGATAAAATCAAGTTCATCAAAGTTGGTTAGGGTCGATATGGAAGTTTGTGGGATATTGGATTGGTGGTTACGGATTTGAGAATGAAGGGAAGTATCAGATGAAATGTCATCAGAAGCAATAAGTATGTCGAGTAGCGTACTCGTCGTCGAATCAGAGTCTTTGGTGAGAATCCCAGTTCGTGGATCACGGATACACGAGACTGACGCATTTGGATCTTTTGTCATCGAGGCAAATCTAAAAACAGCACCCCAAGGATCAGAGGTTGAAACCTCAGAAACCAAGCGGCGCCATGCTTCAGACCTGGCACGAACAATTTCACGTTTGTAAATATTATTGGAGCGTCTGTACTCACGTTGAAGTACGGTTATAAAGTCAATTGAACCTCCTCGACGACGAGCCACTCTCAAGGCGCGGTGAGCACGGGTCGAAGACCGTTTTAAGATGTCTAAGCCAGGATGCCACCATTCATTAGGAGACACATAACTAGGAGAAGTTCTACCGATCGCCTTCTCGGCACTATTAATTATGTTTTGCGTTATGAATGAGGCCATATCCATAGTAGAATAAGATCTGCACGATAAGCGATCCATTGAGCATTCAAAGTCCCGGTCAAAGTCAGACCAACGCCACCTGTCACATCTAGTTCGAAATCTTCTTGGAAGGGGTTTCGCTAAAGGAATTGAGGGTACATTTGAGATGATTTGAAACAAGATAAGGTTGTGGTCACTGCACGAGGCATCCTCGTCCACAGTCCAATTCCTTACTCTAGGGCTAATCTGAGCTGTAGCTAAGGTGACATCTATATGACTTGAACCCATATGATTGGAGAAGGTGGGTGCACTGAATGGATTGTTCAGCACAGTTAAGTTGTGGCGAGAGATAAAATCTTCGCAGTTTACACCTCTGGTGAATTTTCGGGATCCGAAAGTGGTAGAATTACACCATAGTATAGATTCGGCATAAAAATCACCTCCAATAATCAATGATGCGTTACCAAGTTGACCCAGTATAACATCTAATTGATCCAAAAAGCGGAATACGGATTCACTATACTGAAAATATGCGGAAATTATGTAAAAAGAATCATTTGGAGAGGAAATCTCGACTACAACCAAATGACTAGAAGATAAGTGATCCAGGCATATAAAATTGATGTTGGGATTGTAAAAAGCTATACAACTCATTGGAGGATTTGTTATTGTACAGCTCGAGGCCATAGCAACTCGAACACCTGGTCCGAATGACACAACTCCATCTCGCGAGTATGGCTCTTGAATTAAACAAATATCAATGTTCATGCGGTGAGCAGACTGACTAAGTTCAGCTGAAGCTGATTGATATATTCCATACTATGTAAATAGTAAATACCATACATTTCTCCTACTATAAAAGTGAAATCGGCATTGGTACAGTAGGCGTCCTAGGAAAATATACTTATAATTTTATATATTTTTTACAAAGAATTGCTTTACGCTTCCTCAGATTCCAGATTAAAACTGATTTTTTACAACCAAAATCAAGATTATATTGGTCTTGTGTTTGCACATCACTAACTGTACCTACATGTTATATTGTTTCAATTATATGTTTATTTATCTCAAATATATCTGATCTATCCACGGACAATGGATTTCGACAATTTGATTCATAAAACCCTTAATGACTCTGAAACCTAATTTTTATAATCTCTCCGGATTTGGAAACAAATACATTATTTTCTTATTCAAACATTACGATGCTTCTTTCAATTTTAATTTGTCGATTTCATATGTGTACGTGCAGGTAGCATTTGATCTTAGCACCAAAAAATATTTTAAAAAATGAGAACGAGTGGCTTATGACTTACATTCAATATACAACATATTTAAAGCACATTTTTATTTGCTTGAAGCTTGGCAATCTCTACGTGTTACGTCATACACACAAAAACATCTCAACGAAACTCATAGTGTGCACTCTCTACATGACACATTTAATTGAAAAATAAAAAATAAAAAATTTGAAAGCAATTAATTTATTTTATTTTTATTTCATTATTTTAACTATGGCGCATGTTACATGTATGTACAAAGCAAAATTACATAAACACTAAAATTCCCACAAAGGCATTGTCTGTGTGTGGGTATACAATATATAAAAATAAACATTTTTATATCTACCTAAATATATACAACATAAAAAAATAAATATTTATGATTACACTCAATACATACATACATTCCATCACGCCATATCCCTTACGGGGTAAGCAGAGAGAACCGAGCGCCATACTCCTCTATTTTTGCACACATTCCTAGCTTTCTTTACATCCATGCATCGTCTCATACATGCTCGTCGATTATTCAAGCTTCTTATATTTCGTTCTTTCAAAATATCATTCACATGGTCATGCCATCCCCTTCTGGAGCGGCCCCTGCTATTCGCTCCATCTCTTACACCCATGTAAATTTTTTTGGTCTGTCGTTCATCATTCATTCTTTCAATATGTCCAAACCACCTCAAGGAATTCACTTTCATTTTCTTTATAATACTCTTCTTCATCTTGCATTCCCTCCTTATGTCCCCATTTTTTATTCTATCATATATCGTTCTATTACATACTCTTCTTAGTGATCTCATTTCCACAACATTTATTCTTCTTTCATTCTACTTGATGTATGCTAGTGAAACATGGACGTGGCACTTAATATGAACAAATATAATATTTAAATATATATTATATTTGTTCATATTAAGTGCCTATAGCAAATTAGTAACTATTAACTATTGTAATATTGTAATTAAAGCAGAATAATTAAAAAAAAAAAATATTCTTCATAACTCTTCTAATAGCAGTGAAAAGTAAAAATGAAATTTTGATATTTATTTGATCGTGTGATATATTTTACGTAATTTATCATAACACGGTCATAAATATATATTCCTTACTTCTATTATCAATGAATCGCTATTTATTATATATGTGTGAACAACAACGTAATAATAATTATCAGTTCTGTAATATTAGGTATATTATGACGTCTAATATTGACTCAGCAGTGTGGATGTGTCCAATCCACTCTGACTCTAATAAAGGAATTTCCCACTCCGATTCGAGTGCTATTCAATAAACACTGAACGTACATTTCATTTATGCACTTGATTGTATGTAAATACTTACACTTTGTTTAACGTCAGCAAAAAAAAAGTTTATACTGGTTAAAATAATAAACTAAAATAACATAATATGTAACATCAACTTATTTAATTATTATAAACGAAATATTTTTTTTTAGTTTTATCGTTTACAACAGTAGACGATAATAATAAATTAAATTAGAATATTATTTATAAAAATAAAAAAAACACACGGTATAGATCGTGTCTCTGAAGATGATTACTGTGTCTAGCGAAAGCGAAACTAATAAATTTTATGTTCGTGGATAGGAATAGGTATGTTTTTATTTTTATAAATATTTTTTTTAGTAAAATACACAATTTTTTTGTATTATTAGTTAACTTAAATAATAATAAGTTAATAAAGAATGAACAAAAGAAACCAGTTATTACTAGACGGGAATCGTGTTATATTAATATATTGTTACCTTAATTTTTTTACCTGTGTACAATAATGCATATGGCATGAGAACATGGGAATATCTCCTTCCAAAAATACTAAATGATATGGATGGCGAGCTCTTGCATATATACACTACATACCCAAAATATTTTACCCACTTGAAAAGGTACATGATGAGGTCCGATGACGACAGCTATGTGCACTAAGATCATGCTTTTTGAGTTGCTCGGCTGTCGTAAGTTGGAACCTGCATCGTAATATGTATTTTAAAATTACTAACTACTGAACTCATCAACCTCAGATAAACCCTGAGGGTTTCAATGGTTGACTATATGTTATATTAAAAATGTCATTATATCATAAAAAATAATAAAAAAAAACTTTTGAAAGGAAGCATGACACAAGCGTGTATTCCCACCTCACTGTTGAACTATGTCGGATAGTTTTTTTGCCTGTTGTATTTTCGATTACCCGGCTCCTCTGTGGCACCCGAAAGCGATGATAATAGAAAAGTGGAAGCACAATTCTAAGCCGGTGCCTATCAGCAATATTCAAACATGAATGTATTTTATGATGATGTCCACATATGAAAGTTTATTTATCATCAATTACTTAAAGTATACATCATATTGTATTTTCCAACTGTCGATTCGTTCATGAGAATTCAATTCTCTGAATGAATCGACATTATTAAGCCAAGATGCGTGTACGAAGGAACATTTTGTATGGCGTAGTGGACTTTTTGCATGCTAATAACACCAACTAGAGGTCTCGCAGCATATATGTTCCAATACATGGATTTACTCAGAATTCGGAGTAGAACATTTTATGTAAGTTTTGTGTGTGTGTATGTGTATGTATCTGTGTGTCCGTCCCCCCTTATAACTTTTGATCCGTTCAATTTACAGAGCCCAAATTTTCAGAATATTTAAACAGTTATAGGCCTACAAAACTTTTATACTCAGAATTGTGAATTTTTGTTTCAGTCAGGGGTTATCAACTTTTGAAATTTTGGTTTATTTTTCCATATATCTCAGAAACCATAAAACCATAATTGGTATAAACATAGACAAATAAAAAATATCAAACCAGAGTTTCTGAAACATTTTTTATAAGGAAAAATATTATTTTATGATAAATTTATGAGTTTAACTGCCTATACTCATTTCCATTTTTTTAAAAAATATCGAAAAAAGCCGAAACACCCCAACTAGATAATTTAATTTTCTATAAAAAATATTAACATTGTATTAGCACATCTCAAATTTTTATTAACAATTTTTATAAAAATTGAATTTAGTGACGACATTGCTTCATACAATTTGTATGGCAGTAACCTACACACAATATCTAAGAAGACTTAATAGTTTGATACTAATCTCCAAACATTCATACATACCATAAAAGTTGCTGTTTTCATATTCTGGGTAGGATCAAAGGACTGACCTCCATACTATCCTATCTTGACATACATACCTAGGTACATGTGTTGTATAGAAAACCAAATATCTTAAAATATTAAATAATTTGTATTTATGGGTTTATAGTTTGGTACTTATTCTTCAACTTATACGTACTATCGCTATCGAAAGTTGGATCTCATGTGTTACATGAAACTAGTTGTATTAAATTCAGAATATACAGGTCGTTATGTCATCATATATTTCGGGGCTGTGTGCCAAACGTGTGCCCGACCAGATGTTTTTATTTTGCAGGGATCAAAATAACTCTTATGTCAAAAATAACCATTCACATTAGATACAGCTGACCGTCAAAATGATTTATTTATATTTGTATTTGGTTAGGTGATGACCGAAACATAATTGCACATATTACATTAAATTTTGACAGTTCAAAATATTTATTTATTTATTTTTATACGTGGCAACTTAACTGTTGAACCAACAAGAGGTACATTTCTTCGAAATAATAATGCTAGTTTGTTTTATGCACATTGAATATACACTTCTTTGCCATTACTCATACATAACTAATACCTACAATATAAGTTATATTATTTATAAATAACTAGTAAAACCCGGCAGACGTTGTCCTGCCTGTTTAATCATTAACCTCCAAATATGGTTGTGGAAATATACAAATGGTGGATCGGTATGTCCTTTTTATTATTTAACATTTATATCTAGATTCGCTAATTATAATTCCGTATTTTTTCCTTTCCATCCCCTCAGTCCCTTCCGTCCCTATTCATTCATTCAGTTATAATTTTATTTAATTATGCAAACAAATATACTTGAACCTTCACCAGTTTACCAGTTTTATATAATATATAGGTACATCGCGAACATACAAACAAACAAATATACGTACATCCATTTTTATATATAAAGATATAGGTACCATTTTATATATGGGTATATAAGATTTTTTTCTTACTATTTTTGATTAATGTATTTATTTCTTTATTCATTTATTTACTTGTTCGATCATTGATTTATTTATATGGTATTTTTCTTTTAATTTTTCGTTATTTATTTATTTGATCTTGATTTATTTATATGTGATTTATTTTTATTTAAATTTTTCTTGCTATACCAAATAGATAATTTTTCAATCCATAATATTAAATGACAATCCCAAATATGTATATTTTTTAAAATTCTTGTGTTAGATATTAAATAAATAAATAAATTTAATTCTTAAAACTTCTCTTGTGCGCGCTGAACAAACCCACTAAGTTTCATTTCGATACAAATCTTTTTTTTTTTTCAATTTTTTTTTGTGAGATATCGAATAAATAAATAAATAAATTATAATGCATAAACCTTCTCCTGAATGAGCTGAAAAAATTTACAAAGTTTCATCTCAATCGGATGGTTGGTTTAGGAGTTCATCGCGAACATACAAACAAACAAATATACGTACATCCATTTTTATATATATAGATATAGTAACTGACCACAATTAAAGATGCTTCTTATCTTTATCTCTGTCGGCCTTCCTCGTTCAGTTGGTTAGGTATCTGAATGCTGATCCTATGGTCCCGGGTCCGATTCCCGGTGGAGACCCAGTTTTAAATTTTGTTTTCAGTCTGGATCGGTGAGACGATTAATATAGTTAGTCTCCAGAATGTGGCAACTTGTTATTGGGTGCGTGTTAAATGAATATTTGACATTGTTCCTGTTAATTGCCCGAGAAGTAATATAAAATAAAATAAAAATATAAATAATTCTACTGTATGTGTGCATGTATGTCACTGAACTCCTAAACGGCGGGACCGATTTCGATGATTTTTTGTATGTGTTTTTTGTGAGTGGGTCAGAATGTACTCACTGTGCATGTGAGGGACATGCCCTTTTCATAATTTCGTTAATTTTATTTTATTTAGAGTACACAAACAATGACTGGACAAATAAACTGGTGATACACCTTTTATAAAGTATTCAATTTTCCATACAAAATTTGAATACTTTATAAAAGGACTTGTTAGTGAGGAGTTTAGCGTTGGCCACAACCCACTCGTTTTTTTTTTCTCTTCACCCGTTAAGAGTGTTCTTAGCCACATAAGTAAACATATTAAATTGTCTAAATAGAGAGAAACCTAAATTATTTTTGTATATTTATTTTACTTCAATCAATTTCTATTTTATGTACAGAGTTAGATTTTAATGTCATTAAATTTGATGAATTTTTTGATCAAAATATTCACTTGCCTTTAATTGTAGCTCAACAATGTCCTCAGGTCACATTTGTTGGCATTGGAACCCCAATCTCTGTGAGGTCGGTAAAAAAGGATGGATACCTATCGTTTATGGGGCATTCAAGAAATAAATGATCCAGTGTCTCATCGTCATCACTTTCATACACTCGCAGAGACTGCTATTTTTTTTAAATGCTCTCTGGTACGTGTTTAATTTGTTGAATTTGTTTTGATATTAGGTTGTTTAGGTTTATATGACCCCTTAAAAAGCATGTTCCAAAAATAAACCCTATAATAAATGTACCTTTCGTGGGTTTCGTGTTGTTAAATCATCAATAAGTTAGTTTAGCGAGGGACATTTACTCTATTCTCTTTAGCTTTCATGCCATTTTCCTTGGTCGATTGCCTAATTGGTTGACTATAGTCTATTTATATATACGTATGACTGTAAGGCGAAACCCCGAGGCTGGCTATAAACAATGTCATATATTCTACCTAATATTTTTCACCCAATTTCAAAGTTTGTTCGTTAACACAACCTTGAAAACAGTATACTATTTCTTGTGGGTCTTGTTACTCTGATAACTCCTCTCTGTAAACATACATTGCTCGCTTCATTAACGTCCATGCATCGTCTCATACATGCTCTGATGTTGTTCTTACTTCTAACGTCTCCATCTTTCTAAATTCTATTTATGTGATCGTGCCGACTTTTCTTCGACCGACCTCTCTTTTTCCAGCCTTATTTTCCGACTGTTGATCCAAGTCCAAGGCTCGACACCCGGTGGAGACATAGTTTTTAATTGTCTTTTCAGTCTGGATCTGTGAGACGAAGACATTGTTATTGGGTGCGTGTTAAATTAAAATTTGACAAAGTACCTTTTTGTTTCCCGAGAAGCTATAAAATATAAAATAAAATTATAAATATATATATATATATTTTTTTGATATATAAAAACAGTTTCAATCCACAATGATTATTAACTTTATTAGCTTAAACTTTTTCGCTAAACATTGCCAGCATCTTCATTGGGACATTTTCTACAAGTATATTTTTATAAATCATTTTTAATTTTCATTTATTTATTTATCTTTTTGTACGTAATATAAACAAATATATAGTGGACTGGTGAGTTTATTTCGTGGACTGGTGAGTTTATTTCGTGGACTGGTGAGTTTATTTCGTGGACTGGTGAGTTTATTTCGTGGACTGGTGAGTTTATTTCGTGGACTGGTGAGTTTATTTCGTGGACTGGTGAGTTTATTTCGTGGACTGGTGAGTTTATTTCGTGGACTGGTGAGTTTATTTCGTGGACTGGTGAGTTTATTGACATTATTATTTTTTTTTCCAGCCAACCATATTACAAAAAAGACAACATAGTTTTACATAATACATCAAAAAGATTTATAGCGAGAATATTTAAAAAAAAACACACATTCCACTAAGATGACTTAAATAGTTCATAACAAAAAAAATATATTGGGATAGGACGAGGGCAAGAATACATTTTTAAGTAGGTATATTTTATTTTCCTAAATTGTCAACGTTATATGAAGGCATGCTTCACTTTATTAAAGAAAAATAAAACTAACCCACAATAAAAAAGTACGATCTTCACCCTTTCGGCTAAAACTTTATATTATTTTTAAACAGCTGTACTGTAGGTTTTTACATTACTTAAAAACACCTGTATCGACGTAATTGCAAAATGTACCGAATTTCAGTATATAAGAAAAAGCAGAGTTTCTATGTTTACCAGTTGATAAGGGCCTAATAAGCTGAAACGGTCGTCCTGAATTCAGGAAAAAAAAATATTTGTAGACCAAATCATTTGTTTGATTTAAAATACTTATTATTATGGAATTCTACATAGTCAACACCGTCAGTATTGATAAAATTAAAAAATCAAAAAAACAGTATTTATTCATTAAAGTATTTTCCATAGATTTTTATTATAATATACTAGATGTCGTAGTTAGCAAATTTTGTATGTATCGAAGTGAGGCATTTTTCCGGGAGATTTTTGACGTTTTGTTTGGCAGACCTCATCGTTTTTCTATAGAGAATAATGACTAAATGTGAATTGTTTTCGGATTTATTTGTCGAAAAAAAAAACACTTTGTTCATTAAGATTTCGAGAACAGTTATCTAGGATGTGTTGAAATGTAAAGAAAACTGCATTTGTTGCCAACCAAAACGTCTTTTCATCCGTTGTTTTGTTTTAGTGATGGACCGCTCTTAATAAAATACGCTAGCGTAGTGTTGCCATCACACAGAATTCAAACACAACAAATCGATTTACATAATTAAAAAACAAATCAAGGTATATTTATGATAAAAAACATATAATATATATTTTCTTTTGACAGGTTAGGTTTACGATTTAAGCTTTGTACATAGTTATATCTCAGTAATGCAATTTTATTTATTTATTTACTTCTTTCTGTACATATATTATGTACACTTACTTTGAAATATTTGATTGTTAAAAAATTGAGAATCACTATTCGGATATCCTTCCTTCAAAATCTAATGGGGTCTAAGCGAGTATTAGATATACATATTTGCAAAATTTGAAAATAATCGAATGAGTAATTTAGTCTAAAATTGATCAAGTACAATGAACACGCCGTACATAGCACACAGTACATGGTACACAGCACACACACAGACACATTGTGATGAAACGTTCAGAATACAATCTCAGAATGATACTAGTTGATAATCTGCAATAAAAACATAACTCCCCCTGGGATAGTGAGGAGTAAAAATATGTGGCATTGTTTTCTATCAATAAAATCAATAAAACCTTAACCATATCAATAAAATATAACATCTTTGTTCTAACAGTTTCAATTATCGCGTAAACGAAAACTGTCATAAAAAACTGTTTTTTAAATCCTAAGTATTTATTTTGATGTGGGATCAGAATGGTGCTTCCATTGTTTTCTATTATCGTTGTCCCGAAAGAGCCGAGTAAATTTATTTATTTACTTTTTGTAGGTAGGTACATAATATAAATATAATGCACACTGGCGGGCTTATTGCCATTAGGCAATTTCTTCCAACCAATCACTAATACCACTACCAAAGTACCACTTAGAAATACCACAATTAGAAATATTTTTCACTTAAAATTCTTTAATACGAATATCGGTTATTTCTCTCCAATTCCTCGCTTAATCAGAATATACAACTCAGTTCATCAAATTAATTATATTGACATATTCTCAAACTCCAAATTAACTTTCAAAAAACACATAATATCCCAGTTCGTAACCTCTTAATTTATGTATAACTTCTCTGTTCATATTCTCATGTTTCAAGTTTCATTTGTTTAATCTTTAAATCTACAACTCTAAACTTACTATGTAACATCCACCCGCAACATAATAATTATATACATGTAAAATAGACACTGCACCTTCCGTACACTGCATAGTGTAGTGTAGGTAGGAAATTTATATACAGCTACAAACAATTCTTATTATGATAATATATGTACTTACCATATATAATCTATTATGCGCAGAAATATTTGGGCATTCATGCCTGTGTCTGTGCTTAATTAAATAAAATAAAAAATAAAATAAAATAATCAAAAATACAACAGGCATAACATCTCAATGAGGTTCACCTCCCATTATGAATTTTGCCTTTTAGGTGAGACAAGATTGATGTGTGGGGATACGATTATTTGTCGTGCTTTATCAAGTTTTTGCACACCCGCACATATTATGTCACTCGTTACGCCACATTGTGGAATATTCCGTGATGATATGAATAAATGAATGAATGAATGGAAGTATTTATTTAATGTAATTTTAAAACTTCCGTGAATATTTCTCGTGTTGCAACTAATTTAAAACGAGTAAGTTGTGGCCAACACTAAACTCTCCACACCATAGTAATTGTTCATTTTTTGTTCTTGATTTTTATGAAGTACATTTCTATTATATACTTAAACATATATAAGATTCCCAGAGGACAAAAGTTTTCACAATACACCATACACACAAAAACATTGTCACGGCAATTGTATTGTATTCATTCTCTACTTGATACCTGTTGAGAAATTTTAAGTAAAATTGCATTACTAGCAAGATGAGCAAGTATGAGACAGTGTATCAATGTTGATGAGGCGATTATGTGTCAAGATAGAAGAATGCGGTGTTCGGTTCTCCCTGCCTACCCCTTAAGGAAGATAGAAGTGGAGAGTAAAAAATACACTTGTCTATAGAGACACATACAATATTAATATGAAGTTGATCACTCAATTTTTCCATACAGAAGCTATTTTACTTCTGTTATATACATTTTTCATATTAAGAGGGTGACTGCTGCCAACGTACCTATTTTTTTCAATTTGATATACCATCATTATTACTAAACGAATCATTTTGAAAAAAATAACCTAGTTAGTTTGAATATTAATAAAGAGAAATATACCTTAACTTTTTGATTATGTTCTGTATATTTTCTTATAGGAAAATAATAAACATACCCCGATTTTAGACATTTACCTTAAATTTCTAAAAAAATATATGGTATAGAGCAATATTTTTTTTATAAATTAAAGAAGAACAAAATACCTGGAAAACTATGATATGACGTTGCATTAACGCATCAGGTTAAGTAAATAAACCTAAAAACTTTTATTACGCAATGGCGCTGAATGGAAAATAAATGTTTTTTAGGTTTATTTACTAAACCTGAAGCATTAATGCAACGTCACATCATATTTTTCTAGATATTTTTGTCTTCTTTAATTTAAAAAAAAATATATTACTCTACGCCTTATAGTTTATTAAAAATATATGATAAACGTTGAAAATCGGGGTATGCCATTATTTTTCTACAAGAATTTATACAGAACATTATCAAAAAGTTAAGGTATATTTTTGTTTATTAATATCCAAACTATCTAAATTATTTTTTTCAAAACGATTTGATAAGAAATAATGATGGTATATCAAATTGAAAAATAAGTACGTTGGCAACAGTCCCCCCCTTAAATATGAAATTTATTTCACATTGATATGGTAGACTATAAATTTTTTCTTTAAATTTTGACATATTTGAATGCATTTTTGATGAGTGTATTTTTATTGTATCAAATTTATAAACAGTATAAAAATACCTCGATTTTCCAGACCGTGAGAGCATTTTGAAAATTTGGACAGATGAAATCATAGAGAAGAAATTAACGGATATATATGGAAAACTAATTAGCTCTAAGTTTATGGACTTTACATATAATATTATGATATAAATAAGAAGTCAATCGGACTTTTATTTTAGGCTGTAGAGAGGACACAAAAAAACAAGGTAAATAATGAATTCATAAAGAAGAAATTAAAAGTTGTCCATGGAAAACTAATCAGCCCTAGGTCTACGCACTTTACGCATATGATGTAAATATGAAGTCGATCGGACTTATAGTTTGGGCTGTAGAGAGGACACAAAAATGATAATACATACGGCGTACGCCATACATACAAACACATAACGACGAAATTCACAGTGTGCACTCTCTACATGATACCCGTTGAGAAATTGATGTAAAAAATACGCTTAAAAATTGTGAAATCATGACTCTCCACTATTTCATAGTGTGGAGAGTAAAAATAGTCACTCGGTATAATATTGATTTTCTGCCCGGCAATAATTTATTTGTTGTATATCATTGACTATTGATGCACACTCATTAGAGGTAAATACTAGCTGACAGTTGAATGCCGCTCCAGACCAGGACAGTCTCAATGTAAAGATAGCTTTTGTGTGCTGCACAAGAGTACACTATAACGCAAAAAAATGAAACCCGTAGTCTCAGGATGTCATGTTTTTTTATTCATACACATTTGCCAACTTTATTGAGAATCTGAAATTTTATGTCAGTTGATATCTTAAATCTTTTTTGAGATGTGAGTTTTCAAAATTTGTAAAGAAAATATTTTTTGTTTCCGAGCTTTTAGCCGGAGACACATGGTTTTAGGACAAATTTTGAACATCTCAATAGGAGAACCAGTAACTCAAGGCACATACATGGCTCACGACCTGTCATGGGCTGGTATACGTGACATGGTGTAGACTGGATTTCATGACCTGAATAAATTGAGATATATTGACCCTATAATATTTTTATACTGTCAGAAATTATCCTTATGGTTGGGTGAAGGTAATGCCACATAAGCTAAAGACAAGGAGAAGAAGAAGAATACATTAAGAGGGCATACGACGCTAAAAATAATATATTGACAATGTTATGTGACTGATGATTTGATTTTTTTTTTTTTTTTGTAAGGCAACATTAAGATAGAGTGATAGAAAGGCAATCGTGGTATCACTGGATTCATGAATCCAGGGCCCACGAGCACAGGCGACTAGAGTACCAGCCAGAATTGGCGAGTCACACGCGCTTGCGACCACATATTCCCCTTTATGACTTGAGTCACGTTCATCACTCATCCACCAATCTCCGACTGATACTACACTCCCCCTGCGCAACCAAATACAATAGGATGCGGATAATGCTGCTTTTACCACCCTATCCAAAAGTTATTTTATTTTACCTCTTGGGAGACCCAGGTCTTTAAAGTAGGAATATAAAGATTATGCGGGCAGGCCTCTCGCCCTCACCTCTACAGCATATATATTCGTGCTTAAGGGGCCATATAATCCTAAACACCCCAATTTCAAATCAAATTCCTCAAATATGTTAAACAGTGTGTTTCTAGAAAAAATAATTAAGTGTTTTCAACATTTCTCTAGTGAATGTTCGTTACAAAATTTAAAAATTCAGCCTAAATTCCCCTTAAAACAAATATTAAAAGTATCCTATTTTAGAGCATTTTTTTAAATTACTCCATAACTGTGTATCGTAGAGAGATAAATCTTTTATATGCTTTAAGAGTGCATAAAATCAAAGTGAATGACCAATAAAGTTTTTTCATTTCAAGTAAGGTTTGTTCTTAAAATGCAAAAAATCAACAAATTTTTGGTTTCCGATAATTTAAATCACGTATAAACCTTTTTTAACGCACGCGATAGTTACCCTAACTAACGCGCACCTTCATAGTGCATTAGGCGGTTTTAATATATCATGTTTTCAGTCACTAGATTTAGCTTTATATGTCCTCTTAAGCCATTTTGAACTGTTTTATCTATCAGTTTCATTGTTCTTGTTTAGTATATATTGGTGGACTTTTGGAATATTTGTGTCCCATGGAACAGTCAGCTCCACATAAATAACTCTTTTCAATGAAAGAGAGTAAATTGTCAAGTCAGGCATAAGAGACGAGATGCACATATCCTTTGGAAAGTTATATCTCTTTGGTTCTCGTATCCATTAGGATATTCCAGTCATCTGACTTCCCAATTGTTGATATTAATTTCTTTGTTGTAGGTCTGACTTTTTGTCCCGTTTTACAAATGTTTATAAATAAATGAATACAACCAAAAATCTAATTTACATATATTACTACGAGAATTATTTAAAAAATATATTTTATTTTTTATTGTTGCAGTTGTTTTCCTTGTTTCGCTTCTGTATTTTGAGCTGCCTCTCGTCTTTCAATCAACGGCAGACCAGAATAGAAATGTTGTTTTAATTAATTGAACAAACTATTTATGGCATACGTTTGTTTTATCAACTTTGATTTTGGGGTCAATTTTATAAATACAACAGATCAACTACTGAGATTTGTAATGCATACAACATATTTAGGTACTATATTATTTATTTATTTGTCTAAACGACTAGAACCTTTTTTTACAATGAAAAACGATTATGCACAGTAGTTACACAGTATTAAAAATTAAGTCTGCCTTCGTGGCTCAGTGGGTTAGGTGACTGCTGATCCAAAAATTCCGAGTTCGATTCCCGTTGGATACAGCTTTTATTGTGTTTCAGTCTGGATCTGTGAAACGATTAATATCGGAAGAATGTGGCAACCTGTTATTGGGTGCGTGTTAAATTAATATTTGAAATAGTACCTGTTAGTTACCCGAGAAGTAATCCAACTGACGATTTGTTCAAGAGAATTTTTTACTCTCAACATATCGACAAAGTATCGATCCAAGATAAGCGAGATCTTTATGTAAAATAACTAATTTGTTTGACTACTTTTCACTCTTAAAATGCACAACTATCGATAGTAAAAGATTTTTCGTCATCTTTTCCAAGATTTAACAATATACATACATGCAGATCAAAATCAAATTTGATTTGGTATAGATGAGAGTTGTCTTAAAACACCGCTGAAATACATTGGACAGGCGTGCAAGCCTTGTGTATAAGAAATACACAGTCGTTAACCGACTGATCTGCTACACAGCGTTTATAAGTAACGTTTAAATAAAATGTTGTAATAAGTAATAAGTAGCTAAAGTTCAAACCCGTGTAAGGTGCTAAACGGTCGTGTAATTTTTACAACACGTTTATAAGTCCCGTTCCACCTCACTCTGTTTACCAATCCCATAAAATCGTTGCTTATGTCAACTCTGTATATTCCTTACTCTGTGTGATAATGTAGTACTTACAGCCAGTTTCATAAATAGCAGCAAACGGATCCTTTAGTTAAAGGTTCTTTAAAAATTTAAAGTCGCCTTTAAGTCGTTGCGTTTCATAAATAATAATGCCGCGTACTTTAGTAAAAGGCAGAAATGTCACCAAAATACCTGAAAGTTGGCAATATTGCTATCAAAATGTATGGAAACATAGCTCATAGCATAGGTAAATCTTTCTGTTTACTACCATATATATAATATGTTATTTCTGTCATTGAATTGATCATTGATGTATAGGACATGTTTATGGAACAAAATCTATCAAAAAATTCTCCTTAATTCTACTTTTCCATGTGGTCGATTTTTTTCCTATATACTTTTCACTGCTGTATCACAGTACGCATCTTCTAATTAGCTCATTTTGAACACATAATTTTTTTATATTATTTATAAAAAAATGTTTAAATAATAACAAAACTATTGAATATTAGTAAGTAATATGCACATGATCGTCAACATTCAATTGAAAATATTGACATCAACGAGAACTGACTTGAACATTATGTCATATTGCAGCACACTCTGGTGCCAAAAAAATGAACTGCTCTTAAAGAAGACTTTAATGACTAAAGTACGAAGACACTGGACTTTAAATTAAAATGGACTTTTAGTGACATTTTGTTGTTATGAAACGCAATTTATTTTAAAGTCGACATTAAGTCTCCTTTAATTTTTATGAAACTGGCCATTACTCAAGCTTGTTTATATGTATTGTATGAATAATCCAAGTATATAAATTAGTTTGACGTGTACTAAAGTAAGTAATTTACTTAAAAATAATCAACTGTGTGACGCGTTTGTATACATATAAGCACAACAAAAGAAATTTGAATGGCAGTGGATAAAGAGAATTAAAAAAAACCTATATACTTAACGATGCAGTGTCTCTCTCTTATTCAGTGGTGTGGCAAATAGCCAAATCAATTCCCACGCGTATTAACACATATAACTTGGAGACCTTCAAGACATTCGTTTACTGTTATTTTCATTTTATTATCATATTAATAAACTGTTCAACTCTAAACGATAACATGTCATACGGTTTTGTTAAATCTAATAATTGATATTAAATCAATTATATAAATTATAGTCTTTAATGAAATAACAACCACTTAGATTTTTTTTTATTAAGGGTCTAAGGGTTGGTGTGCATATTAATTGCATCATTATTCAAAACAATTATATAATTACGAGTATTAATTACGCTGAGGGCGTGTTCATAGAAATACCATTTCAATATCGATATATTTTTTTTTATTGTCATTGGTACATTGATTGATAAATTTATTTCTTTGTGTTAGCAATTTTTTTTTTATGTTTTAATATTTTTTATCTCTATTTGTAATTTATTATTAGTATTGTAACAAGTAAATGGCTTATGCCGTATATTGTATAAATAAATAAATATCGATATTTCAATTTAATTTTGTCTTATCTTAGAATATTTTTTTTAACGGGAAAAATAACATCTCTTATATGTTATTTAGATGCCACCTAACTCCTTGAGCCTTTTCGCCGTGAAGGGGAGCGGTTCGCACATATACCGACAAAGCAAAAAGACAAATTTGCGATCTGCGCACCCACGTGACGGTTTCGAGTTGTTTTACGATGGCTATTTATTTATTTATTTAATATTGCTTCTCGGGCAACTAACAGGTAGGTACTATGTCAAATATTAATTTAACACGCACCCAATAACAAATTGCCACATTCTGGAGACTTATGATATTAATCGTCTCACAGATCCAGACTGAAAACACAAATAAGAACTGTGTCTTCACCGGAAATCGAACCCGGGACCTTTGGATCAGAAGATAAACGATAAATGCGAATACGTACATAATAAACTTATTCCAAACCTCAAATGGCAAAAGTATTGATAATACTTTTTTCCTGCAACCAATTAACCTACATTAAATTTATATAGTAAAAACTAATTAAACCAATCAAAAAATTAGGAGAATTTACGTACACATCATACTTTTATTTAAATGTCGTATTTTGTTGCATCCAATATAATATTCGGTTAGGTTTATTTAGACTTTAATTATAAAGGTGACTTGCGGGAGCGATTAGCATTATTAATTGAATAGAAATTGATTGCAGGAAAAAAATGTTAGGTCGCATTTTATCACATTTTTCAAATATTACATATTTACCTAGTTGTATCATTTTTAGTACTAATTATTATTTTTTGTCGAAAATTTTTGCGTTTAATGTCATTTTTGACAGCTCATCCTACTGCGGTAGCGCGGGTTGTGGTGTATTCTTAGGTCTAGTATATATTCCATCCTCATTTCTTATTCTATCATGCATCGTTTTACACCACATTCGTCTTCTTGACCTCATTTCCATAATTAGTATTTATTAGATTGTTGATAAAGTTTACAAGAAATAGACATTGTTAGTCTAACTGGGTAATTTATTGCAGTAGTTGTACTGAATTTAGTCAATGTATGTTTATATGTATGTTTGCATACACGAATTAGTTCATTTTGGGAATATTTGTTACTTCGGAGTTCAGAAGTCGGCCTCCAGTCTTTGTAAAGAGATTTATAAGCCAAGTAAATCTCAGCTACTAGAGAAGACCATAAACCAGAACAATGGATGATGTTAAAAGGGCGTATAATATACCTAAACAATCTAATGTTAAACATATCTTTCTAATAAAAATGTCATGAGTGTTTTCAAAATTGCTCTGGTTAATGTTCGTCACACAATTTTAAAATTTAGTATATACCTATTCTCCTAAAAAAGTATTAAAAAAACACGTATTACAGCATTTTGTTTAATTATTTCTTCTTCTTCTCGTGTCATGTCAGGTTCCCCCAACGTCGACGACCACTATTGAAAAAGCCTCTTTGTCCTGTGCAGTGCGAAACAGCTCCTCCACAGTTCTCATACCGGTCCGATCCCGGATATTTCGAAGCCAGGAAAGCTACCCTTTTCCAACCTCTCTACGACCCTCAATCTTCCCCTTCATGACAATCTGAAGGATAGCATATTTTTCACCTCTCATTTGGCCGAATTACGACACTTTACGGAGCTTAATTACTCCATAAGTATAATGTTGTAGAGAAATAAATCTTCTTTGTGCCTAAAGAGTGTATAAAATCAACTCTACGACACACAGTTATGGAGTAATTTAAAAAAAAATGCTCTAAAATAGGATATTTTTAATACATTTTTAGGAGAATTTAGACTGAACTTAAAAATTGTGAGACGAACATTCATTACAAAAAATGTTGGAAACATTTATGGTATTTTTTCTAGAAATACACTTTTTAACATATTTGAGGAATTTGATTTGAAGTTGGGGTGTTTGGGTCTATATGCCCCCTTAAACAAAACTTAAGATCCAGAATGTGAGAAAATTTTGATAGTTTTGACAGAAATATATTTATGGTAAACTAATCAGGCAGGATTTTTAATGAAGTTGATTAAGATAAGATTCAGACCTTCGAAATCATTTAGATTAAAATAATTGATTATTTGCGTTAATTTACATAAAAATTATGGACAATTTCATACTAAACTTAACGATTGAATGATTATATAATTGAAAAAAAAAAATAATTATGTTTCCCACATACAGGATCGCCTAACTGGGATCCTTAAATATTTAATATTTTGTCAGATTTATTTACCTATTGTTATATAACTATTTTGTAAAGATTCAAAAATACACAAATAAATTTTGATTGAGATTTGATTTTGACCGAGTACTGATTTATACATTAATTTAAGATTAAGAAGATAAGAATGTACCTATTAAGTTCGTATCATGAATAACCCTACTGGTCTTTGCCAATGCACTACACATAATTTGATATAAATATTAATTCGAACGGATTTATAGTCTGGACTGTAGTCACTGTAGGTACAGATTTTTCACAAAAATTTCATAGTACACCTTACACACAAACATATCATGACGAAACTTGTTGGATGTATTCTAGATGACGTAGAAAAATACACTTGAAATTGGTTTGAACATAACTCTTCATTATTCCATAGTACTGGAGAGTAAAAATATACTTACCTTTATTTTCTTAGGTAACTTACGCTCGATATTGTAAGTACATATAATCTCAGTAGTTCCACGCAAGTGTTGCGTGTGCACATTTGAATATCCCATAAATAACTTGCGGGCAACCTAACTTCCGTGTAAGGTTCAAGGTCGGGGACTGCCCAGTTATTGATGGCTGTTTGTTTCCCCCGCAATTAATAATTCTAATGTCATGCTGATATAGGTCTTTATTTGTTTTTCTTCAGACCGTGTATTGCATGTGATGTTGCCATTTTCGAAAAAAAAATGTTTAGATTATAAAAAATATATATCGTCACTGTTAGAGGATATGGACGTTATGAAGGGATTAAATTTGGGAATGGAAGGTAAACAATATTTTGAAGAAGGCATAGATCAACGAAGTTAAATTTGTACTTACCGCCAGCCGCGACGAACCAATATTGAAGTTGAACTTGAAGTTATTTGCAGCACAGGAAACACCACACGAACTATGAACTATGACGAAGAAAACTATGTTGAAAAATACTAAAACGCAGGTAAACCTATGACATATAATATATGTAGGTAAAGTGCACTGTGTCGTTTCTCGAAGTTACATATGTAACTCGATGTACTGCCGTCTATACTGTTTGGAGGTAGTTTTCCTTTTTGCAACATTTCTTCTCGGCTAGGCGGGTTGGCGTACATTGTCTATGATAGAGATTTAGATAAAGAGAGTATTCAAATGGATATCCCTAACAGTTACATTTTTCAATTTCAAGAAATTTTAATTGATGTGGCTGTATTTTGTAATAAATATCGATAATTTCACACCTCAAAGAATACAAGAAGCTTGAATAATCGACGAGCATGTATGAGACTGATGAAGTTTTGAATACTTTTAATTAACACGACTTTTTTCTAAACTGACATCTCAAAATAGTGACTAACACTTTATCTATTAAATATGAAACACTTTTAGAAAACATAGTTAATATCATATTTTTTTTAATAAATACTTAGATAAGTACTTCAACAGAGACGATGCATGGATGTAAAGGAAGCCTGGAATGTGTCCAAAAATAGAAAATATGATACTCGGTTCTCTATGCCTACCACTCTAGGGATATGGTATATATGTACATATATTATGTATGAATAATTTCAATGTTAACACAGTGGAAGTTCATAATTATAAAGTAAATATTAAATTTATTCATCAAAATAAAACACCGTTTTAATCCACAATGAGAACTCATTGTGGATTAAAACAGTGTTTTATTTAAAATAATATAAATAAATTTAATATTTCTATAATTATGTATGATTTTTTTTTTATTATTTTGGATATCCAACAGTACAGTAGAATAAGATAGTATGATATTAAGAACAATGGAAAAAACAGTAAATGATAGACTACGGTACATAATAACAGGACATCATATCAAATAATTTTTAAAGTTTTACTTACAATTTTTGACAAATGAGAAAAACAAAATTATAGGATCATTCCTGGAACATACAAGGAACAATATATTCTAGCATCATAACATGGGATTCTAACGTAGGTACTTAAGGCTTAACGAAAAAGGTGTATTTGCAAACCTTTAGGGTATACTAGAGAGTGGAATTTTAAGTTATGTTATCAGTGCAAAGTTGGCGCTTTATCGCTATTTTGAACGAGAGTAGAGATTGAGTACGAAAGAAGTCAATGTTATTGAAATTAACTGTGAGTATAAAAATTGCCTAAAATAACATAATTAATCTAAGCGTACATTCTAATTACTATTACAATTAGAAGGTACCTTCTTTCCACTTAATTCCCCATTATAGATAGGTTCTTGGCGAATATTCGAAATTAGAATTACATCGATTCGATGGTCAAAAGTAAGACGGCTGATCACAATCGTAGGTATAACTGTTTTAAAACATTTGTTAATGCTATTTGAAATCTGAAAGCATTAAAATATTTACGATTGTTGGTTTTGGAAATATTTTTCATTTGTTTGTTTAAAAACCACATTCAATCTGAGATCAAATGCTTTGAATATAGTTCGCATTAAAAAAACATAACATGTGGATGAATAATAATGAACATCGCTGCTGCGTAAACATTTATTCAAACGCTGATCCTAACCGTGTACTTTTTCGGCGCCATCTTGTTTAATCTATTTCACAATACGTCTTTAAACTGTCATTTTTAATTCTTAACAAGAACATTTGACTTTAGAACATTCATTTGTATTATAAACACGTAATTCAAATTTGAAGCGTTAATTTGATATACAAATTGCGTAAAAACAGGAGCAAATGTGTTTATTTATTTATTTATTTAATATTGCTTCTCGGGCAACTAACAGGTACTATGTCAAATATTAATTTGACACGCACCCAATAACAAGTTGCCACATTCTGGAGACTTACGATATTAATCGTCTCACAGATCCAGACTGAAAACACAATTAAAAACTGTGTCTCCACCGGGAATCGAACCCGGGACCTTTGGATCAGCAGTCAGATACCCAACCAACTGAGCCACGAAGGCCGACAAAAGTGTTGTTTTTTTTTTATTCTCCATTAGGTCGTATTATACGATTTTGAAACTTTGTGACTTTGGTGGGCTTATAACCTGATGGCAATTATTTCCAACCAATCGGAGCTTCATTTAGTAAAGTAAAAGAATATCTTATAAATATTTTCGAATTTAACTTTGATATCCGTTCTGAGGAAGAATCGGTCGCTTTGAAACCAGTCTTATCAAATAACGCATTCGTTATTAAAACAAAGTAAATTATACAACTGTCGATTTGTTCAAGAGGGTTTATTTCTTTTAAGATAGCTTATATGATTTAGAGTCACTTGAAATAAAAAAAAGCAATTAGTTCAAATAGAAATATAATATATAATCAAGTTAATTTAACGTACAGCCCGTTTTTAAATGTTTCCCCTTTCCATCAATCTTACCAATCAAAGCCATTCTACACAAGACCCGCCCCTAATGACCTTCTACCAATATCCAAATACCTACATAGTCTTCTTTTAAGCACACAGTCACATTCTGCGTTTAGTTGAAATTCTTCCTGAGGAGGGAACGGTTAGTTCCGAAACCGGTCGCAAATTCAATCGGCACGTGGTGTAAACAAAGTTAAAAATATAGTTATTTTTTGTAAAAATGTACCACAAAGGAAATAACACGATATTTGATAATACAATTTTTTTTTACCATGATTTTTTAAACTTAAAATTTAATGAATTACGATCAAAATTCTGACTTCTGCGCGATCACTAGTATAAATAATTACATCAACATTATTTATTTAAAAAAAACATTGATTTTTTTCACCACGAATGATTTTTTTCACCAAGCATAAGTGCTTGGTGAAAAAAATCATTCGTGGTAGGATTCGAACTCGCGACCACTAGATTACTAACCCAACGCGACAACCGTTCTGCCACCACCTATCTGATAATTCAAATAAAATAATAATATCATGAAAAATAATCAGATTTGTTTTCTGCAAAATGTGTCTGTTTGGGTAGGTATGAAATAGAGCGGTGATTAAAAATCCATTAGAACGAATCGTTCCATGATTCGGTCTATACTCGATTAAACCCGTAACTTTTGATTGGTCGTCTGAATCAAATCACGTGCGATACATTTTCCCTTGATTAATAGCTCCCATACAATAGGTAATTTGATGGTTAATAACTATATTAAATTGTTGTTTCATATTTTTTTAGGTTTATGCATTACTAAGGAATGACTATATTTCTAGTTTAGGTTGTGAGTCATGTTTCCTGACTCATAATAATACAAAATATTGTACTTTTGTATCTTATTTCATACCACTACCACTACGAGTCCAACCACAAACGTGAAGGCCCGTTAATCATGGTGAGGGTTTCCCACCCAACAGTGGCACAGTAACATGAGACTCGACAGGGAACTTTCAACACGCCAAGTGCAGCGTCTGCTACACCTGTCTCATC
Organism: Molanna angustata; assembly: GCA_963576475.1. Classification (NCBI taxonomy): domain Eukaryota; kingdom Metazoa; phylum Arthropoda; class Insecta; order Trichoptera; family Molannidae; genus Molanna; species Molanna angustata. Next base: position 33,858,960 of record OY754975.1, on the reverse strand, counting down.
AGCATGGCGGACTACCACCGAGTAGTTCCTGCCCACCAACATATCAAAATATCAAAAAGTACAAGATATGTTTCGATTCAAAAATTTATCCCCATCAAACCAGGGCTTTCCAAATTTTGTTGTAGCGGACATGAATCTTCCGTCATAAGCCGATTGAGATTCGGACACTGTTGTTCCCCTTCTCACCTAGCAAGGTTGGATATTAAGAACTCATCTCTTTGTCAATGTGACCAAGAAGAAAGCAGCTTGGATTACATATTTTTCAATTGCCCTACATCTAAGTTACCAATATCATTAACACACTTGATTAAATTCAAAATATTTCCTCCTCATAGTATCACCTCCTTACTCAGACTTGAGAAATTTCAAGTTCTTATAATATTCTCACAAAATTTAACAGACAGGATGAGATCAAATTGTGATTTCATTTTCTACTTTCAATGTAAAATAAAACTTCTTTTCCCTACTTTTTGAATTAATTTAAGTATTAATTATTATCATGATTTTTTTAATTCCACATTCTTTATAATGTTTTGTTTGTTTTAACGTAATTAACAAATTCATTCTTTTAAATCATTGTTTTCGAGTGTCCCGTAAGAGTCGGGTAATCGAAAATACAACAGGCAACAATAACATCTCACATAGTTCAGCAATGAGGTTCACCATCACACATTCTGAATGTAGTGCCTTTTTTGGTGAAACGAGACTGGTGTGTGGGTATACATAGATGTGTTGTTCTCCCTTTTATAAGGCAATGCACACCCGCACACCTTTCGCTGGTTACCCCACATTGTGGGATATGCCGTGATGGTATGAATGAATGAACAAATGCACGATTTTATAATAAACTTGACTCTGTCCTATGTTCCTCCATTAATAGCAATAATGAGTTATTTAATAATTAAAAAAAGGCTACGACTATTTATGTACACGACTCGACCATAGACGAAAACCAAAAATAACCACAGAAAACGCAGATAAATCAAGTTATAAAAATATTTACCTTTGTTTATACTTTGTTATAATTGTAGATCTCGATGAAAAAATGATTTATAAAATTAAGTAAATGTAATAAGATGCCAATATTATTTATTTTTTCTTCAAGTTGGTTTCCATGATGCATTTTTATGACCATTGAAAAAATGACAAAGGTAAATATTTTTGTATTTTGATTTATCTGCGCTTTCTATGGTTATAAATGACCTAAAAACATAGACGACGTCAGAAAATTTGTCGTGTAAATAGACACTTTTTGGCGGGAAAACGCTTTTCCCGCCAATTCCGGTCGTAAAAATAGTGACACCGTTAAAAAAATGCATATCCTGTAAAATTTTCTTCATACTACCGCTTATGTCAAAAAGCCTTTAAAACATCGCAATATATCTTCAACGCGTCGAAGTATATAAATTTTATTAATTGAAAAGTACATAATTTGTTTCCAAAAACAGAAATAACGACTTCGTTAATATGTTATTATAGTACCTATATTATAAGTCACATGTACGTGTAACACGCAATGTTATGTAAAAATGTCGCATAGGAATGGGGATGGTAATTTTTTCATAAAGTTTTCAATGTTTGATTCGCGAATCGTAACAAGTTACGTAATCGTAACAAAACATGGTAGTTTTGTAGGCAATGTTTGTCTTTTCTTAAATTGTTTTTTTTTATTTATATAAAATTCTCACGTCGTCAAATGGCACAAATCGTCCTTAAATTGTCATATTGCCTATATACAAATAATAATAACATGCGCCAAATCTACAAATAACTAACAAACAAAAGAATAAAAGAAAATAAAACAACTGTTCTTCCCCCACCACCACCCGTTCTGCTTATGGGGATTAATAACGGCCCCTTGCAAAACTCTGAAAGAACACATAAAGAACAGATGAAGAGTCCGGAGAACTCTAAAATCTTGCAGACACAGCACTTAATGTGCCAAAGAGAGCTAATCATGTTGAAACAACTGGCTCACTGCTCAGTGATAGTGAAGATAATAGTGCACCGAATTTAAGACAGAAAGTCTTGAAAGCCCTAAAATTGCTCTTCGTGGCTACAAGGTCCGCATGTCCAATGGGTCCAAAGAAATTCCCTCGGACATCATCGTAGAGTTCTCGTCGGAAAGTTGACACGGAGAAGTTAGTGCATTCCCATAGGATATGCTCAGAAGTCTGTTCAGGGTTATCACAAAGCTGACATGAGGACGAATCGGATAAGTGAAAACGAAAGAGATAATTTTTGAAACTGCCGTGTCCAGTAAGGAATTGCGTGGTCCAATAATCGGGAACAATCCACGAGGAAAAAATTCGAGTCCTCACATCAGGAAGAAATAAAAATGTCAGTCTGCCCACGGAAGAAGAAGACCAGCGACGTTGCCAAGCATATTAAAGAGAACTCGGGGTCAAGTTCTCAATCTCTCCACGAACTGTGGGTAAATTTATAGGTGGAAGAAATAAAACAACTATCAAAAATAAAAAACAGAACAATATATTATAGGGTTTTTTTTTATTTGTGATGAAGGGGCAAGATCCTTAGCGGTAAAAAATGTATTTTTTATCTCCTGTAGTATATAAAATATAGTATGATAATCAAATAAATAAAAAAATAAACATGTCTATAAAGTAATAGAACCACTGACCTAGAGCAGTTCACCTTTCCGATGTTTTTTAGGATGTCCTAAGGAAATGATATGCGTGACTAGTCTGTTGTGTCGGACGTTATAAAACAGATTGATATGGTTATGTCACAACTTCCTCGGGGCAAGGGCTTACCTTGTGACGACCCTGACTTATATATATCTGAATATTTTAGCGGTTGAGACAGAATGAAATAAAATAAAGTCATGCAACTGAAGAATGAAATCCAAATATACAAAACCTGTGTAAGGCAATCCCAATGCTCGGGATACATGACGACGACACTCCCCCCCCCACTACCTTTTTCCCTTCCCATCCTGGGGGGGCGAGTCTGGTCAACCGGCGGAATCAAAACCATCCATGTTTATACCAATACCATGGATGTAATTATCTTATGGAGATCTATTAAATCTTAAGATATTATAGAACTTGATAAGATAGTGCATGTGGGGTCTTAATGTGAAATACGTCAATATTATTAAATGTTTTATTATAATACATACCTACTATGTAGATAGTGTCCTTTTTGAGACAGTGTTGTACGTATGTCGTGAATTATATCCATGATATTATGGGTAAGCACGAATGGTTTTCATTCCGCCGGATGACCAGATCCTCCCCCCCCCCCAGTTCTCGAAATTGTTAATATGTAATATCTTGTAATACATGCACTTGACACTATACTATAATTCCCCAGTTCTCGAAATTGTTAATATGTAATATTGTTGTTTTAAATAAAAAAAAAAAACATCAAAAATCGTGCATAAATCGTTTTAAAACAAATGTATTACATAACCCTTTATAAAAAGATTATCATTAACCACTCACCTTATGTAGTTATGTTTATCATTGACAAATAAAATAAATAATTGTATTTTATTACGTATTACATCATAATATGATAAATAGTTGCCGGTACTTAGAGGTATTATAAATTATAATTGAAACATTACTTAGTAAGTAATTGATTGTTAATTGACTTGTCGATGTAGGAAACAGTTTCTTTAACATAGGTAACCAATCTTTATCAAATTTGGGTATCAAATGCAAAATTTAAATAAATTCACGCGAAAGTACACAATGAAATTACTGCTAGAAATAATAATATCTGAGATAAGGATGCAGGAAAATAAATGTAACAAATTAATGAAATATTTGTTGGAAGAAATTGCCTAATGGCAATAAGCTCGCCAGTGTGCATTATATTTGTTTATATTATGAACAAAAAGTTAAATAAATAAATATTTGAGAAATTTTAAATAATATACCTAAACAAGACTCAAATCTTGTCAAATCATAATCTTTCTGTAACCGTTGTATCTTTTTGATATCATTCTAAAATACACACCACACTTTACAGAGTCGATTCTTACTGCATATCTTTTTAATAGAGATATCATGATTATAATATGCATGTAGGTACAAGTTTAGTGTCGCCCAAATCTTACTCGTTTTTTTCTTTTTTTTACACTAAATGAGTGGGTTGCGGCCAACGCTATACTCCTCACTACCAAGTCACTTTACAAAGTATTCAAATTCGAGATTGTTAAATTATTTTTGTTTTAAATATCATGAAAATTTGATAATCCTTCAATGCCATTAATGAAAGTTATGAGACTTTTTAAAAATCAAATCTAAAGTCTCCTGAGCTTGGGGTAACTTTGAAAAATTTTCAAAATTGAGAATCTTTGCTCAGATATCCTTATGGAGTCTAAGAGAAAATTACATATACAAATTTACAAAATATTTATATATAATTGAATTAGTAATTTAGGCTACAATCGATAAAGTAGAATAAACACGCCGTATATAGTACACATCACAGACACACAGATAAGTACACTGTAATGAAACTTTCAGAATACAATCTCAGCATGATACTTGTTGATAATCTGCAATAAAAAAGTAACCTTAATTGCGAATTCATTCCTCCCCACTGTATCCTTTTGGGTAGTGAGGAGTAAAATAAGTAGGCATCAGTAGGTTTGAATTTAATATTTCTTCCCAGTTCATTGTATTATTTTACGCCCAGGATGACTAGTCAACGTGTCAATTTAGCGATAGAAAAGAAAAGACAACTCAATGTATGGATGTGACATTTCCATAAATTGAGGACCTAATCTTTTCTTTTCCATCGCTGAATTGACACGTTGACTAGGCACCATGTAATGAATAATGGCACTGTGCCAAATTTATTTTCCTCATGGAGAGTTTAATATAACTCTCAAGATGTAGTCTACGGGTCATTCATAACTCCATTTATAATCAACTCTAATTGTTACAATAAACATACAAATAAAAAGATTGAGTTTACCCTTTTCAAATTATTTTTCACGTTGAAATGAAGAACGAGTGAAGTTAAGGAAAAATGAAATCGATCTAATAAAAACATAAATAACGCCTGATATTAAGCAACATGTATAGCAGTCACAATTCAAGTTTAGGGGGAAAGTCTGGTCCAAATGGCGATATCGAAACCCTCACGATTACCCATATCATGGATATAATTATTATATGGAGTTCTATAATATCTTTAGATGTCATAACTTTATTTGTCAAATAGTTCCTGAATTCCTTCTATATCCTTCCGTAACCTCCTTTTCCTCATTGTTATGATCAGTGTTATTTATTTATTTATTTTTTTTTTTCTCTTTTAATTTTTTTATATTTCTTGCTCTTTTATGTTGTTTTTTATCAATTTATTTCTCACTAAATTAGTACTGTACCAATTTTACTAAGAGACTTCACGTTGCTCGGGTTGGTTGGAAGAAATTGCCTTATGGCAATAAACCTGCCTTTGTACACATGTACATAAATTATATAAATAAATAAATAAATATGACTAGACTTGTCAAAGTAATTAAGATGGAATTAGTCTTTTCATGCATTGTCATCCACGGAATATACAAATTTTGAAGTTTTAGAGCTCTATGTGGTTGGACCGTTAGTATAGACCATAGATTTTTATTATAATATACTAGATGTAGTACTTCGTGCAAAAAGTGAGTCATGGAATATCGCTCGTTTGACGTTTTGGTTGGCAACATATTTTCCTTACATTTCAACACATCCTAGATAACTTACTGTTATCTAAACCTTAATAATTAAAATGTTTTTTAGACAAATAAATCCGAAAACAATTCACATTAGTCGTTATTCTCTATAGAAAAACGATGTGGTCTGGAAACAAAACGTCAAAAATCCCCCGGAAAAATGACTCACTTCGATTCATAAAAAATTTGCTAACTTACGACATCTAGTATATTATTATAATAAAAATCTATGGTGTAAGTATAATGCCGACCGCTACATGACTTAGGATAGTCTTAAGTAATTTGGGACGAATCAATGACAAAATGTTGTAATCCGTTCTGAGGAAGAAATCGAATTGGTTTTATCTATATCTATTTCAATTAAATTTATTTGACTACGACATCTAGTATATTATAATAAAAATCTATGATATAGACAGACAAGTTAAAAGAGGTTTAAAAAAAGAATCGGCGTTCAATAGTTATATGACTTATATCCTAGTATTTTAATATTAATTTCCTTCTAGGACTCGATCTGAATTATACTTTAGAAGAGGCCTCGATTACGCAATTCATTATTGAGTTTATAACATTTATGCCTCTAAGGAAAATACATATCATTATTTGTCTGTAATAATACCTTCAATATATAAATAGTTAAATACAGATAATATTATTTTCTTGACACTACATAGCTACATATTAATTCTTAAGGAAGTTAAATGCTTACTTGTCACTTATTAAGGAGGCGACTGCTGTCAACGTACCTATTTTTTAATTTGATATACCATCTGTTTCTAATCCAATCGTTTTGAAAAAAATAATTTAGATAGTTTGGGTATTAATAAAGAAAAATATACCTTAACTTTTTGATAATATTCTGTATAAAATTCTTGTAGAAAAATAATGTCACACCCCGATTTTCAACGTTTATCTTATATTTTTAATAAACTAGGTATATGGAGTGAAGTAATATATATATTTTTAAATTAAAGAAGACAAAAATATCTGGAAAAATATGTCGTGACGTTGCATTAGCTTCAGGTTTAGTAAAGAAACCTAAAAAACATTTATTTTCCATTCAGCTCCGTTACGAAATAAAAGTTTGTTTGGTTTATTTACTTAACCTGATGGATTAATGCAACGTCACAAAATATTTTTCCTGAAATTTTGTTCTTCTTTAATTTAAAAAATATATATTGCTATATTCCTTATAGTTTTGTAGAAATTTAAGCTAAATGTCAAAAATGTAATGTTAAAAAGATGAAATATGCTATAGGAGAAAGAAAATTCATATATTATTTTTTTACCAAAATTATATTACAAAATTTATGTTACATTTTTTTTACAAATGTTCTGCTCATTTTATGAACTTTGTTTTATGTATATTTTTTTCTTGTTATTTTTTGTGTATTTTAGTAAATATACAAAAAAAATAATATATTTAAACAGGAATATTATAAATGTCCCGTCTCAGAACAGGTTTTCCTAGTGAGACGGGGAACGAAAAAATTATTGTCATTCGTGTATTTTTGTACACTAAACGTCGGGTTGCCGGCACTGAAACTGATAATAAATATTTCCTTGCACCATGCGCAAGTGCGAGTTTATTGCCATATGGTGATTTCTTCCAACTAACCATTGTTACCAGTCCATATAGAAGCAATATTAGCGTGAGAATTAATTTAAATAAATTTCTCCTCTGCTGGGGATTGAATCCAGGACGCCCGCACAGAGACCAAACGGCTTACCAAATGTGCCACGGTGGTCGGCATAAATATATAATTAGTTCTTTTTCGCGGTATTTCGCAGTATATTGTAAAAAACCTTACACCTTGTCACGCGATATATTATGTAGGTACATAGTTACAAATAACAGTAATAATGTTATTTCATATTCAGCCGTGACCACAGAACAGCCTCAGTACAAACACTAGATACTATGATGTAGAGTTGTGTAATTTGAAGACCTTCCTCAAGGTCTAGGCTAGTCTAGGTCTGTAGAGCGCAGCGTATGTATGATAACTCACTGCCAAGTTGGTCACAAAATGATAAACGACTAACGTTCATTGCGGCTAAGACGATTGCAAATTGCGACAACACCTGGGTCTAGTCGAGAATATCACGGGTTCAAATAAATATTTTTTTTATTAATTACCTACTATAAATAGATCAGAGGAGATTATTGCCATATTGCAATTTCTTCCAACTAAACAACTTCCGGAAAATTTATTTATTTTATTTAAAATAAACATGACATTTTACATAAAGAGGTTTGACAACAATAAGAAAGGTATATAATAAAAATTTAAAATATGATATATATTTAAGACAAAGACAATGGAAAGGTACACATACACATCCAGACCATTGACACTCTCTTATGCTTTGCTGTCAATTAGAGGTTTTGCTCTCCAATATGCTAGGGATAATCCCTGTGTTATATTGGGTGCAGTCTTTGGTTTTGTAAGTTTCACAACATTACTTCCAAAAGTGCATACACTTCCTAGTGCATACACGCACAGGCACTCTCCATATACATGACCTGATAATTTTCGTCGTGGAACAGGATGGATTACACATACTTTTGACCAAACAAGCATAAAGAGCGCATATAAAACCCAAACACGCCAATTTGTAATCAAATATGTTAAACAGTGAATTTTTAAAAAAAAATACCACAAGTATTTTCAATATTTCTCTAGTGAATGTTCGTCACACAATTATAAAATACAGCGTTAATTCCCCTAAAAATGTTATTATAAACATCCTTTATAAACAGCATTTGTTTTAATTACTCCATAACTGTATGTCCAACACATGATATATTTAAATAAATCTTTTGTGTGCTTAAAGAGTGCTTAAAATTAAAGAGAATGTTTGGTCTTTAAATACAAAAAAAATCATAAAAATTGGGTTTCTGATAAATGAAAAAAATCACGTATAAACCGTTTTTAACGCGCGATATAAACAACTAATTTGTAAACATCACTTATTATGTAAACTAATCGTTTACATAATTAGTGATGAAGTAGGTAAATCAGCCGATAACTCCATATATGACGATAGTGTATTCAGTTTACATTCAAGTGTTTAAAAAATGTCATTCAACATTATATTATTATGTCATTCATTAGGTACCTATATATTAAATTATCCAAATTTGGATTAATAAAAGAAATCAATAATATAAATGCATAATACCTATATCCGTACCTATCCATAATACAGAATTTCTCAGCTCTTCGTTCGAAGTACAATCAGCAAGATTATGGAATAGCCTTAGTCCGGATATTGCGTCGTCTAACTCACTTAGTATTTTCAAGAAAAAACTAAAGAAGGAATATTTATCCTTGAACACCTGATCCCGATTTCCTCTCCTGTCCTTACCATATCCTTTTTATTGCTATGAATTATAATTTTTTTTTGTTTAATAGTATTTAAGTGTTATACATATTTTATTTGATTTCTTTTACTCTTTTTTATTTGCTGTTGTACATACACAATGTTGTCATTCTTTGTAATCTGGTTGGTTGGAAGAAATTGCCCAATGGCAATAAGCCCGCCAGTGTACAATTATATTTGTTTATATTATGTACAAGAAGATGTATAAATAAATAAATAAATAAATTAATTAATTAATAAATAAATAAATAAATAAATAAATAAATAAATAGATAAATAAATAACTAAATAAATAAATAAATAAATAAATAAATAAATAAATAAATAAATAAATAAATAATAGGTGAATATTGCGTAAGCGCTTAGTGATGATGTAGACCAGACAACTACAGGTTGTAAGCCCTGTAGGTGCCTTATTTTCCAGTTTATAAATATATATTCCAACATCTTCTCTCTTGATACATACTTTCTAAGTTTGTCTCAATAAAATTTATTAAATAAAATTCTAAGTTTGTCTCAATAAAATTTATTAATTTTTTCTCAGTCGAATCTCTTCTTACTTGGATCCGTTTATCGACTTTGTCATTTGTGTAAACCGATCAAGGTTGTCTATAATTAGATGTCGTGATCCCAAATTTGTTTGGCAAACGTGAAGTGACTGAAAATCAAGGACAAAATACGTTGATATATAAGGAAGTGTTCAGCTTCGAATACTTCGTGTATAGTTAGATCATTAATGCGAATTATTCGAATACAATATTTTAAGATAAGTGTTGTATCAAAAGACACTACGTTAACTATAGTTCAAATAATCTGCAATTAGAATTCGATGCCTACTTCAAAAATATCGCGTGACTCGCTATGAAAAAACTTATGTTAGTAGGTATTGATCACAGACTAAAGAATATAGGTACAGATCTGTCATAAACTACGACTTTATTACAGGGAATTGGTACATTAAACGAGAAGATGAAGGAATGGGATATCGCAAACACATTAATAATAATAATAATAATAAAAGACTTTTATTGAATGAAACAACGTGGCGGACTTATTGCCCGCAGGCAATCTCTACCAGTCAACCACCAGGCAATCTCTACCAGTCAAACACATTCAATTTTTATCGGAAATATCAGTGAAAGTATTTGTACTTTTTACTCCTCACTACCCTAAGAGAATAAAGTTGAGAGTTATGAATTCGCAATTTTTAAGGTTATTTTTTTATTGCAGATTATCAACTAAGTCCTTAGTGGGGATTCGTACTTCAAATGATTACTGTGCCGACCAACTGTGGCACAGTTGGTAAGCCGTTTAGTTTCTGTGAGGGCGTCCTGGGCGTCCCCAGCAGAGGAGAAATTTATTTAAATTTTTTTCTCACGCAAATATTGCTTCTCTGGGCTAGAAACACTGGTTAGTTGGAAGAAATTGCCATACGGCAATAAACTCGCCACTTGCGAAGGGTGCAAGGAAGTGTTCATTATTATTACTATATGATAGGTAGGTATGTCAAATCCCATTGAGGATATGTTGCCTATTTAGTATAAATCAAGTGTGTTATGGCCAATGCTATACTCCTCACTACCAAGTCACTTCACAAAGTATTCAAATTTTGTAAGGAAAATTTTCGTCATTTTATGAAATGAGTTTGTTAAATTATTTTTGATTTAAATATTTCATTACGAAAACTCGATAATTATTCAACGCCATTTTGTGAAAGTGGCGTGCCATTTTAACAATTTGAAAATAAAAATATCATTTTAAGCTTCCTGAGCTTGGGGTTACTTTGAAATATTTGATAATTAAAAAAAATGAGAAACACTGATCAGATATCCTTCAAAATTTATTGGGGTCTAAGCGAGTATTAGATATACAAATTTGCAAAATTTGAAAACAATCAAATTATTTTTTTAGCCTATAATGATGAAGTAGAATAAACACAGAGTACACAGCACATAGAACATAGTACACAGCACATAGAACATAGTACACACACACACACTGAGAGATACATTGAGACGAAACTTTCAGAATAAAATCCCAGCATGATACTAGTTGATAGTCTGCAATTAAAAATAACCTTAAAAACGCGAAATCATAACTCCCCACTATATTCCCTTGGGGTAGTGAGGAGTAAAAATGTTAAATGCTAACCCTAGAACAGGGTTTCTAGTTGGGCATTAGTAATCTGCTTGTTGTTGTCATTATAATAAAGTATTATGATAAACAAATAAATAAATAAAAACAATATACGATACAAGTCGTGTTTCTTGGCTTCTTAACTTAGTAGAATATCTCCCTTCCAAACCGCAGTGATCAAGAAGGAAATTGCCTTGATAAAGACCGACCTTCGTTTGAAGATGGTACTCGACGAAGAAAACACAGAAACTATGTTTTCCCAGTTGACTTTATTCTTTAATTGTTGGAAAACATCAAATTCAAATCACCAATAGATACTTCCTTGTATGACTTAGTCATCTTAACCTTTAAACAGTTTAAATAAGTATTCTATAATCATCCAATGAAGGAAGTCATACTTAATTAATTATAATATACATAATAGGTATTTAGTTTATCGACCGATAACTATTATTCTTATCATATTAATAATCGTCTAAACTACGGGACGATTATTAGTATGATAAGAATACCTAATAGAATACCGACACTGAATTTAATTGCTATAGAGTGAGACAGGTATACTTCAATTCTCTATATAGAATATAATATTATTTAAAAAATAAAAATTGCATTGTTCCTCAAAAATAATTATTGATTACCTTACCAATTAAATATTAATTTCATCCTATACAGAATGTTAAGTTGTTAAATTACGGGAAAACAAATTGCCTTTGTATGGCGTATGGATTTAAATGCATTATATAATTGTATATGGTATTGGTTGTTAGTTCTTTATTTAAATGCATTGTATAATTGTATTTAATAGTGTGTGTTAGTTCTATATTTATATACATTCTAAATTTGTATTGATATGAATGCATTATATATATATATATATATATATATATATATATATATATATATATATATATATATATATATATATATATATATATATATATATATATATATATATATATATATATATATATATATATATATATATATATATATATATATATATATATATATATATATATATATATATATATATATATATATATATATATATATATATATATATATATATGAATAATTCCATGTTAAAAGCTATATAAAATTGTATAAGATATTGGGATTAGTTCATTATTTAAATGCATTGTAAAATCGTGTCTGTTAGTTCTTAATTTGTATTGATATTGGGCGATAGTTCTTTTTGTATTAGATATTGAGTATTAGTTCTTTATTTAAATACATTATAAATTTGTATTAATATTGGATGTTAGATCTTTATTTAGATGCATTATAAAATTATATTGGATATTGGGTGTTAGTTCATTATATAAATGAACTAACACCCAATAACTTATATATATTTTTTTTATTTATTAGCCTTTACGAACGGTAGATAGTGAATTATCGGATCTCGTGCAACAAGGCATATGGTATCATGATATACGTAGGATTATTTTTCAAATCATCGATAAAAAGGGAAAATTATATCACAGGAAATGTTAATATTAACCAAATAATTAATATTTTGTTCATTTACTCGTATTAATATATTCGTTTTGCAAAAGTAATTGCGTCATGTTTTGTTCAGACGTCACAAATAGCTAATTCTAATAATGCTCATAAATTTGTCTTATGTTTGAATATTGACTATGTAAAGTGAATATACAGCATGTATGTATTATAATAGTATTGTTAAATGAGGGCATTTACTAGCTTATCCCTAACAAGGCGAAATAAGCCTATCGCACGTAATAAAATTCCTGTAGAATAAAAAAGTGGTTTACTTTTAATTATAGACGTCATTTAAAATGGAATTCTACAAAATAAAAACTTCATCGATCATTAAGTATTGTTAAACTTTAACAGATCAAAATAAATATTTATGTAAGTTTAGTTTGTCGATCGACAATTCTTGATAGAACTCCATTGTATGTAGATATGTTATAAATATAAAAAAAAAAGTTGGTAATAGTTCTATTTTATTTATTAGATTATCGATGCGTTTCGTGCAAGGCATATCGTCAGAATAATGATTATTCTGACGATGTGCCTTCCACGAAACGCGTCGATAATCTAATAAGTAAAAAATAACTATTACCAAGTATTTTTCTATATTTATAACATATTGTCGGCCCTCGTGGCTCAGTTGGTTGGATATCTGACTGCTGATCCAAGGGTCCCGGGTTCGATTCCCGGTGGAGACACAGTTTTTAAAATTGTGTTTTCAGTCTGGATCTGTGAGACGATTAATATCGTAAGTCTCCAGAATGTGGCAACTTGTTATTGGGTGCGTGTTAAATAATTATTTGACATAGTACCTGTTAGTTGCCCGAGAAGCTATATAAAATAAAAATAAAATATTTAAATATTTATGTGTTTATGGACCCGAATAAAATGCTATAAACATGTTGATATCGAAAAAAACGATTCATGCAACCAAACAAATCAAGTGGTTTTTATATAAAACTCCATTATGAATTTTATCGATATTTAATTAGGTTTAATTTTTCGACTGAAACGGAATTCCACTTGGTGGAATTCCGTTTTGATTTTTAAAATATTATTTAAATTTTACTATCTGTCACGGCATATCCCACCGTGTGGGGTAAACGGCGACAGGTGTACGGGTCTGCATAACCTTATAAAAGGATTAATTATTAAAATTAAATATTTTTAATAAACTGTCGTTTTTAATTCTGACTACGTTATGTGGAATGTTTAAAGTTTTAAAACTATTTAAAATTTAATACTTATTAAAACTATTAACCTATCACAGGTCACCCGTTTCGAACGTCAAAATATATATTTTTATATTTTTATTTTCCGTGTTAACTTTATTATGATACATCCTATATTTTATAATAATATATTGTTTTGTTCTAAACCACTTATTTTTTTATCTCGATGATAATATGGATAATGAATTCAAACAAATAGAAATACCTTTTATAGCCGCGTGTTTTATGATATTGCACTTGTTTATTATAAGCTAGTTATATTTATTTATTATTACTATGGCGCGGTTCAGAGGAGACAACATAATTAATATACGACAGCATTCATCTCGAGTGTAAGAATTGTGGCTTTCATTGCTTACGAACTAATTTCTCAAAAGATGGCGTTAAAAAAAGTTTTTCCTCATTCCATAGATGGCGATAGTGTATTCAGTATATTTTCAAGTACATTGCCATTCAACAACAATTTTCAAAATTTGGATTTATAAAGGAATCAACAATAGGTGAACGTTGCGCAAGCACTTGAAGTGATTACGTAGACCAGACAATGACAGGTGCCTGATTCTCCGGTTTTCCTATAAATATATATTTTCAACTTCGTCTCTATTGAGAAATTAAGTTTGTCAATAATATTTTGTTTTTGTTTTTACTTGCCTGAAGCTATCGAATGTTAGCAGTAATTAGCTAACTGCTGTGACAAGATTTAAAGGGCATCAATAGTGAACGTTACGCAAGCACGCAAATTAATCATAGGTATATGTAGGCAGTGGATTTTTGGACGTTAGAGAGCCCAATATGAGACTGATACTATCTCATTTGCATAAGAACACCGCTGAGTTTCAACCGGACTATACCTATACTGATACATGGCACTAGAAACAGACATCAGCTAAGACCGCCACAGCCAAGAACGACACATGCGCAGCATCAATATAGTTTTTTGGCACCAAAGCTTTATAATAAAATAATGATGGATATTGAACAAAACACATCGCATGATGGGAAAAATTTCAAAGACCTCGTTACTCGTTGGCTGAAGCAGATTTTATTTATTTATTTATTTATTTGAACATAACAGAAAAAAAGCAATAATAACATCATTATAAAAAAACAAAAAACATTTCATATTAACGTTGGCCTCTCCCACTAGAAATGTCCTGTGTCGGGAGAAGCAAACTTACATATTTAAATTATACAAACATAAAATCACAAAACAAAAACATACAACAAAACATACATATATAACACAAATCATCACACACAGGTTGGTCGCAAACAACCCATTAACCCAACACAGCAGCAACAGACCTATTGCTATGTAGGGTGACCACATAAAAAGTACAGGCAGTGTTGCTTAAATTTTGCAGGGTTTTTTACTGATTTTGTCTTCTCTGGCATTCCACTGTACAATATAGGTGCCAAATAATTATATGTCTTCCTAGCAAAAATGGTGTTGGTGTGTGGTGGCTGAAAATTTTGGGAGGTGGATGTGCGAGTGACCCTTGATTGCTGAGTTCGCAATGCATCCAGTTTATTTATATGGAATTTGTAAAGAGCTGTTTTTTTAAATAATTGGTCAACAGTCAACATTCTTGTCTGGGTGAAAAGCAAAGCAGTAGAAAATCTATAATTCTTTTTGAACCTAACCTTCAGTAGTATTCTCTGTGACACATTTAATATTTCCAGTACAGACTTAGAGCATGCTCCCCAGCACAAAATACCATACGATAAGCTTGACTGTACTAGAGCATGATACACATCCCTAAGCGTATACACATCCCTAAGATTGGTAGAGAAGGATCTGCCTCGGTACTCTTAGATATTTTGAGATAGAGGCTTTAGAATTATTCATCCTGGTTGAATTCAATATGTAAAGAAAAAAGAAAACAAATCATATGATCGCAGAGTAGCCATAGCAAATTCAAATTATTCTTATATAGGAGTTAAATATTTTCACGATCTTCCCTTAAATATAAGAAAATCCGAAATGTACGACAATTTAAAAAAAATGAATATTCAATCTATATTCTCTAAAAATAAACAATGTGTATTAAATTAAGTAGAATTAAATTTGTTTTCACATAATTTTGTGTTACACTATTCCTCCAATGAACACGAGACTCACTCTTTCAGTGGAGAAATAAGTTTAGTATATAATATGGTTGTTAGGTTTAAGATATATTGTATATTGAATTGTATTTTGTTATAAAAAAAATAATATTGCCTCAGAACAGACTATGTATGTCTAGCGAGGCAGTTAAATTTCCAGTGTGTGGAAAAAAATGTAAAATTGTAATTAAGTATAAATTAAATTGTATTTTGTTCCTTTGTAATATTTATAGTGTTGAAAATATATTAGTCTTTCATTTTCTTTCGTATCATTCTTAAAATTACATATTTAACGAATGAATGCCTACTCTTATACGATTTTTTGGAACGGCAACATTTTTTATTTATCATTTTCAATTTCACACTCGTTTACCATTATCTAATTGAAATATCTGAACGCTTAAAAAAATTTTGGGGGTGTTCACCAGTGGCGTATCGAAAAAAAGGTAATTTGTGTTACCTCCTAGGGCTGCAATAAATTCAAAATAGGTATATATCTTTTAAAATAATTTTAAAGCTGATCAGTAGTACATACATATGAACAAAGAATTAATATTTGACATAGTACCTGTTAGTTGCCCGAGAAGCAATATTAAAGAAGTAACTGAAATTAATGTAATGTGTATAGAATAAAATATCTTCTTCTTTAAGTGCCCTATTGGGTCCCCCCAACGTCGGCGATCACTCCGGCGAATGCCTCCCTGTCCTGGGCTGCTCGAAACAGCTCCTCAACACTCCGGATACCGGTACATTTCTCTTACGTTGTGCAGCCAAAACCTTCTTCTGCCGGGTCCTCGGCGTCCCTCAATCTTGCCCTTCAGGATGAGCTGGAGAAGGTGATGTTTCTCTCCACGCAGCACATGACCCAGGTACGAGATTTTTCGGACCTTGATGGTAGACAACAACTCCCTATTTGCTCTAGCTCGCCTCAGGACTTCTGTATTTGTTACCATATCTGTCCAGGGAATTCTGACCAATTGTCGATGCAGCCACATTTCAAATGCTTCCAGTCTGTTCATCATGATGACTTTCAAGGTCCACGTCTCGCATCCATACAATAAAACTGACCACACATAGCATTTTATCATTCTTTGTCGGAGTTTAAGGTTTATGTTGTCGTTACAGAAGAATGTTTTCATTTTATTAAATTCAGCTCTTACTGCCTCAATTCTGCATTTAACCTCCACATCCGGGTCAAGAGTTTGCGTGAGCATGCTTCCGAGGTATTTAAACTTCTCCACTCTTTCGACGCTACGGCCGTTCTAATGCATCATTGATTCATTGTAATCCAGCCCCCCGAATGTCATCCATTTGGTTTTACTAATGTTGATTGTTAGTCCCGATTAGTTAGGATTCGTCAACAAGGTCAAGGAGGTCTTGAAGATCATCAACACTGTCAGCTAGTAGTACAGTATCGTCTGCATATCTAATGTTGTTGATTAGGACGCCATTTATCTTGAGACCTTTCTCGGTGTTTCTGAGTGCTTTTTTAAAGACATAGTCGGAGTAGAGATTGAACAATTACGGGGACAGGATATAACCCTGTCTTACTCCTCGTTGAATGGTGATTGCGTTTGATTTCTTACTCCCGTGTCTTATTTCGGCTTTTTGAAACCAATAGAGGTTCTTGATAAAATTTTGTCTTTGGTATCAATGTTACAATCGACAAGCATTTGTATTAAATCAGCATGTTTCACTCTATTAATTGCTTCTTCGTAGTCAATAAAGCAATCAAATATTTCCTTTCTTTGGTCCCGACATTTTTGCAAAAGCACGTTAACAGCCAATAGTGCTTCACGTGTTCCAATCGCATTTCTGAAACCAAATTGAGTGTTATTTAGGTCTTGCTCACATTTGACACGTATCCTAGCATGTATTACTTTGAGAAAAAGTTTCAGAACATGACTCATTAGGTTAATAAGTTTGTAGTCACTGCATTTCTTAAGGTACTGCTTTTTAGGTAACGTCACAAAGGTGGATTTGATCCAGTCTTGGGGTATATTCCCTGTGTCATAAATATAATTAAAAAGACTCAGCAGGTAGTCAATATTGCCATCGTCAATAAATTTCAACACTTCTACGGGGATATCATCCGGGGCGCTTGCTTTTTGGTTTCCTGAAGTCTGTATTGCGTAAAGAACTTCTGATTTTATGATTGGTGGTCCGTTTAGATCAGCAGAAACACATGGTAAGCATAGTATCATATCGTAGAATAAAATATAGTGAAACTTAAAACTGAATTATTTTACTGACTTAGAAATACCTACTTAGAAGTGGCAACATCCATCAGTTTTTTTTTATTTTTATAACAAATATTTTAATTATTATTCCACTGTTATTTTTAATGACTAAGAACTATAACCGGTTTCGTTCTAAGCATATTTTTAAGTAGTCGTAGTTTCTAGTTGAAAATGCACGAAACCGATTGTAGTTGGTAGCCATTAAAAAATAACAGTGGAATAATTAAAATTAAAAGAATTACATTAAGTATGGTCGATAGAAAAATTGAATTTAGTTGAATAAGAAGTTCTTTATGTATATGCGTTATAAAATTGCAACAAATTGGTTTTTAGTTCTATAAAATTGTATTAGATATTGAATTTAAGTCCTTTATTTAAATGCATTATTAAATTGTATTAGATATTTGGTGTTAGTTCTTTATTTAAATGTATTATTAAAATGTATTAGCTATTGGATGTTTGTTCTTTATTTAAATGCATTCTTAAATTGTATTAGATATTGGGTGTTAGTTCTTTATTTAAATGCATTATTATATTGTATTAGATATTGGGTGTTAGTTATTTATTAAAATGCAAAAAGGAGAAGGAAGAATTTTGATTTATGCTGTCAATGAGGCGATTTAGACCTGTTTATTTGCAGATGATATATTTTATTAAATTGCAAAATTTTGTTCTATCCCTGGGGGCACTTCTCATCTGTAAACTTAATTTAAATCGTGCCGTACGAAGATTAACGTATTTGATGGCCAAATTTAGTATACCTTACAAAATTAACTCGGGATTTCATATTATATTATGGATCAGTTATCTAACACATTATACTAAAACCAACGCCAGCTATCCAGACTGTATGTTTATATTAATTAATTATTATTCGTCGAATATTATATTTATCGAAGTTATTACGTTCGTGTAGCCAAGTTGGGGATAACGTAAGATGGGGTCGACAGAGAAGAAGGAACAAACGAAAAGGCAGATTCAACAAACGTCAAAGTGGACAGGGATACTGTTCCTGGCACTGGATTTACTAATTCAGCACGTTAACCACTCTTCCACCACCCATCGATCCAAGGACAGCTGGCTGGTATTGTTAATTCAAGAATCTGACCAAAATATTTATTTATTTATTTATTTATTTATTTATTTATTTATTTATTTATTTATTTATTTATTTATTTATTTATTTATTTATTTATTTATTTATTTATTTATTTATTTATTTATTTATTTATTTATTTACTTATTTATTTATTTATTTATTTATTCATTTATTTATTTATTTATTTATTTATTTATTTATTTACTTATTTATTTATTTATTTATTTATTCATTTATTTATTTATTTATTTCTTTATTTATTTATTTATTTATTTATTTACTTAAGTATTTACTTATTTAATAAATTCATTCATTCATATATTTGTTTCTTTTTTTATTTAATTATTTATTAAATCATCTTTCTGTACAACATCTAGTACACTGGCGGGCTTATTGCCATTAGGCGATTTCTACCAACCAACCAGTTTACAAAGTATGACAAAATTGTGTATGTACAACAACAAAAGAAGAAAAGAAGAACAAATAAAATATATATAACACTAAGATATAATAAAAAAAATGATTATACTAAAAGGATGGTGTATTCAAACTAAAATGTGAAATTTAGAAGGTAGCCATAATAAGTCGCCGTACGAGTGTAGATCACAGACCTTGTAGGAGCTTGATTTCCCGTTTATGTAATTCGGCATCGTTTAATTTAAGGTTATGTTGTATTGCGGTGCATTTAAAAACTTATTATAGCATAATCACAAAAATGACTCCCCATGTCGACGTGACGCGAATTAATTAGTCGTGATAATGTTAAAATTGTCGTCTGATCTCATAGTGGGCACTTGGTTCGGTTGACGGGGTCAACTTTGATCGTTTTTGAACCACTTCCAAGTGAAATTGAGGCCAGCAAACTCATCAGGATGCAAAACGTGTGGAAACGAGAAAACTGCTTTCATATAATGAGACTTCATCACCTATGTTGATCGTTCACCCAGAAAGGACTATATCACATGCTTCGATTAATCTAGCTCCTTTGTTTTCCACTACAAGTTATTTATTTATCTATTTAACACTTTTGTACAAAAATATAAAAAATGAATTGTACAAATTAAGGACTTATTGCCTGAAAGTATTTTTTTCCAATCAAACATCTGAGAAAATAAGTTAAGAGGCTATTATTTATTTATTTACCTTTTATCACGCCATATTTACAATGACAACAATAAGTAGATTACTGCTTTTAAATTGCAGTTTACAATTTTTATTGACAATTTTATGCATCTATGAACCAGGTGATTGTTCCCGTTCCACACTAAATATGTACACAATCTCAACTTTCTGCACTCACAATCATTACCTCAACAAACATATGGGCTCACACAAAACAGATCAACCAGGTCCCAATGTCCGCCATCATAAATCCAATTTCTTCTTATCTTATCCCCAGTATCCCTAAAATATTCCTTTGAAGTAAAGAACAGTTTTTACATCTTTATTCTATTGCATGAGTTTTTAAAAAATTTTATTTGTTCCAACACTTTTCTTGTAAAATTAGTTTTAGTAAACCCCCGTTTTTTCATTTATTTAATATTGCTTCTCTGGCAAGTAACAGGTACTATGTCAAATATTACTTTAACACGCACCCAATAACAAGTTGCCACATTCTGAAGACTTATGGTATCAATCGTCCCACAGATTCAGACTGAAAACACAATTAAAAACTGTGTCTCCACCGGGAATCGAACCCGGGACCTTTGTCTCAACAGTCAGATATCTAACCAACTGAGCCACGAAGGCCGACAAGTTTAAATTTTATTGTATGTAACTAAAAAAACTGCAAAGCCCATGGAGTAGATTTTTACTCCAATCGAAAGAGAATACAAAAATCTACCGAGTTTTTTACTATATTAATGACTATTCTTGCTATTTAAAAAATCTCTAAATTTTACCTTTTCTTCGCAAAAATATTATATATCGCAAACTAAGGTAATTTAGTGTGCATTTTTGTGTACCTATATTCGTATGCCCAGGGTATACAAGGGCCTTAAGGCGAGATTTGAAGGTTGAAAGTGATGTCCAGTGTTTACGGGTATTTTATTGTTTTTTTTTATTTAGAAAGTTGACATTATTTTGTTTCCATTTTCTTCTCTATACATTTAAAACCCTTGGCGGGTCTTAACTGCCTCCAAGATTAGTCGCGCCCTTGAGGTGGACACACAAAAACGGCGCTATATAAGTAAGCCAGTTTTATTATTATTATTATTATATTCAGAGAGGCAGTTCTCCAGTTCACACCGAGCAATCTGCAATCGGCTGTAACTCCATCCAGCCGGCTAAGTTTCGGCCTTCCCATCTGGCTTCTTCCCACTGGGTTAACAATCATTACTCTCTGTTGCTTCCATTACACAAGCCAATCATAAAGTTCCACTGAATTTAAAGACTGATATTCGTACACTTCGATGAGAAATGTTTGACTTTAATTAAAGGAGTAAGGAGATTCACGGATGGGAATATTTAGGATATGGAAAAAACTGAGAAAATTTAGCTTCCTTTGTTCAGTTCAATTAATTGACTTTTATGATGTGTACAATGATTCGAACTGATTAATTGACAACGGACTAGATATGTCGGACAATTCTTTTGTCTATGCACGATAATATCACTTGATCATTTGTCAAAATAAATTTATATTTTGTAAAGGCAAAATTTCAAAGTTGTAAAATTTTTCTTTAAATTTTGTTAGGTGGATACGTAAAATGTTTTAGCAATTATTCCAAACGGTGCTCGATAAACTGGAAAGCATTCCACAGCATGATATCCGTTGAGAATTATTAGAGATAAATAAAATATTATTTAAATTTATACATCGCTCCCATTCTCATACAGTAAAGAGTAAAAATAAACGATATAATTCTCTCTTTGCAAAATT
The DNA here is from genome assembly GCA_963576475.1 of Molanna angustata. Taxonomy (NCBI): domain Eukaryota; kingdom Metazoa; phylum Arthropoda; class Insecta; order Trichoptera; family Molannidae; genus Molanna; species Molanna angustata. The sequence continues at coordinate 33,836,687 of OY754975.1, read as the reverse complement.
TATACTCCTGGCACTCTAGTAAATTACAAATTCTATATCTATATTTCCTTACCGTGTCTTCTGTCATCAAACTATACTATTCCCGCTCGCCTTTTCAAACGTCATATTACTATTGTATGGTCGTTTGTGACTTATCTCCTTCTATTTTAGGAACTTGCTACTAAAATGCAATCGTTCGATACATATTTCGGTTGTATGGAAAGTCATTTCGTTCAAGACGAAAAGCTACAAGCTAAAAAATGCTTAAATCAGACAACTTATTATGAATAAAGGATTTTAGTGCTTTAAGTCGGTTTTTTTTTACTCCATGATAGCTTCGTTTAACATTGTTGTAAACCAATCTTTTTTTGATCCTAATGATAATTCAATTAAAAATTAATAATTTTCTTCGTATATGTGGAATTACTCGTGATCCTCATGAACTATAGAATTTGATTATTTTAATCTCTTAGCGATGTAACGAGTTGTTTGTTATTCGGCCTTTACTAAGTCTTCAACTTGTTTTACAAAACGTGGTGCATCTTCAACGCAAAATTGTAGGACAGAAATTTTGCCAACCATTGGCGTTTTGTCGATACATCTTATCGACGGCTTCATTGACGGTATTTTTACCCTTTGGAATGTTAAGAAAATATAATATGCCGAACATGCTTAGTTAGATTTTACATATTTGATAAGGCACAAAACGAACACCATTGCGCAGAATCAAACAATTTATTTTCCAAATGCCTTGCAATATCAGCCGTCAAAATATTACTTTTCGAGACACTACCAGCTAATTTTTTTGTGTTTAATATTGATAAAACACGCACTTCATAAAACGTTGCAACATTCTGGAGATTTAAATTGAAAACTGTGTCTCCACCGGGGATTCTCCCGGGACCTCGGGTCAGATATTTAACTAACTGCGCCACGAAGGCCGACGTCCCGGCTCAAGTATGAAGTAAGTTGTGAAATAATACAATTAAGTTCTGTGTTGCGAATAAAACGAAATGGCTTTCCTAACAACCAGCAAGACTTAAAGGTGCCTTTATACCGTCTGACAATGCAGGCACAGTGTAAGTGCATAGATTGTATGACTGGTTTCATGGGAATATCGTACAATGCATTATCTGAGATAAATTGACGAGTACTTTAATGCATCGAAAGATTATTTTGAAAATTCTGACACTTTAGACGTGGATAGATACCATCAGGTAATTTCCGGACTGGAGCATAGATGTGGTACAGTGCTAAGTTGTCTTATTTCTGTAAGGCTGCAGCGTTCTGGGTTTTATTTTCAACAGATGGTCGATTTGTATAGACAACATAGGAAAATAAAAGAGTTAAGTACTATTTAATCTGTGATTTATGCTCGTAAATGCAATTTATTTTGGTATTTTGTAAGCGAATTTTCATTCCTTTTTTAAGCCCGATCAAAATACTTCGGGTTATTATTTGAGTGAGTACCTACATAAATACATTGCGTTTACGAGCGTAAACCATAGATAAAACACTAATTAACTACTTTTTTTTCTCCTATGGTGCCTATACAAAATCTACCTCCAAAGGAATAATTCATTGATGTTTTTCACTCAAGTTTGCTACTTTGGTTTGGACGCACTTCTTTGGACACAAGTCATTTGAATACAAGCTGAAAAAAAGGATCTTGAAACATTCTCATGGCTTTTAAGTTCAAATAAAGGCATAAATATATTTATTATTGTTATTAATTGAGAACTTTGGCCAAGCTATCTACATGGGGCTTCCTGCAACAGGAAATACCAACAACATGTGACTGTGGAGAGCAGCAGACCACCGCACATCTGTGCAGTTACCCCAAAAGTCCGGTCAACTGCACCATGCACAACCTTATGGTGGGCAGTGGTTGTGCTATTGATGTCGATATATATAGACACTGGCAGAAGACTATCTACCACGATAAAAGAAAATGTTTTCAATGTTATGTTTTATTTCAAAGTCACAATATTGTCATTTTTGTGTTTTCAATTCATTTCTTCTCTTCGTCTCATTAGTCCCACATGGTGGTGGGGTCTGCCTTTTATTCATTTCTTCTCTACGTCTCATTAGTCCCACATGGTGGTGGGGTCTGCCTTTTATTCATTTCTTCTCTTCGTCTCATTAGTCCCATATGGTAGTGGCCTTTTATTCATTTCTTCTCTTCGTCTCATTAGTCCCACATGGTGGTGGGGTCTGCCTTTTATTCATTTCTTCTCCTCTTCTCATTAGTCCCACATAACAGGGAATGAACCTATATGACTTGATTGGCAGTGTTATCCGGATTCATACTTTATAACCTTAAAAATAACTGCTCGGGCAATTTGCAAAACCTGATAAAAAATAAACTCTGTTGTCAAACTAGCCACTTATTTCGCTTAACATAAGTTGCAATTTTGGCGAAGTCAACTAATCTCAAATTATATTTGACTAATTCTTTCGATTCAAGAGCAGAACTAACTGGCACGAATAAAAATACCCAGCTCCAATTATTGCTTTGTGAACGACAAAGTTTTTCATTGTCTGTAATTTGTATGAACTCGTAGTTTTCCCGCGCTTTTTACTGCACAATCGTTGAGTTTGTCCTGTAAAAGCTCATTGACACAGAGAGGCATCTGTCGGCGAGGAAATAAAGCAAATTAGGTCACGTGGTATTTAGATATCTCAAAGGGAAGCGATTTCTCTGTATCCGCCATCTGTCGTCACTCTTTGCAATCAAAACGGAAATATGCATAAAATAGAGCATTCTTACGTGGGGATATATGGTTTAAAAGATAATAACAAGTTTATAGAGAAAAATATGTGGAAATCCATTTTGAAATTATCAAATAGACATTAATATGATGAGAGACCTTGGCGAAAACGTTTTGTCGTAAAAAAATAATCTATGGAGAAATTCCATTTTGGTTTTATTTGATTATTAGTTATAATAAAATATTTATTTTTTAATAATTTATAATTTGCAAACCCTCCCTAACGCCATTTAGTTCGCTTTTTCGGAAAATTGTAATGTACCCAAATCCTAATGGCTGGTGTCCCCTACTTAGCCATGTTAAAAAAATGTATTTATTGATTGAATTAGTTAAAAAAATAATTTAAAAACGTTGAAATATTTCTTTATCCATATTTGACGTCACGTTAATTTAAATTGTTTACGGTATGTTTTTTTTTTATTATCTTTATCGTTGGATAATTTGTTCGGCGCATTTACAATATCACCTCCCTCTTAAAGCTTATTAGCTTGTGTAGAGGGAGAATATGTGTTACTAAATGACTAATTCTAAAATGCAAAACTAAATGACTTAACAAAAGTATAAACAGAAGAATAAAAAATATGATCTGGAAAAATAAACACATGAGTATTGACAGTAAAGTCAGAATATATAAGACATGCTTGCGACCGATCATGACGTATGCTGTGAAAACTCGAGCAGACACTGTACGAACCAAGGGGCTTTTAAGGACAACGGAAATGATGAATCACTGGAAAAACTCTCCGAGATCGTACTCGCAATGTTCAAGTAAGAAAAACATGTGGAATAGAGGACATCGTTCGGTGAAGTAGATCCAAAAGAAGACATTGGAGGGACCACGTGGACCACGGCCAGGATGGACAGTGATAGAATTGCGTATATAGCGGCGAATGAAATCCCCTCTGGCCGCCACCTATCTGGAAGACCACCCAAGAGGTGGAAGGATAGTTGGACTTCGTCATCCCAGGATGCATAGTTTCTGAATAACAGACCAACTAGGTCTACTAAACGAAGGAGAAGAAGAAAATTATCAAGATTTTACCAGCATATATGTAAAGATTTTTTATGTTACCTACATACATAATTCATAGTTCCTTTTTTCAACATTTTAACTTTCCATATTTGAATATTTTTTTCGTTTCTATATTTTTTTAACATTAGAGTGATAATGTTATTGAAAATAAAATATTTAATTTGTGAAAATAATTACATAAAATCTCTTTATATAATGTTAATTCTTATAGGTATTGGAAAATAAAACTATATATGTGTTGGTCTAATTATTGTCAAACTACATTTTATGTAATTATTTTCACAAATTAAATATTTTATTTTCAATACCAGTATCACTTTTATGTCAAAAAAAATATAGAAACAAAAAATATTAAAATACGGAAAGGTGAAATGTTGAAAAACTGAAGTATGAATTATGTATGTAGGTACCTAACATGTAAAAAAACAAAATACAATAATATTAATCTTTGCAAACTTAACTGCTTAGTTTAGGAAATGTATGAGGATGTATAATTAATTATGCTTGTATTAATCACAATTGTACATAATAATGTATTGTTATCGACTTCGACTAGGGCTGTCCTGTATTGAGGTCGACGATTTTACATAATGTAAGGACAGTTTAAACATATCAAAAACTAAGTTGTGTAGTTATATTCAGTTGAGTATCAAATACTTTTACAAAATTACCATCTTATTTGAGTCATCAATCCAGACTCATCATGACTCATTATTCTTACAATAATAATTGTAAATGGTGTTAATTATTAAATTATTTAGTATTGTGACCAACACTAAACTGTCCACTACGTATATTACAATGTTATATTTTGTTTTGTTTAAGTTATGTTCATTATTCGTTGTTATCAGATGGCATTTGTTTGATGATACATATGTACATGTGATGTCATGATATTGTGTCGTGTGAAAAATATATCAGTTTTTAAAATCAAATTGTCATTATAAACATATTATCTAAAATTGGTTTATGTCGGTTTTTTACGAACGAAATATAATATCTGATGTTTTGTTTTTTTTTTCGAAATAAAAATGATTTTACTTTGTAGATAGATCTTTTAAATTTGATAAATATAATGTATCCTAACAGAACTATAAAAATACTACGTATTTTTTACAAGAATAATGTAACATAGGTTGAATATACGTACATACCATCGCGCAATGTCCCTTACGGGGTAAGCAGAGAGAAAAGAGCGCCATACTCCTCTATTTTTGTACACATTCCTGGCTTCCTTTACATGCATGCATCGTTTCATACATGTTCGTCGATTGTTCAAGGTTCTTGTGTTTCCTTCTTTCAAAATATAATTCACATGGTCATGCCATCCCTTTCTGGGGCGGCCCCTGCTATTCACTCCATCTCGTACACCCATGTAATTTTTTTGTCACTCGTTCATCGTTCATTCTTTCAATATGTCCAAACCACCGCCAGGAATTCATTTTCATTTTATCTACTTATTATACACTTCTGTATCTTACATTCTCTCCTTTTGTCGTGAATATAATTAAGTTTAATATTGAATTGCTTATGGAAATTAGTCGGTTTAAGTTTTTTTTCATTAATCGAAAATTACCTACTTACAAGAGGCTAAATAACATCCCGTATAGTTCAGCAATGAGTGTAACCACCCATTCTGAATGTAGTCCCTTTTTTGTGAGACGGGACTAGTGTTTGGGGATTGGGGATACACGCGTGTGTCTTGCTTTATTTTTATAAGGTAATGCACCCACATTTTGGAATATGCCTCGATGGTATGAAAGAAAAAAATATCGTCTATTTTTCTTGGAGTGGTTGTTAATAAACGTGTATCGACCAAAAACTTTGTGTCATCTTGCTGCGTAGCCAAATAGAGAGACATTTTTACAAATTTGCATCAAAACACGATCTAATTCTTTGCCTTTTTTGTTTATTAAATATTAAAAGGTGAATTTAGTGTCGGCTGTGTGCGTGTGTATGGAATCGATATCTTCTGACCTTTGTTGGGCCGGTGCCGTCTCAAGTTAGGGTGGGGATTGTGTGAGGGCTGCGGAGGGTAAGTTCTTAAAGAGCTTAAAATTGAAACATCGTCTTATCGGCAAAATGCTCTTATCGGTAGGTATGTAACCTACTTAACAAATTAATCTTGTTTTCGTATTTAATAGTTTGACCTGGTGGAATTTATTTATTTATTTATTTTCGGTTACAAACAGTCTCAATTACAAAATACATTAATGGACTAGACTAGAGTATATTTTTATGAAACTAATAAATCGGAACCAAAAGGATAAAAAGGGAAGATTAACCATATTACTATAACATTTTTTTATATAATGATTTATCACATGCATACATACAATTTTTTTTTTATTTATTTAAAAATAATATATGGGTACAAAGGTATAAAATATTTCTTACTCCACTGAAAGAGTAAATCTCGTGTTCAGCGGAGGAAGAGCGTAGCATTTATTTCAAGTCCATAATTTATTTATTAATAGGTACATAAAATATATTACTTTAGATACATAATTGCTTAACAGTGATTTGAGAATATAAAATTATTGTATACTTTTTAAATTTTACAAAAGGTTTAATTTTTCTTATATCTAAAGAAAGTTTGTTATAACAGTTTATTCCTAGGTAAGAATAGTGATGCTGCATGGTCGATGTATTGTATTTTGGAACCTTAATTTGTTCCTCTGAGCAAGGACGGGTACTTATTATATCTATATTATCAATAATATTTTTGTAAGTTTGAAATACTGCATTTCTTTTAAATATGCTATCCAGTTTTAAATCTCCAAATTCTTTATATACATAAATGCTGTGTTGGGTAGTTTCTTTAATAACTTTTATGATTAAATTTTGAGCAGTTTTAACAGGTTTAATGTTGCTTTTACATACATACAAACGCATACACACACGTACATGTCGTACATGCATCGGGAAGATTTTTTTTAAATATATTATTTTCCAATACACAAAGATACTATTCACTTGTATAGTAATTTTTAAATAGTTTTTTTTTTGCAATGCCTCAACAAAAATATTAAATAAATAAATAAATAAAGTCATACATAAAGTAATTAAATCAAAGTCATACGTAAACAAATTTTATGACATTATTAATTCGCTTTACATACTTCATTGATTGCGTCTCTAGAATATTATTTTGACCTCTTTTAGTGTAAAAACTTCAAGAAAATTATGTTTTTTAAATACTATTTGCTTGTAACACATGAGATCCAACTGTCGGTGTCGTTGGCAAGTATAGATGAAGAATACGTACCAAACTATAAAACATCAAATCCAAATTATTAAATATTTTAAGATATTGTGTTTTTTTATACAAAATATGTATGTCAGGATAGGATAGTGTTGTGCTTAGTCCTTTTTTTCTACCCCCAATAGGTAAACGGCTTGATGTTGTGTATGTATTAAGTATGACAATTAAGTATCTATAGGAGTCCCCGTACCTTCATATCGTGTTTTGACATACAAGTTGTATGAAATGAGGTCGTCGTGAAATTTAATTTTACAAAAATTATTTAAAAAAAATTAAAGCACCACTATAATTTGTATATTTTCTATAGAAAATAAATTATCTATTTGGGGTGTTTCGGTGATTTTCGACATTTTAAAATTTTTGTAAAAGCATATAAGAACAGAAAATTGTTAAAAAAATGATAAAGTTTGAGAAACTCTGGAATTTTTTCATTGAAAATTGTTTGAGATAGTATTATGTGTCTCTGTGTTTTTGCAAATTTTCAGCGTTCTAGTTTTTTTATTTTTTTGAGAATCAAATGTCCACGACGATTTCACTCATCCAGCACAAGCATAATATGCTTAATTATTTAGGAAATGTATGAGGATGTTTGTGAATTCCCTGGACGGCGAGAAGGACAAGCATATCCATCCTAAAGGAGCTAACGATAGAGGACATATTATCCGCCATATGCCTTAAGCGTGTCCTTCAGATCTTTGGACACATCGCCAGACGCAACGAGAATAGCCTTGAGAAGCTGGCTGTCGTGGTTGTGGTTGAAGGTAGAAGGGGAAGAGGGAGATGCCTCACAAGATGGACGGACCAGATTAGGACTGCCACTGGTGGATCAGTGGTTGGAGCAATGAGGAAGGCGATGTGTCGGGAGAAATGAAGGACAAAAATACACAACATCATGATGAGAAGGAGAGATGATGGTCACGACCCTCAATAAATGAGGAATACGACACTGATGATGATTGAGATGATGATGATGATGAGGATGTATATATATGGACTTGTTATTCAGTGTGCTAGTGAAAAAAATACTCGTTTTGTTTGCGACTTTGGGATTTAAATCCGACGTAATCGTTATTAACGTCAGTCAGGTTAAACTACTCCAACGTTGAACTAAGCAATAAGGACAAAGTTGAACAAATGTATACCAATATTTCACATCTTCTATCATTAAATTCCTTACATATTTATTTACACAGCAAAATTTCTTCAAAATTTCTCGCTTAATGGATTCAATCTATAATGCAATAACCTCAAGTCTCAAAATAATTTAATAACATTTTTATACTAACAGAAATTATCCTAATGATTGGGTGGAATGCCATATAAGCTAATATAAAAAATATCACAGAAAAAAAAATTGGCATGAAAACATTAAACTTTCAAATAAAAATTTGACTTAGCGAAAATGCTTCTTAAAAAAAATCTGAAGAATATGGAAGTTTGTTGAATAGACACTGTAGCGAGCGGTACGCTCACTACGTATTTAAATAATCATCTTTTCAAATTAAATCTCGCGGCAGTAGTTACGTCTTGAACTAGTTCAAGGTCTCGCTAAAAACGCAGCTGGTGTCAAGCGGCCCGCACCGCCCCCCTCGTCCACCTACCGTTCCCACGCGTCAACTTCCACCATCAGTCGGCGTCTATTTCTAACGGTCAAGACCACGCTTTTGTCTCCTCCGCGATCAATTAGCGTATTTCACTCAGTTCGTTGGGTTTTATGCCTGAAATCGATGTAAGGCATTGTAACTAAACAGAGAGTGTCGTTATAAACTAATTATCTAAAAATCCGAGTCGGATCTCTGAGTATACCGCCTTATGCGTGAAGGAGGCGTATAAAACAACATCGCAATACATACTTCGGTTCGGTTTTTTTTAATTTTCTAAGTTCATTAAATTTCAAAGTGTCTTCGCGTGGTTATATGAACACATAACGAAGTGTTAACCTCTCCATCTGTTGCGTACGAGCTGTACCGTTTAAATAAATGGTCGCAAGTAATACTTGGAGACAGTTTTTTAAGTTCATTAAATTTCAAAGTGTCTTCGCGTAGTTGAATGAACACATAACGGAGTGTTAACATCTGAATCTGTTGCGTACGAGCTGTACCTTTTAAATAAATGGTCGCAAGTCATACTTGGAGACAGTTTTTTAAGTTCATTAAATTTCAAAGTGTCTTCGCGTAGTTGAATGAACACATAACGGAGTGTTAACATCTGAATCTGTTGCGTACGAGCTGTACCTTTTAAATAAATGGTCGCAAGTCATACTTGGAGACAGTTTTTTAATTTCATTAATTTTCAAAGTGACCTCGCGTAGGTGTGTGAATCCATAACGAAGTGTTTAAATCTCAATCGGCTGCGTACGAGCTGTACCTTTTAAATAAATGGTCGCAAGTCATACTTGGAGACAGTTTTATAATTTCATTAATTTTCAAAGTGACCTCGCGTAGGTGTGTGAATCCATAACGAAGTGTTTAAATCTCAATCGGCTGCGTACGAGCTGTACCTTTTGATTAAATGGTAGCAAGCCATACTTCGTGACTGTTTTTCAATTTCTTTAATTTTCAAAGTGACTTCGTGTAGTTGTATGTTCACACGACGAAGTGTTAACACCTCAATCTGCTGCGTATGAACAGGACCTTTTGAATAAATGGTAGCAAGCCATACTTCGTGACTGTTTTTCAATTTCATTAATTTTCAAAGTGACTTCGTGTAGTTGTATGTTCACATAACGAAGTGTTAACACCTCAATCTGCTGCGTATGAACAATACCTTTTGAATAAATGGTAGCAAGCCATACTTCGTGACTGTTTTACAATTTCATTAATTTTCAAAGTGACTTCGCGTAGTTGTATGAACACATAACGAAGTGTTAACATCTCAATCTGCTGAGTATGAACAATACCTTTTGAATAAATGGTAGCAAGCCATACTTCGTGACTGTTTTTCAATTTCTTTAATTTTCAAAGTGACTTCGTGTAGTTGTATGTTCACACGACGAAGTGTTAACACCTCAATCTGCTGCGTATGAACAAGACCTTTTGAATAAATGGTAGCAAGCCATACTTCGTGACTGTTTTTCAATTTCATTAATTTTCAAAGTGACTTCGTGTAGTTGTATGTTCACATAACGAAGTGTTAACACCTCAATCTGCTGCGTATGAACAAGACCTTTTGAATAAATGGTAGCAAGCCATACTTCGTGACTGTTTTTCAATTTCATTAATTTTCAAAGTGACTTCGTGTAGTTGTATGTTCACATAACGAAGTGTTAACATCTCAATCTGCTGCGTATGAACAATACCTTTTGAATAAATGGTAGCAAGCCATACTTCGTGACTGTTTTTCAATTTCATTAATTTTCAAAGTGACTTCGCGTAGTTGTATGAACACATAACGAAGTGTTAACATCTCAATCTGCTGAGTATGAACAATACCTTTTGAATAAATGGTAGCAACCCATACTTCGTGACTGTTTTTCAATTTCATTAATTTTCAAAGTGACTTCGTGTAGTTGTATGTTCACATAACGAAGTGTTAACATCTCAATCTGCTGCGTATGAACAATACCTTTTGAACAAATGGTCGCAAGACTTACTTCGTGACAGTTTTATAATGTTTATTAATCTTCAAAGTGACTTCGCGTGGTTGTATGAACACATAACGAAGTGTTAACACCTATGTCTGCCACACGGGATGTATACGACTGACAGTAGGCCAACTGCCTTGTTATCACCTCGGATTAGGCTTCTCCCCTTGATGAGAGAAAGTCTGGAGCGCCTTCAACATTAGATCGCCCCTGCCGCTTCTCTTCTTCACCTCCATCACGGTTGGAAACATCAGGCCTTGTTGAATACGTGATAAGGCAATTTCTCCCCACCGTCGGACTAAAGGTTTGAGATCATTGACTTTCGCACACCCCCTTTTCGTGAATCGTCCCTAGAATTACTGATATCGACATACCCTTAGAACTAAGTTTGGTAAAAAAAAAAAAAAAAAGAAATTCCTTAATTACTCAGTGTTGGCCCTTCGGCCTGAAAAATAAATTTAATCTGGAACTGACTTGTGAAATATTTAAATACTTAAGGCTCATATAAATGTACAATAGTGATCACTGTTTATTTTAATTAGTTGGCCACCCTAGAAAGTAAGACTATTCTTAATCATCAAACATCACCATCATTACCTCATATCACACTAACCCATATGTACCATTATATCTCTAATTAAATTTGTCTCTCTTTCACAAAAGAATATACAGTTTTGTTCTGGTCACGCTCGCTGTTTCTCAATTATCCACCTGTATTCCCTCTGAGAATCAAAGAAATACTCTACCGTGTGTCCTAGCCGGACGATAGTGGATCCAGCAGAAGCAAAAGATCTGGTATGGATTTAATTTTATGAACAACAATGATTTGTATCTCATTTCATTACACTGACGTTTACCAACGTGGGGCAATGACTCTCATCAATTGACACGTACGCTTGTCCTTTGATGACAGTCTGCTCAATGAGATCTGCGAGCGGACCCTCACTCGAAACTGCTTGTTCTTTTGTGTTTTATTTTTTCCCCTTTATTCTGACAGCCTCCTATATTGTAACCACGTCGTAACAAAAATCCTCGTTTCCTCTGTTGTCTCGCAATAGTCGACGTCATGGATTTAATCGAGAGAATAAATCTTGCAAATGCAAAAACCCTTGCTAAAGCATTGCGCGACAGAAACATCGTTCCTACCGACAATTTGGCCTCCTTGCGTTCCCAGGCCAATGCTTTTAATGCCTCCCGTCCCTTTAATACAGACAACGTAGCCATCCCCAGTAGGTCTGTAGCGTACCACTCACTTGAGAACGCCCCCGAACTGGCGTCGGTTTCCGAGAGCTCCCACACCGCCGAGAATGATCTAATAGCCCGCCCATTCTCATCCAGTTCCGAATCGAGCTCCAGACCCCAGAGCGCCCCTCCCCCAGGAACTGTCGCCTTATTGCCCCCATCCCCAGTCGAGCCGCCCTCCAATTCGTCAAGTTATACCTCACGTGGAGATCGAGACCCTGGAGGAATCATAAACACAAACTTTGCCACGTGGCCTGTCCCAAAGTTTAACGGAACAAATGACGTCCGAGAATTCCTCGTACGCCTAGAGGAGATCGCTACTTCCCGCAGGTTCAATACTAATTTATTGTCCACAATCATTCCTGAATTTCTTGTAGGACGTGCCTTATTATTTTATCGTACAAACCCTAGAAAGAACTGCGACTGGAACACATTGAAGAAGCTCTTTCTCGACCGTTTTGAATCACAAACCTATTCCACCGACATCAAGCTAGAAATTTGGTCCTCTAAGCAGCAAGACTCGGAATCTGCGGCCGATTATATTTGCCGAATCATCAACAAAAATAACTCATTGTCCTCACCCTTGCCAGAGGACGAGCTCCTTCAAGTTTTCAAAAGAGGACTCGACAAGAAGTTCCTCCCTATAATCATCGGCTCACAACCCACGACAGTATTGGATCTGGAGCGACTGTGTCTTACACTCGAACAGATGTCGCTTGGCCACAAGGACGAGACTGCCCCTACCTCCCCCCGCCGGCCCCGGCGCACCAAGGCTGCAGCCTCCTTGTCTAACCCTGAACCGCGTTCGTACAGTCCCAAATGCTACTCCTGCGGAAGAACCGGACATTTTGCAAGACTGTGCCCTAATCGGTCACGAGCGAATCCCCTCGGAAGACGAACCTCTCCCCGCTTTCAAAAGTACCAGAGAACTGACCCACAAGGTCACCCTCCGACAACCCCCAGAAACCTCCCAGACGTTTCTAGACCCCCACCTCTCCTCCAAAAGTTGCCAAAAAACGAATAACCACCCAGCCCTATTATAGACCGTCCCATTCTCAACAAAAGACAGAGTGGGAGGACTGGTTGAGATCGGTCAAACTATTCTACAATACTAAATACCTACATGTATCAGCCATCACAAATGCGCGAGACGATCGTCCATACCTACACTTCAAAATCAACAACATCGCCTTCCGTTCGCTCTTAGACAGCGGAGCTGCAGTTAATGTTTTGGGTGGCACATTATACAAGAATTTCCTCGAATTGGGTTATGACCTAGTGCCGGGCGACACTTCCATTCACACAGCGGACGGCCATCCCCATGCGATCCTGGGCTCCCTCACGCTGCCCCTCAGATTTTATAAGCAAACAACCTTTGTTGAATTTCTTGTAGCTCCGTCTCTTGCAGAAGGGTTTATTTTGGGGGCACCCTTCTTGAAGAAGTCCGGACTAACCCCGACCCTATTCCCAGATAAGGTGTCATCATTATATGCTATCAACATGCCTCCCCTGTACATTTCACCGCTGTCGACCCCTTCCTGTCTAAACTCTACAGCCGACCTTTCTCTTGCAGAATTGAAACAACTGGATCTGCTCAAACAAGAGTTCGACCAGATTGCTTATGAAAAGGTGGGACTAGGCCGCACCGACCTAGTTTCCCACATCATAGACACTGGTGATCACGCCCCGGTTAAACAAAAGACTTATCCCCTTTCTCACGTGAGACGCGAACAACTCATCGCAGAACTGGATGAAATGATCAAACTCGACGTAATAGAACCGGCGCGGAGCCCCTGGTTGAACAATGTTTTCATTGTTCCCAAGAAAGACGGCTCTGGGCGCTTCGTACTTGACCCACGTCGCCTTAACTCGATCACTCGCTCTGACTCTTACCGGTTGCCCAACATTCATCGCATCTTGGACAATCTGCGCGACACTAAGTTCCTCACAGCCCTGGACCTCTCCCACGGGTTCTGGCAGATGAGACTGGACGAGGAATCCAAGCCAAAGACCGCCTTCTTCGTAGAAGGCCGAGGACAGTTCCAGTTCAAGGTTACCCCTTTCGGGCTAAAAAATATCCCGGCCGAAATGCAACGTATGATGGATGGACTGTTCACAGACTTGGGAGACCACGTCTTTGTATATCTTGATGACATACTGGTATGCAGCCCGGACTTCCAGTCACACTGCAAGCTACTAAAAACTGTGTGTGACAGACTAAAACAGGCCAACCTAACCATTAAGTTAGCGAAATCTGAATTTTGCAAACAAAGCTTAAAGTATCTCGGCCACATAGTCGACCGAGAAGGCATCAGGACCGACCCCGAAAAGATTGACGTGATGGTCAATTACCCTAGGCCCTCAACTGTCAAACAGGTTCGCGGGTTCATTGGATTATGTGCATACTATAGAAGACACATCAAGGACTTTTCTCGTATTGCATCCCCTCTATGCCGCCTCACCAGCAAGAAAATCGCAAAGAATAATCTCCCTTGGGACGACGAAGCTGAACAAGCCTTCGTAAGCCTAAAAAGCGCAATGATATCTTCTCCGGTGTTGAAGCCCCCCGACTATTCCCTACCATACGTACTCACCTGTGACGCCAGCGGCGTGAGCATTGGGAGCTTCCTGGCCCAAAGGAGCCCGGACGGCTCAGAGCACGCCATTGCATATTTTTCCAGGAAACTGCTACCTGCCGAAAGGTCTTACAGCACCACCGAGAGGGAACTCTTGAGCATTGTGGACTCGGTACACCACTTTAGGAGTTATTTAGACGGAACGCACTTCAAAGTGATCAGCGACCACGGCTGTCTTAAATACCTGAACAACTTGTCTTCACCATCGGGACGCCTGGCCAGATGGGCCTGCCGCCTCTCACAATACAGCTTCGACTTTGTATACAAAAAGGGATGCGAGAACAACTTGGCCGACGCACTAAGCAGAATTGAAGTATCCAGTTTAACGTTCCCTACACCGTTTCAGAATGTTACTGATCCAGCCTATCTACGTCTGTTCCAGGAATGTTCGACCAATGCTAACTCCACACCCAACTATATGATAAGTAACGGACACCTCTACAAATACTGTAAAACTGTTCCCGAAACTGACCCTCCATTCAGAAATAGCTCCTGGAAGGTCGTGGTGCCCGCCGGAGAACAGGAAAGTATCGTACAGGACTTCCACACTAACTTTTGCCACCCTGGAACCAGAAAAACTTTGGAGGTGGTCTCACGGACCTTCTATTGGAAAAACATTACGAACACGGTTAAACAGGTTGTATCAAAATGTGACACCTGTAAGGCATATAAACATAACAACCAAGCACCTCTGGGTTTGATGAGCGTGCCTAAACGTCTAGATCATCCCATGCAGTCATTGAGCGTAGACCTTGTTGGGCCGCTTCCCTGTTCACATAAACAAAATATTTACATACTGTCGGTGGTCGATAACTTCACGAAATTCTTATGGGCACTGCCGTTGCGACGTGCCACAGCCCCGGCTATCACCAAGCTGATAGAAGAAAAGATCTTTCTGCCTTACGGTGTACCTCGTACTTTAATTATGGACAACGGCAAGCAATTCATATCCAAGGATTTCAAGGAGTTCGCTGATCGCTTCGGTATACGAGACCTATTCTATAACGCGTACTATCACCCCCAGAACAATACTGTGGAAAGATACAACTCTACCATCGTAACCGCCCTGTCAATATTAGTGGGGGAGAACCAGCGAACCTGGTGCACAATGCTGCCTAAGATCTGCTCCTGCCTCAATAATTGCGTGAACATCGCCACCGGTTACACACCGTTCTTCCTGACGCACGGGTTCCACCCCTGTCCGCATGCTTCATTTCACGACAAAATGGAACAGGTCACCAATAGCTCGGAGGAGCCAGCGAGCAAGGATAATTCTTATGGAACGAGCCTTTCAACCATGGAGCAACTTTACGAGAAGGTATCTAGCGCACTATTGACTGCGTTCAAAGTAAACGCGAAACGATACAACCTGCGTAGGAAACACTGCTCACTGTCCGAAGGCGCAGTGGTCTGGCGCAGGGCATTCACCCAATCTGACGCTGGAAAGTACTTCTCAAACAAGCTCGCCCCTCGATTCATCAAATGCGTCGTATCGAATAAAATTTCGGACACCATTTACGAGGTTCGCGACTGTGAGGGTAAACATAGTGGCAGGTACCATATCAAGGACCTGATTAAGTTTAATTAAGTATTAATTGTTGTGCTGAGACCCTTATCTAGCAATAAACCTATTGATAAGTTGCAAATTGTAAACTTGGTTTCTGGTTTGATCCGCAAAAAATCAGTGGCGCCTAACGATACACTTCTCATCCCGGATGAATTATGTAACCCCTTTTCAATTATGCCCTGCAGTCATGTACCCGTCATAAAATGTGCTGGCAATTAAAGATCGCGTGAAATTAAAGTAGTGTGAACGATGGATTTTGTAAGGACCATCTGTAAAAGAATGATGTACGCAAGGGTTTGTGTATAATTATTTATGACCAATGCATGATTGCTAGGATCCTGTCTCCATTCCTGAAGGAGCTAGCCGCCTTCTGACAGGCATCCTATGTGGTAGCTCTAACTGTATATAACACCTTCCCTCCCCTTGTGTAATAGGAGTTCTCGCTAAAGATTTCCTTGTTAAAATACATAAGTTCCCGAATTGTATATTGAATTGTCAACTCACCCTTGTTTTGTGTGTATTATTTCCGAGTTGAATACTGGATTGTCAACTCACCGTGCATTATGTTTAATTTTTTCTGAGTTGAATATTGAATTGTCAACTCACCCTTGTTTTGTGTATATTATTTCCGAGTTGAATACTGGATTGTCAACTCACCTTGCATTATGTTTAATTTTTTCTGAGTTGAATATTGAATTGTCAACTCACCCTTGTTTTGTGTGTATTATTTCCGAGTTGAATACTGGATTGTCAACTCACCGTGCATTATGTTTAATTTTTTCTGAGTCGAATATTGAATTGTCAACTCACCCTTGTTTTGTGTGTATTATTTCCGAGTTGAATACTGGATTGTCAACTCGCCTTGTATTATATATAAGTGTTTCTGAGTTGAATATTGAATTGTCAACTCTCCCTTGTTTTGTGTGTATTATTCCAGAGTTGAATATTAGATTGTCAACTCACCCTTTTCTTGTGTATTATTAACGAGTTGAATACTGGATTGTCAACTCGCCATTTGGCTTGATTCCCTTCGGTTGGGTACTACTTGACCGGTATAGAGTTAAGCAAGAGTGGTAGTACCAAGCGGTTGCGTGAAGAACCTCAGTTTGCGTCTATTGTGATTGGTCCCTTGTCCTGATATTCATTGTATTTGTGAACTGTCGTTACAAGTGAATAATAACTTCAGTTTGCGTCTGTCGTGATAGGCCCCTTGTCCTGATATTCATTGTATTTGTAAACTGTCGTTGAAAAGGAATGCCAGGTAGTAGCCTGATGCCAAGTCTTCACTTGAGGAGTCATTTTGAGGCTGTGCAAACTACAGTTCGCGTCTACCGTGATAGGCCCCTTGTCCTGATATTCATTGTATTTGTGAACTGTCGCTGCAAGTGAATAATAACTTCAGTTTGCGTCTGTCGTGATAGGCCCCTTGTCCTTATATTCATTGTATTTGTAAACTGTCGTTAGGAAGGAATCCCAGGTAGTAGCCTGATGCCAAGTCTTCACTTGAGGAGTCGTGTTGAGAATTGGCAAGCATCGATTCGCGTCCATCGTGATGGATCGCTTGGCCAGCTATCCAGTGTGGTCACAAACTGTAGCTACAAGATTGTTATTTTCCTTTTGTGAATGTAAGTCATTAATTTTGTTGTTTCGCACATAGCAAGCGGACTGTTCAAGCACGCTTGCTCCGCGACATTATACTTATGTTTCCAGTCGGTTGCCCTGAGTGAGATATCTGATTGCTCAACTCACATGCGTGTAGGAAAGCGACTAGCTTCGAGTTCGCCAATTATTGTTAAGTTTGTTTGGGTAAGGCTGAAGAGAGTTCGCCTATTAGATTGGCAACTCTAATTCTTTCGGTGCTCCCCCGCTGTATTGTTCATCAATGGAGTGTTTTCCTAGAATTAATCATGGCTATAGGTAGAAGCTAGTTGCCGAACATTGGTATCTGTACCACACCGCTGCGCAACCCAACATATAACCCCGATCGTGTCGTATCGCGAGTGGGAGTCCTTATTCGAGTCTAACCTAGGTTTCAACGAAGTTTGAACATTAGTATGATTCCGAACTCGCACAATTAGGGCGTATTCCTTCTGAATGCTATAATCAATTATGATTCACGTACGAAACCTTGATCTTGAGTAGGGGGGCACATACCTTAAGAATGTTACCCATTGCCTACACCCTCGACAAACCTACGATGACCAAGAGTCACTAGGTCGGTCTCACTACTGGAGGTGGTTGCGATGTACTGGTGTGACCAGCCGAGAACACGCAACTCACCATACTCCTCATAAACTAAGAATCTGGTCGTGGTTATAAGTTCCTCTCGTTACTTCTCTTCATTACAGTCAGGGTCTTTCATTCTCCCCAATTTGCACAGGCCGGCTTACGGAATTTTTTTTTTCTTTTCTTTTTCTTTTTGTTTGGGTAACTTTGATTGGAGTGTAGCGAGCGGTACGCTCACTACGTATTTAAATAATCATCTTTTCAAATTAAATCTCGCGGCAGTAGTTACGTCTTGAACTAGTTCAAGGTCTCGCTAAAAACGCAGCTGGTGTCAAGCGGCCCGCACCGCCCCCCTCGTCCACCTACCGTTCCCACGCGTCAACTTCCACCATCAGTCGGCGTCTATTTCTAACGGTCAAGACCACGCTTTTGTCTCCTCCGCGATCAATTAGCGTATTTCACTCAGTTCGTTGGGTTTTATGCCTGAAATCGATGTAAGGCATTGTAACTAAACAGAGAGTGTCGTTATAAACTAATTATCTAAAAATCCGAGTCGGATCTCTGAGTATACCGCCTTATGCGTGAAGGAGGCGTATAAAACAACATCGCAATACATACTTCGGTTCGGTTTTTTTTAATTTTCTAAGTTCATTAAATTTCAAAGTGTCTTCGCGTGGTTATATGAACACATAACGAAGTGTTAACCTCTCCATCTGTTGCGTACGAGCTGTACCGTTTAAATAAATGGTCGCAAGTAATACTTGGAGACAGTTTTTTAAGTTCATTAAATTTCAAAGTGTCTTCGCGTAGTTGAATGAACACATAACGGAGTGTTAACATCTGAATCTGTTGCGTACGAGCTGTACCTTTTAAATAAATGGTCGCAAGTCATACTTGGAGACAGTTTTTTAAGTTCATTAAATTTCAAAGTGTCTTCGCGTAGTTGAATGAACACATAACGGAGTGTTAACATCTGAATCTGTTGCGTACGAGCTGTACCTTTTAAATAAATGGTCGCAAGTCATACTTGGAGACAGTTTTTTAATTTCATTAATTTTCAAAGTGACCTCGCGTAGGTGTGTGAATCCATAACGAAGTGTTTAAATCTCCATCGGCTGCGTACGAGCTGTACCTTTTAAATAAATGGTCGCAAGTCATACTTGGAGACAGTTTTTTAATTTCATTAATTTTCAAAGTGACCTCGCGTAGGTGTGTGAATCCATAACGAAGTGTTTAAATCTCAATCGGCTGCGTACGAGCTGTACCTTTTAAATAAATGGTCGCAAGTCATACTTGGAGACAGTTTTATAATTTCATTAATTTTCAAAGTGACCTCGCGTAGGTGTGTGAATCCATAACGAAGTGTTTAAATCTCAATCGGCTGCGTACGAGCTGTACCTTTTGATTAAATGGTAGCAAGCCATACTTCGTGACTGTTTTTCAATTTCTTTAATTTTCAAAGTGACTTCGTGTAGTTGTATGTTCACACGACGAAGTGTTAACACCTCAATCTGCTGCGTATGAACAGGACCTTTTGAATAAATGGTAGCAAGCCATACTTCGTGACTGTTTTTCAATTTCATTAATTTTCAAAGTGACTTCGTGTAGTTGTATGTTCACATAACGAAGTGTTAACACCTCAATCTGCTGCGTATGAACAATACCTTTTGAATAAATGGTAGCAAGCCATACTTCGTGACTGTTTTACAATTTCATTAATTTTCAAAGTGACTTCGCGTAGTTGTATGAACACATAACGAAGTGTTAACATCTCAATCTGCTGAGTATGAACAATACCTTTTGAATAAATGGTAGCAAGCCATACTTCGTGACTGTTTTTCAATTTCTTTAATTTTCAAAGTGACTTCGTGTAGTTGTATGTTCACACGACGAAGTGTTAACACCTCAATCTGCTGCGTATGAACAAGACCTTTTGAATAAATGGTAGCAAGCCATACTTCGTGACTGTTTTTCAATTTCATTAATTTTCAAAGTGACTTCGTGTAGTTGTATGTTCACATAACGAAGTGTTAACACCTCAATCTGCTGCGTATGAACAAGACCTTTTGAATAAATGGTAGCAAGCCATACTTCGTGACTGTTTTTCAATTTCATTAATTTTCAAAGTGACTTCGTGTAGTTGTATGTTCACATAACGAAGTGTTAACATCTCAATCTGCTGCGTATGAACAATACCTTTTGAATAAATGGTAGCAAGCCATACTTCGTGACTGTTTTTCAATTTCATTAATTTTCAAAGTGACTTCGCGTAGTTGTATGAACACATAACGAAGTGTTAACATCTCAATCTGCTGAGTATGAACAATACCTTTTGAATAAATGGTAGCAACCCATACTTCGTGACTGTTTTTCAATTTCATTAATTTTCAAAGTGACTTCGTGTAGTTGTATGTTCACATAACGAAGTGTTAACATCTCAATCTGCTGCGTATGAACAATACCTTTTGAACAAATGGTCGCAAGACTTACTTCGTGACAGTTTTATAATGTTTATTAATCTTCAAAGTGACTTCGCGTGGTTGTATGAACACATAACGAAGTGTTAACACCTATGTCTGCCACACGGGATGTATACGACTGACAGTAGGCCAACTGCCTTGTTATCACCTCGGATTAGGCTTCTCCCCTTGATGAGAGAAAGTCTGGAGCGCCTTCAACATTAGATCGCCCCTGCCGCTTCTCTTCTTCACCTCCATCACGGTTGGAAACATCAGGCCTTGTTGAATACGTGATAAGGCAATTTCTCCCCACCGTCGGACTAAAGGTTTGAGATCATTGACTTTCGCACACCCCCTTTTCGTGAATCGTCCCTAGAATTACTGATATCGACATACCCTTAGAACTAAGTTTGGTAAAAAAAAAAAAAAAAAGAAATTCCTTAATTACTCAGTGTTGGCCCTTCGGCCTGAAAAATAAATTTAATCTGGAACTGACTTGTGAAATATTTAAATACTTAAGGCTCATATAAATGTACAATAGTGATCACTGTTTATTTTAATTAGTTGGCCACCCTAGAAAGTAAGACTATTCTTAATCATCAAACATCACCATCATTACCTCATATCACACTAACCCATATGTACCATTATATCTCTAATTAAATTTGTCTCTCTTTCACAAAAGAATATACAGTTTTGTTCTGGTCACGCTCGCTGTTTCTCAATTATCCACCTGTATTCCCTCTGAGAATCAAAGAAATACTCTACCGTGTGTCCTAGCCGGACGATAGTGGATCCAGCAGAAGCAAAAGATCTGGTATGGATTTAATTTTATGAACAACAATGATTTGTATCTCATTTCATTACAACACTTTGACCCGTTTTATTTCTTATCTTGTGCATAGTCAGCTTTTCTGCAAATTTGGCTCTTCTTTAAAATTTAAATTTAACAATTGACTTTAATGAGAGTAAAATGAGAGTCCATGACTATGACCTACATAAATGTATGCGGGCATCGGAGGGCGCTTTAGACCATTGGATCACTCCAGTCCCAGTTGAGGTATCTTGTACGAAGTTCTTTCAATTCCTGACATAACATTATGTTGACCTGTTTCTATTTTAATACTTAACTTACCTTTTCTATCTACATATACTAACGATAAGTACAAGTTATTGTAAAATATCAAAAAAAAATTGTGTAATTAATCAGTGAGTCATTTTAAAAAACTAAAATATTTCAAATTATTAAAATTGAAAAGAAATATATTTTGAGATTTGTTCAAATGCATCTTTAATAAAATATTTTTGATCAAAAGAACAGAAATCCATGTATTTACGTGATGTATTTCGACGTTGTGTCTATTTAGTATCAATATATATAAAAAAGCTCGATTTTCAAGAGCAAAATTTGTATGTAATACGCCATTAACACAAAAATATATCTCGAATAAACTCAAATCATGCACGTTATATGTGATACCCGTTTATATTTAAGACTATACTTAAAATTATACAATCGTTACTCTTCTATAGTACTTACTTTACTTTTTGTTTGGCATTGGCTTCTCTACGCCATCGGCTGCGTCATACTTCGGCTATTCAAAGCCCCGGTTCCCATCCAGTCAGCCAGTTTACGGCCTCCGGGGTTGTATCATGGATATCCATCCATCCCCCCGGATATCTCCTCGTCAGGCACTCCTCTACCAGATGTTGGACAGTCTGGTTAGTTGCTCCACAGTCACACTCCGGAGAATCTCTTTTGCCCCATTTCCACATGAGGTGATTGCAGCGCCCCTGTCCTGTGCGGATTCTGTTTTGCTGGACCCAGACTTTACGGGAAAGGTTAAAGCCCGGGACCTTCAAGGTGGGATCTTGAATGATATCCTTATTTTTTATTGGATCTGCATCTTTCCACCTCTCTCTCCATGCACTAGGCAGATCGAAGTTTGTCAGGTCTTCTGACCAGATAGGTTTTCTGGACCGCAAACGCTGTCTTGGAGGCTGGAAGATATCCTGGAAAGCTGGGATTTCGGGGTTTCTGCTGATCTTTACAAGTTCTCTGGCTGAGGCTTGCTTTCTGCGCAGTTCGGGGGGGCCTATGTTTGAAAGTACTGGAAGCCACAGGAGTGGGGTAGACCTCACACATCCCGTGATTGTCCTCATAGTTTTACTCAGCTCAGTATCAAGGATTCTACAATGCGCGCTTCTTGCCCATACTGGTGAGCAATATTCCGCAGCGCTGTAAACAAGAGCAATCGCTGACGTGCGCAATACCTCAGCCGTGCTTCCCCACGTTGTGCCAGTGAGCTTCATGATTATGTTGTTTCTGGCCTTTACTTTGTTTCTTAAAGATTGTAGGTGGGGGCCATATGTTAGAGATCTGTCAAGCTTTACACCGAGATATCTAGGGTTGCTCTCATACGGCACCTTTTCGCCACACATGGAAACATTCAGTTCTTTTTTTGCCTGCTGATTGTTTAGGTGCAAAGTTGTCGCTACTGTTTTCCTAGGATTTGGTTTTAGGTGCCAATAATTGAAGTAGTTTTGTAGGATCTGCAAGTCAGTGTTTAAAACAAATTCCAGATCATCAAAACTTGTCGCTTGAGTCACAAGAGCCACATCATCTGCGTAGACAAACTTTCTAGAGGCGGTTACAGGAATGTCTGCCGTGTTTGGCAGGATGTATTAGGATGAGATATATTAATTAGTTATATTAGAATGGAATAAAATAGAATATATCGGAAGGATATATTTGCGTGTTCATAAAATATATAAAATACTTCCTTACCAATAGATATACTTGGGTAGCAACTGATTATTTATAATTAAAGATCACTTACGGAATACATAATTTATTGTGACTATTTAGTGTACATTATTTAAAGATTATTTAAATATTCAATACGCGCGGATCGATGTGGAGGAAGCGTTCACGGCAGACGTCCTGCGAGCTGGGCTGGTCAAGTCTGAATGAGAATGGGAGAGCGGGCTCGGCGCCAATACGCATCGCGGCATTTTGTGGCCATAGAGATGGGCAGCCACACACTCACCCCCCAGTCGAAGACGGTACCATGAAGGGTTCCTCAGCATCCCGGCACATCTGAAATTTAGAGAGAAAAAAAATTTAAAGTATACATTGTTAAATTTTATAATTAGAGGACAAGACAATTAAAATTAAATATCACAGATGAAATTGTGTCGTTCGTATACGTATGGTATCCTAAAATGCGTCGTAGGAGGTACCATATATATGTGGAGACGATTGAGTAGTCTGTTCCAGGTGTCCTCAATGTGTCGAGATAGATTGGTATGGTGTGTAGAAGTTGCAGATTCTGTCGCTGCGTGAAGCTCTCTTCGATGGAAATATATTTGAAGTTCTTTGTAGCTTGCCAAGTATAAGTCCGTGCGTGCGTATATGTGCATGTGTGCGTGTAGATAAAAATATATAAATAAATAAGTCCGACAGCTACCAATCGTGTGCCACAGCGGGGCCAAAACACGAGGGTGTCCGGGAGAATTGTGGTGCGTCCATGAGGCAGATGGAGCGACCTTGAGCATACAAAGTATAACTCAGTATATTGGTAAGTTACTGTAGCTTCCTAGCGTGTGCCAGCAGTGGGGCGAAAACACGGAGGAGTTAGTAACATGAGTGTTGAGCAGCTTCCTAGCGTGTGACAGAAGGAGGGTCGTCCTTGGCTGACGAGACCACGAAGGA
Source organism: Molanna angustata (assembly GCA_963576475.1). NCBI lineage: Eukaryota > Metazoa > Arthropoda > Insecta > Trichoptera > Molannidae > Molanna > Molanna angustata. The sequence continues at coordinate 33,812,211 of OY754975.1, read as the reverse complement.
TGAGACCAGGTCTCAACAAAATCCTTCCTCGTTCAAGGCGATTCTAAGCGATGATACGTGGGGAGTTTTTGAGTGCTCGTAGTGTAGAATGTAGTAGAATGTGCACGATGATTATTTGACATCCAGTTGATGGAGTAGCAGGCAAGTATTGGTAAACAGGAGCGATTCGAAATTTGCTGGAATGTAGGCATCAGCGATGTTTGGAATTGACAGGTGAATCCATAGCTCCGATATGAAGAGGCGAGATGATTTTCTGCGATGATTAAGAAGTAATGCAGTTGCAGTTGAAGTTGTAGAAGTTGATTTGTAGACGTTCCTTTGTTTTGAGTTGTAGATAGCAGATTATGAGCGATGATGATAATATCCATGTTGAATTTGAGGATTGCTTGAAGTCATCGGTGATGATGATGATGTTCAATTTGCGTATGTAGCTTGTTTGAAGTCATCGATGATGATGATGATGATATGTTTGGTTGTTGACATACATAATAATATAGATTATAGACAATAGTAAAGTTTTGATATCTTAAAAAAAAATGTTTACTATTGAATCTGGTACATGGTTATATAATATAGTAATAGGCATTTAATTAAATTCATATAAGTATGTACCTTGCCTTGAAATAAAATTTAAAAAAAATATTTTTGAAATAATTTTCTAAGTGTCTGAAAATATGCAATGATCAAATTATTCTAAGTCCCAAAATGTTTTGATTTTTGTTAAAGTCCTAGATAGGTATAAAATTTTTCAGTCTTTGGTTGGTATCTAATATGTTCTTAAGTCAATTTGAAGATAAATTATTTCAAGAATTGTACTAAGTGTTCTCTAGGTATTTCGAAATGTATGTTTGTACATAGGTATAAAATATTTTTCAACACTAATAAGTTTTAGTGGAAATAAAATTGTTTTACATTATAAAGATATTCATTGAAATTAATTCGCAAATATTTTACGTTCAAAAAATAAATCATTATGAATATTATTTCAAATTTTATGTTTAGTTGGTTTGGTTCATCTTTAATGTTTGATAGTATCAATGCGCAAAATGCATACAATTGAATATTCGTGCACTAACATTCAAAAGGCATTAACTAACTACAATATTGTCGAAACATGAAATTTGGTACCTAAACTTCGTTTGTACGAAACATCGTAGTGATCTTTATATAATACAGTGTGTTTACAAAATTACCGTTTTAAATTGATCAAAATGTTTCAATATATTTTTGCTTCTAGAGAATTCGACTGAATAAATTTGATAAATATTATTTTCACTATAAATAATGAAATTCGTTAGTTATATATTTTAAAATGCGGACATTTTTAATTATACCATTTAAGAATAAGAAATGCAACTTTTTATAAAATAAGTAGGTAATTCGACTTTAATTGATTTATAAAATATGTATTATTAAATAAAATTATCTTTTATGAATAAAAATGATTTTATGAAAAGTTATACTTTTACTATATGCAAATAAAATCTTTTTGATCTATCAAATTACTTTTTCAAAATTTTAATATTTGTGTATGAAAATATTAAAAAAATATCAAAATAAATTTCTATTGTGATTCTATAAATACAAATTAAAAACTTAGCTTTTAAATATTCCAATGTGTTGATCTGTGGTTCTAGATATTTTTATATGGATTTTGTTCTCTGCGTCGATTTGTATCGGTTACTTCTGAGTAACCCTGTATATATCTCAGCGGGTCGACTTGCGATTATTCTCACCATGAAGACGATATGAAAAAATAAAACAACATAATTATGATATGAAACTACTACCTCAATAAGTTATACATGGGAGTTTTCGACTGACTTTTATTTTTTAGGTAATATTTAAGTGTTGATAATCAACAAGAAATTTATAAAATAATGAGCAATGTCATCAATATGTTTTAAATTTAACTTAATGTTTGAATGCAACCAATATAAAATAATTTTTAATATAACCAATAGGTATAAAATAATTTTTAAACTTTTGTTTCTTTTTTATACATATACTAATGCAACAACATGACTTTTTAAAAATAAAATAAGTGTAACAATGATACATGACAAAATATGTCGAAATAAATCATTTTTAGATTTTTTAAACAACAATAAAAATAAGTGGATGTTGACCAAAAGATAGTTAAATTTTTTATAAATTTATAGTATCTACAAGGTATGGTATTTCCACATGCTCTGAAAATAGATTTTTTTAAAAAAAGGTATATAAAAATTTAAATTTAACAAGAATAAAATAAATGTTGCATGAAAATAAAAATGGATGGCTATCTACAACGAAATGAATAAAATTGTTTTAAGTGGAGGTTTACAAAAAATATGTTAATTAATTAAAAAGATTACAGTACCTTAGTATCTGATCTAAAATTTCTCCACTGATTCAGACCTTCCCAGCGCCAGTTTTTTATCAACAAAATTTCACTTTAAATAAATGATCAGTTGCTTATATAACATAATTGTAATAAAAAATAATTTCGAAATAAGTATATCAAATAAATATTTAACATTATATATTTTGAAGGAGTAAAGTGCATCACTAATTCTTATATTATAGTTTGAATTCACCAATACTCGATGTGCAATGTACGTTAGGTATTGGAACATTTAATATAAAACAATATTTAAACATCGATAATTTTGTAAAAATGGATATAATTTGAGAAAAAAAAAATATTAAATTGAAAATAAAAACACGATTATTAATTGAGAATTTGATTTTAATACACGATTTTAATGATTTGCGTTGTAAAAATACGATAAAACGATGGCTTTACAGAATAAAATTTGACATACAACAATTAAAAATTTGCACAAATCACTCGAAAAAATGTCTTTTATTTAACAAAATTGAATTTACAAATTAATTACTCACTTTAAAACTCACTAGGGATCACCAATTTGGCAGGATGTATTAGGATGTGATATATTGATTAATTAGTTATATTAGAATGGAATAAAATAGAATATATCGGAAGGATATATTTGCGTGTTCATAAAATATATAAAATACTTCCTTACCAATAGATATACTTGGGTAGCAACTGATTATTTATAATTAAAGATCACTTACGGAATACATAATTTATTGTGACTATTTAGTGTACATTATTTAAAGATTATTTAAATATTCAATACGCGCGGATCGATGTGGAGGAAGCGTTCACGGCAGACGTCCTGCGAGCTGGGCTGGTCAAGTCTGAATGAGAATGGGAGAGCGGGCTCGGCGCCAATACGCATCGCGGCATTTTGTGGCCATAGAGATGGGCAGCCACACGTGTATAGATTAAACAGCATCGGAGACAAAACCGATCCTCGAGGCAGTCCGTTTTTGAGTATTCTTGTTCTTCTTATGCTGCCTCCTAAGAAGACTCTCACCCTTCTATTAGACAACATATTGTCCAGGAGATTGTAAAAAGATTTACTCTGTATTATATTAAGTGTCTTCAGCAAGAGGCCTCTCCTCCATACCGTATCATAAGCCGATGTTAAATCCAGTAAGATCAGACCAGTTTTTTCTCCCCTTTGAAAACCATTTTCGATGCAAGTTGTCAGTGACAGTACCTGTTCGCAGGTACTTCGTCCCACACGAAAGCCAGCTTGTTCCACCGGCAGGTGGGGTTCTACAAATGGGGACATTCTGTCCGCCAGCACTCTCTCGAACAGTTTGTACACGACCGAAAGTAGGGCTATAGGTCTGTAGTTTTTCGGATCTTGGGCGGGTTTTCCCGGCTTTAAAATTGCTATAACCTTGGTCTCTCGCCATGATTTAGGTATCTTTCCAGTGAGTAGTACTCCAGTAAAAAAGGCGGCAATCCAACTTACAGCTCTCTCCCCCAAACGCATAAGGAACTCAGGAAGGACACCGTCCATGCCTGCAGCTTTTCCGCGCTTAAGCTTTCCTATGGCTTTGGTCACTTCTTCGGGTTTTACCTCAGTGACTATTGAGTGGGTGTTAGCACAGGTTTTTAATTTGTCTCTCAATTTCTCTTTTAAGTGGTTTTTCTGCGTTTTCGAAGGTAATATTGGATGTCTCAAAAATACTATTGACTATTTGGTTTGGTGTTACTGTAGGCTCTCTCTTTGCTGGCGGGGCGGCACCTAGTTTCCTCAGAAGGGACCAGCTCTTTTGGCTAGAATGTGTGAAGTCTAGTTCCTCCACGCGCTCCGTCCATCTTTTACGTCTCTCCTCATCCAGCATGCGTATGAGGTGGTAGGCCTCCGTTTCATCCCCGCTCTGCTGGTATTTCTGCATTAACTTATCACATTCCTTATTCCAGCCTGGTATGTAGGATTTTCGGTGACCTTTGGGAATAGACCTTTGCGCCGCCACTCTCAGAAGTCTTTCAAAGCGGGAATAGTTTTCTATGCTAGGTTTAATTCTGTTTACGGTATCTTCAATGCATTTGGTGATACGAGTTTGGTGATTTGGTGATATTTGGTGATACATTCTTCTATAGTGATACGAGTAGAATGCTGTCGCCATAAACACTATAAACAGTCTTATGTACTGTAGTATACATAGGCTCGTGTTAAACTGTTATTTATTTTTCAGAATGACACAGAATTATATTCTTCATGAGAGAATCTGGAAAAATCAAGCTCTTTTAGACCTATTATCACGTCATGATGTATGAAATCACTTTATTCACATGAGCAACTGTTTAACCAATTATGGTTTTCATTTTATCTTCTTGAAGTTGAAGTAAATTTCAATATCTGCCGATAATAATTGTTGACTCTACTGCCATCTTTCATTGAATATAAAATATATTATATTTTAAAGGTAACTCACAAATTTAATATACAACTCGACAAACAACGAACGACTTTATTATTGACAATATCAAAAACTAATAACTTATATAAGTACCTACTGAAATGAAAAAGAAAAAAAATATCTATTTCATTTTCATAGTTTTGTTTTTGAATTACTTTATTTTCATAGTTTTGTTTTTGAATTACTTTATTTTCATTGTTTAGTTTTTGATTTACTTTATTTTCATTGTTTTGTTTTGATTTACGTTATTTTCATTATTTTGTTTTTGATTTACTTATTTTCATTGTTTTGTTTTTTATTTACTTTATTTTCATTGCAGAATTAATTTGCATTGTACGAGAGAGTTCGCACTGACAAACTGTTTGTATAGCTGAGGTATGGGCAACCTTTGACATGTTGTGGGCCAAACTTTAGTGTGCAAATACGTTCGCGGGCCGCGTTTAAAATAAGTGCATTTTAGAGTAGTAAGTCGTAATTTTTAAGGATAGATGTCAGACATGAAATAATATGACATTGTTATTATAATACAATTTATTAAGATAACAAAATTAAATGAAAAAAATAGGTACAACATTATAATTAAATCGTGAAATTTGGAAATATTACAAACTACGAAAAAAAATAGCGACACTGAAATCAATGAGACACTTGAACTTGAAACATAGACGTAAAGAATTTTCCAAATTATCATCAGTCAGCCTTGTATGATGTTTTGATTTGTTTCATCATTGAAAAGAACTGTTCTTAAGTACTGTATTTTTTTTTTAAATTGGGTTTTTCTAAATGTCTCGCGGGCCAGATCTGGCCCGCGGGCATTTTTGCCCCATTTGATATAGCTACATACATACATACCATCACGCCATGTCCCTCACGGGATAGGCAGAGAGAACCGAACGCCACATTTTTCTATCTTTACACACATTCATCGCCTCATCAACATTCATACATCGTCTTATACATGTTCGTCTGTTGTTCACGCTTCTTACATTTTTATCTTTCAGAATATCGTTTACATGGTCGTGCCATCCTTTTCTTAGGCGCCCCCGACCTCTTATTCCGTTCATTCTTTTAATTACATCTTTCTTCATTCTTTCCTTGTATCTTCATTTCAAACTCTGTCAACGAGATGCACCCGGCCTGATAAGGATATTGAAAAAAGAGTTATGGCAGGAAACAGAGTGAATGGTATAGCTTATTGTAAAAAAATATTAATCTTATGTAAATTTTTAAAAAAATTAAGCCATAACCATATTATATTGTTTTGATATTAGTTTATAGCACGAAGTAGGTGCATGCCATTTTTTTTATTCTTGATTTATGTTTTTTTCGTTATTTTGTATTTATGTACTGTGTGCTGTCCTTGCAATAATAAAATAGAAAATAGTGTTAATATATAACGATTTAATTATCTATAAATAAAATCATAATCTGCAAATTTCATATGCAATTCATTTGGGTAATATTTATGTAAATTCAGTTGCAAATATTCAAATTCGTACGGTGTCAAATCAACCGAAAATATATATGGACGGTAATGCCACTGGTTTCAGTCTTTGCTTTAAAATATCACCAGTTTAGATGTGCAAATTTCGTATCTCGCGTAGTTCAGATAGATCGCACTGACTAACGTGCTGCGCTCTACAATCTAGGTGTGTTCCCTAAGTAAATACGATATAGAGGGCTCTTTGAATCATTGAATAGGTCATGTTTATTCGTTTGGTGCTAGTAATATATCCACGAATAGTTTTTGCTCCAATCAATATGTAAAGCTTCATACTCACTTTACTCGAAATGTCATCGCAATAAATTGTCGATGTATATTTTTAAATAATATAAAAACGATGAAATTTATGTTTTTTTATGAATAAAATACTAGTTCAATATTTTATCACAATAATTGTTTGAATTCCAATTATGTATTAATTTTGTAGTAAATTATATTAAAATCCTGTATACTATTGAATTATTCAACACATTAAATTTTGACTTTAGCAATGATTTGTAAATAAGCCTGCTGAGGGAATGCTTAATTTATAAACCGGTTTCACATATCTACAATCAATAGTTTACTAAATAAAATAATTTGTAATAAAACGATGTATGACAGGGTCGGAATTGAGGAAATAAGAGAGGAGTGTAAGATTAAGAAAGATGTCATTAATAGAATGAAAGTGAACACATTAAGATGGTTTGGCCACATGGGGAGAATGAATGAGGAACGCCTGTCGAAGAAAATATACATTGCGGACAGGAATGGAACGAGAGGCAGGCCGCCCAAGGAAGAGATGGCACGTCCATGTGAACGGTATTTTGAAAGACGGAAATGTTAGAAGCGTGAACAACAGACGAACATATTATATAAGACGATTTATGAATGTCGACGAGGCGATGAATGTGTGTCAAGATAGAAATAAGTGGCGTTCGGTTCTCTCTGCCTACCCCGTGAGGGATATGGCGAGATGGTATGTATGTATGTAGGTATGTACTAAAAAAAACAATGAATTATATAATTTTTATCAAATATCGTGTTTTTATCTTTGTGGTACATTTTAACAAAAATTAACTATGTTTTAAACTTTGTTTACACCACGTGTCAATTGAATTTGCGACCGATTTCGGAACTAACCGTTTATTTGAAATTCTGCCTGAGGAGGGAACGGTTAGTTTCGAAACCGGTCGCAAATTTAATTGACATGTGGTGTAAACAAATTTATGAATATAGTAATTTTCATAAAAATTTTAATATTTTTGGAGTTGAATGACATTTTTAACAATTTACTTTGTTAGCCACAAATGGTTATATTACTATATTTATAAACAAATTTATAAATATAGTAATTTTCATAAAAATTTTAATATTTTTGGAGTTGAATGACATTTTTAACAATTTACTTTGTTAGCCACAAATGGTTATATTACTATATTTATAAACAAATTTATAAATATAGTAATTTTCATAAAAATTTTAATTTTTTGGAGTTGAATGACATTTTTAACAATTTACTTTGTTAGCCACAAATGGTTTCGATCGGTTTCGAAGAGACCGATGATAAAGATATATAACCTGAGCATAAAGCGGTCGCATCAAAATCTATCGTACCAAATAACTCATTAATTCGAGCAATAATCCAGTGAATTGTATAACTTGGAATTCGATTCGCAGTCTGGTAAGCTACTAAATAAAAAAATTTCTCTTTCATTCTGATGGAACGTTACAGTTACACCTCGTCAAGTGAATACTCGGCTTAATATTAATATTGCTAAAGTAAATTGCCTGACCTATAGTCGCTATTTCTGGGTTCTGCTGAAAAAGGTTTGACTTTCAATGCATCTGTAGTCGTCGTTTGAGTTTTTAATGAAATTGTGGCTCTTGGTTTACATACTATCATCCAATTTATTTACACTCTATCTGTTACAACTTTTCATTGATTTAATTTTAAAAAAATATTGAGGTGGAACGTAGAAAATATTTTTAATTTATTGGTTTAGTTTTAGGGATAGAAAAGTCACTATTTGAGCGTGAATTCTATCGTTTTCAAGTTTTTTTTTAAAGAAGAGTTGTTGAATTTGAAAATATAAAAACTATAATGATGCACTTACTATTTTTTTTTCAAAATCAATGCAATAAATAAAATCAGTAAAACTGAAAAGTCACAAAATGCACTGCAAAGTACTAAATAATTGCCTTATTTACTTAATCCAACTGTCGATTTGTTCAAGAGAATTTATTTCAAGTATCAGGCCAAGATACGCGAGATTTGTATGCAGGGTCTATATTTTTTGCGGTTTTTCCAACTTTGAGGTCAAAAGACACCAACTTAGAGGCTTTGTAGACTATGTTCTATGTATGGATTTACCCAGAATTCGGAGTAGAACATTTAGTGTGTCTGTGTGTGTGTCTTTATAACTTCGGATTCGCTCAATTCACAGTGCCTAAAATTTCAGAAAATATAGAAAGTTATAGGCCCATAAAACTTTTATACTCAGAAATTTTAATTTTCGCTTCAATCAGGGGTTATCAACTTTTGAACATTTACTTTATTTTTCTATATATCAAAAACCATAAAAGCTCTCGGTATATATTTTTCACGGTTTTACGCGGTAAGAAAATTATATTTTATTAAACTTATGTGTTTAACTGCCTATATTTCCAAAGTTTTTAAATATATGAATATTTTAGATGTGCTACTCGTACTTTTTACCAATTTTGAAAAAAATGAATTTAGTGACGACATATGTAGTTTCATACAATTTGTAAGACAGTATACACTTACTTACTTTCCGTGTCCGGAACACCATCATATTGGTTGGTGCTCCGGTGGTGGAAGGATTGGCCGGCATTCTGCCGTTTCCAGGGACGCCCGATTGCTTTTCCGAAGTTAACCGAAACTCAATCTACGTGGAGGCTCCTTCCGTGTCCCCACAGTATACACTACACAATATCTACGGGGACTCTATAGTTTGATACTTAATATCCAAACATACATACGTACCATCATGCTGTTTTCATATTCTGGGTAGGAAAAACAGACTGACCTCCATACTATCCTATCCTGACATACATACCCACATGTTTTATGTAGAAAACTAAATATCTTAAAACATTTATTAATTTGCGTTTAAGTGTTTATGGTTTGGTACCTACGTATTCTTCAATTATACATACTATAGCCATCGATAGTTGGATCTGATGTGTTACATGCAACTAGTTATATAGAAAGCACATTAATTTTACAACACAATACATATGTCCAACAAACAATAGGTTGCATTTTTTTTATAAACTTTGTTTTTGTAACAAGCACATATACATCGTCATACATTCCCTAAAGTAAGCATAAATGCTTGTACTATAGGTGAACGAACTCGGTCGTGGCAAAGTTTCGTGATTGACATTTATAGAACTTTCATCTTGGGGAACTCAATAAGGCACTATTCGTGATCATTGTGCAAGCGCATAAAGTGATCGCGTAAACCAGCCGATGACAGGTCGTTAGCCCTGTCGGAGCTTTGATTTTACAGTTCTCCTATAATATTCCCACTTATTCTTCTATGATATTATTGATGTGATATTATTTTTGTCTTTTTTAATCCCATGTGATAACCACATGAAGCAATATTCGGAACATCAACTAGACCATCATTATTTTTCATCAATACCCCTGTATTCAGTAACTATTGTAACTAAAATAGGAACATATTAAAATTGTAGATTTTAGATTTACGGTCTTATTTCAGCATTATAAAATATCAACTTGGACTTAATGTAATAGGAACGTACCTATATTGACCGTACGTTCTTAAAAAGTTACTAAATCAGATGTATTTTGAATAATTTGAAAATGATAAAAATTTCATAATTTTCGTAATTATTCATAATACGTCTGATTCAGTAACTTTTTATGAACGTTCCGTCCAAAATAGGGACGTTCCTATTCCATTTAGTCCAAGTTGATATTTTATAACGCTGAAATAAGACCGTAAATCAAAAATATACAATTTTAGAACGTTCCTTATTTAGTTACAATAGTTACTGAATAGGGGATAATATACTTGAATTTTTAAAGGATTTTTACATAATTGAAAACATTCCAACTTCATTAATTACATAACCTCTGGTCGAATGAACTCGAGTTTCGTTTAAATCGATATCAGGTAGAAGGGAAAACATGCAAGGAGATAAATAATTTTTCCTTCCTGAAATTCCCTAAATTAAAAAAAAAGTATAATTCAATAATTTAATAGACTTACGGAAGAATGCGTTTTATTATTTTCATGTTGGTATCTATAGCGAAATGAGTGGATTGTGGCCAAACTCTACTACATTTCTTTTTTATTTTTATTTTATTTTATTTTCATAAAAGTTTTACATTATAATAATTGGGATCTCACTAGTCTTCAGGCTATAAATGTGTTTCCCATACAAAAAGTTCAAGTACATATTACATTCCTTAAGTTACAGTATTAAAATTGTAATATGAGATACATGTTTTTTATATAATTACTACTTATAAATGAGTCAAATGTTTTTAATTACTTTCTACAATATTTTTTTTAACTGAGGATATTTTATCAAGTTTATCCATACCACTTGGAAGGGTGTTAAATATTTTCGGTATACTTACTTTCAGTGTCCTTTCACCGTAATAATTTTTCCATCTGGGAATTATCAATTTATTTTGCACAACTTGTCTGGAATTATATACATTTTTACAGGTAATTTATATTCATTAGATAAGTAATGATTTAATATGACTCGATAAGTGTATAATTTGTTAACTGGGAGTATAAACATGCAGGTGTAAACATTGTTATTCTTGAAAGGTTTACAATCCTTGTTTTTTTTTTTACTTTTTATTTTATTTTGTAATCATACAGTCTTAATAACAAGAGAAACTTTATTGGTCCTCTGTTAGAGGACGAGTTAAGTTTCTCTTGGACCAAATTTTACCGATTTGAAAATAAAATTTTAAGTTTCCTGAGTTTGGGGTCACTTTGATATGTTTGACAGTTAAAAAAATAAGAAGCACTATTCAGATATCCTTCAAAATCTAATGGGGTCTAAGCGAGTATTAGATATACATATTTACAAAATTTGAAAAGATTCGAACGAGTACTTTAGTCTATAATCGATAAAGTAAAATAAATACCATACCGTACATAGCACACACACACATACACTGTTATAAAACTTTCAGAATACAATCTCAGCATGATACAAGTTGATAATCTGCAATAAAAAAATACACTTAAAATTTGCGAAATCATAACTCTCTTGGGTTAGTGAGGAGTAAAAATATTGTTTTACTTATGAAAACCTTTGATTGTAAGATAAGTAATTTAATATGACTTTTTATAACACGTTATTATTTTAAGTATGAAATTGTTATTTGACCGTGACATTTTGTTCGGACGATATGCAGAACACTAAAGAAATAAGAAGTGCGGTAGGTATGAGGATAATCTAAATGTTATTTTATATATGTATATGTACGGAAAGGATATTTTAATAATTATAACACCCAGCTGTACAACTTTGTATTTTGATCGAGTTTTTAATTTTAACAATGGCAATTTTATATATGATACGCTAAGACGCATGAAAGTAGAATTGACGCGGTTGAAATGAGGTCACTAAGGCTGTGTTTCTCGAACAAAGACTAAAGTAAAATTATAGTTAAAATACTTTGTTGATTAATACTTTTGGTCGTTTTATTGAAATCTAATGCCGTCAAACGGCTTAATTTTGAACAATTTTATATACGTATGTGATATATAAATTGTGATATATTATAATTATTTGATAGACATTTCTTAAATTGTTATATTTCCGTTTTTTTACAAAAAGTGTGTGCTCTTTTTTTTTCTTTGGTTTGTCAGGGTAACCAAAAATTAATTCAAAATGTCAGGGTAAGCCAATATTAAACTTAAGTATAGACTATGTCATTTAAAATGAATGTAAAGCTATTCCGACACAAGGACTGCTTAGTGGAATTGTTGTAAATGTTGGCATAGGTTTTTTACCTAGTGGGGCATTGCAGTTACGAATAGTATTTGTCAATTATGTAAATGTATGAATAAAAAAAAAATTGTTTTCATGTTGTAATAACTGATTCTGTTCATGTCATAATTAAGTGTCCTCTCGGAGCATTTTGTCAGTGCCAACATATTCTAAATTGTATACCTATGTTGCATTAGTTAATTCTAATATTGTTGCACTATAGTATTATATTGTTATTTCTGTATTGTTTATATGGATTTTGCATTAATGCATCAGGTTAAGTAAATAAACCAAAAACTTTTATTTCACAATGGCGCTGAATGAAAATTACTATATCTACCTGAATAATTAATGCAACGTCACGACATATTTTTCCAGATATTTTTGTCTTTAATTTTAAAAAAATGTATATATTGCTCTGACTTATAGTTTATCAAATTTTATTTTATTTTATTTTATTTGGGACACTTACAGACATTGACAATCGCATACAAGAATGTATATCATAATAATTTTACATAATGTCAATATCCAATTGGAACATGCGAAGTTCATAAATTATTTACACAAACATATTAAAATATCCAAGATAAAAACAGTAATAAAAAAACTTTACAAATAAGACATAATTATACAAAACCTATAAAAGCAACAATAAAAAGTACAAAGTAAATATAGAGAAGCATATATAAAACAATGAAAAGTAATGAAAATTGTGCATATAACAAAAAAAAGGGATGAAAACATCAACAGAAATTCTCCTCTCCACTCAGAATCAATAGCATTCTTTTTTTAAATACTTCTCTTGTGTTGCAGAAGATATCAACTATGTTGGAGTTGCTATGACTATTGTAAATACGGCACATGCGATACAATGGATTATAAAATGATATGTTAGATATACAGAATCCTATGTGAAAAATATTTTGGTTTCTTAGTGATTTAATATTGACGTTGTATTTTAAGTCATTGACCAGCTGTGTGTCCATCACATTATTTATTATATTAAATAAACATGCCACGTCCGCCACTTTTCGTCGAGTACTCAGCTTATAAATATTAAAAAAAATCAATCTCTGATTATAAGTTAACATGTAACGACCTATACCGGCTCTATAAGACAGAATTTTTACAAACTTCCTTTGGACAGATTCTAACATTTCAGTGTATACATTATAATGTGGACACCATACAGGTGACCCGTATTCCAGAACACTTCTTAATAATTATTGATAAAGATATTTTAAGCTTTGAGTATTTGTGAAGTTTACAGTGAGTCGAGTTATGAACCCTAGCATCTTCAGTGATTTTTGAACAGTATTTTCAATGTGTGGGCGAAAAGATAAAAGATAAATATAAAAGATAAACGTTGAAAATCAGGGTATGCCATTATTTTTATACAAGAATTTACACAGAACATTATCAAAAAGTTAAGGTATATTTTTCTTTATTAATACCCAAACTATCTAAATTATTTTTTTTTCGAAACGATTTGATTAGAAATAATGATGGTATATCAAATTTAAAAATAGGTACGTTGGCAGCAGTCTCTCCCTTAAAAAATATGTAGGTAAGTCCGGAGCTGTATGACTTGTCTGAGTACCTTGTGATTGTATTTTACAATAAATCGATTCAAAACTAATTTAATTTCTTCGGAAGCTGGACATATTGCCTCTCCATTCACCTCGTGTTTTAAGACAGAGTAAGCTGCTCAGTCTGAAGATGATGGAATTACAGCAGACGGCTGTCACTTCACGTACTGAATCTCTCCATCAAACTAAAGAAATATCATTTTCGATACAACTGCAAGCTATGTCGTTCGAGAAATTTTATTTCAATTTGTTACACAGAAACATGAACAAAGTGTTTGTTTCTTTTTAGAAAATATGATTATCTGAGTAGTAACTAGAATGAAAGTTAACACACTTAGATGGTTTGGTCACGTGGAAAGAATGAATGAAGAACGCTTGACGAAAAAAATATATAAGGCTGACAGGAATGGAAAAAGAGGTCGGGGGCGCCCAAGAAAAGGATGGCACGACCATGTGAACGATATTCTGAAAGAAGGAAATGTTAGAAGTCTGAACAATAGAAGAACATGCATGAGACGTAGCATGAATGTTGACGAGGCGGTGAATGTATGTCAAGATAGAATAGTGTGGCGTTCTGTTCTCTCTGCCTACCCCGCGAGGGACATGGCGTGATGGTATGTATGTATGTATGTATGATTATCTTTCCATTTATCAATTGCAACCAGACACTTACTATAAGTTGAATGTAATAGATACCTACATATTTTTTTGTTGTGAAAATAAGAACTGTGCGTCCATTATTTTTATTATCATGGTTTTCTAGTGTCCGGTATGTGACATACCTAGTTCAGAAATGAGGTTTACCACCTATTCTGAATGTCGCCTTTTTAGGAGTGACGAGGCTGGTGTGTACATGCGTATAATATGCTTCTTTCCTTTCTGTCTATCTCTACTGGAATTTTGCAATCGATTTGTAACTAACTTACTGAACAGTTATGTATCCAGATGGATTCATTTGGTATTTTATTACTGTGGAAATATTTAATTGGTTTTAGTTTTTATTTAACATAATAAATTTGTATAAGAAATGTTATTATACTGTAAATTTTACGAAAACAAATAAAATAAACGCTTTGATAAAATTGAACACTTTTGTATTTTATATAAAGTGAGCAAAGCTATGTATGTGTTTCAGGCTGAACTATAAACAAACTTGAATTTCATTCAGTAGATGCAACAATAATTACATGTTTCAATGCAAATAAGTTAAAATCATAATTATATACATTTCTAAAAAGTTTTTTTTTTATAAACAATGAATATGTCCTTGTAACAAGTACATATTATACATCCTCATACATTCCCTAACTTTAAAAAAAAAAAATATGTCCTTGT
Source organism: Molanna angustata (assembly GCA_963576475.1). Classification (NCBI taxonomy): domain Eukaryota; kingdom Metazoa; phylum Arthropoda; class Insecta; order Trichoptera; family Molannidae; genus Molanna; species Molanna angustata. The sequence continues at coordinate 33,796,992 of OY754975.1, read as the reverse complement.
TAAACAAGTACATATACATCTTCCTACATTCCCTAAAATAAGCATAAATGCTTGTGCTATAGGTGAACGAAATCGGTCGTGGCAGGATTCGATTCCGCGACCACTGGATTACAAACCCAGTGCGCTAACCGCTGTGCCACCACCCATCTATAAGTAATAATATACATTTCAACTTTCAATAAATGTATATTTTTTTCATCATTTCAATTCGAAGAAGTGTGTCTTCAATTTTTTTAACGGCAAATGGCCGATTTATTAAAGATATAATTTACAGTTGAGTACTGCAAATAATACCACTCAATTATTATTATTACCAATATACACTTCCTCAAAAGAATTAGCATTATATATGGATCTGAAGTCGCCGACTTGTTGATTGTTCTTTTTGCACCATGGTGCCGAGATTGCTAATCTAGAGGGCTCCATGAGCTACTCTTCGTGCCATGCATTGTTTTTTTTTTGTCGTTCATTCTAGCGTTCAGCGAAGGGGCCGTTGACAGTCCCCATATGCGGAGCGGGTTAAATAAAAAAAAGAATTAGCAGATCAATGCGTAAATTGTAAATTATTTATTACATCAAAATAAAATGCAACAAACGCATCATCAAGCTTTCAATTGGGAATAATTCACCCATCCAGATACTTAACATATCAAAGGATTAGTTAGATTTAATTATTTGATCGAAATTTCTTGATGGAATTCATTTTAATTTCTTAAAATTTTAAATAAACATTAAAAATAATAAACTTTTATAACATAATTCCACTGTTTATTATAACTTAATACCACTGTGGAATTCAGTTATAATAAACAGTGTTTATTTTTAATGTTTATTAAAAATTTAAGAAAATTCAAAGGATTAGGATCTGAGGAGGTCGTTACCTATCGACCCTAATGATTCCTGATTATTAACGTTTAAAATATCTTATTATATTATTATTTGTACTGTTTTCAGTTTCTTTCTTTTCAATTTCTTTTTTCTTCGTCCTTTTTTCTTCGTCCTTTTTTCTTTTTTTTAGTCGTGCTCCCGACTCGTGTAGGTCGAGTCCATCTTGAAAGATATTGTTTTTTCCCCGATTAATCTCCTCTAGACGCTTCTGAACTTTGTCTTTTATAGGGTCAAAGTTACTGAGAGACCAGCTATTCAAGGACCGATCCAATACCGTGGTTTGCTTTCATAATATGACACTTGTTCCTCCATGAAATACACAAGATATTAAATTCACGCATAGAAATTATTATTAATAGAAGTGTAATTCAGAAACAATTCAATTAAGTGTTAATTTGTAATTACCACAATTATTACTACATGTTATAATAATATATTATTGCATATAATTAATGTACAATTTTTGTGGAATGATATTTATTACAAAAGCTTCTCTATACAAATCTTTATAACATATTTTATTTATTTATTTATTTTGTTTTGTTTCTCCCGCAACTAACAGGTAGGTACTGTCAGATATTAATTTAACACGCACCCAATAACTAGTTGCCACATTTTGGAGACTTGTGATATTTGATGTGATATGGCTCAGTTGTTTGGATATCCGACTCCTGACTGAAAGGTTCCGGATTCGATTCCCGGTGGAGACAGAGTTTTTAATTGTGTTTTCAGTCTGGATCTGTGAGATGATTAATATCAAGTCTCCAAAATGTGGCAACTTGTTATCGGGTGCATTTTAAATTAATATTTGACATAGTAGGTACCTGTTTAGGTGCCCTAGAAGCAATAAAAATAAAATAAAATGAAAAAAAAAATAATCTTCTCACAGATCCGGACAGAAAACAATCAAATACTGTGTCTCCACCGGGAACCGAACATAGTACCTTTGTCGAAGTACGAAGACCGACTTATTATATAATGTTTTCAGGAGATCCGTTGTATACTTGACACTCATTGAAATTTTGTATATAAAGTTACATAAATCTAAGCTGACATAACTATGACCTCATCGAGAATTGAACACGGGACACTTGTTCCGTAGCCAAACGATTTATCGTCAAGCCGTGGAGGTCGAGTTTTAACACAAATGTTTTTTATTTTACAAGTGAACTTTAATGGATGAAATAATAATCTGTGTATAGATTATATTGCAAGGTCGATATTCAGCATGAAAAATTGTGTGAATTTCGCTTAGGCATTACAATAGGTAAATAAGGCTAATTAATACCTATATCTAAACGAATTGGTTGTGACTTGTGACCAACACTAAACTCTCCACTAAATATTTAATGTTAATTTATATTTAATTCTTGAAAGGTTGACAATCCCTGTACATTTAATATAAAGTACACTTCTATTGTATAAGTACATTTGTTTAACAAAAATAAATAAAATAAATTTTCCAGAACGTACGAGTATTTTTAATGTTTTGATATGTGAAATGATAGAGAAGAAATGGACGAACGTCTATAGAACGTCTATCAGTTTGTATTTTAAACAAATAATAAATGTGTAGTCTATCGAAATTATAGTTTGGACTGTATTGTGGATATACAAAATTTGATCTCACGAGATTCACAAAAACATCATTACGACACTCATAGGGTCGTATTATAAGAGTTATTTGAGAAAAATGTAAGAGAAAGGTAAGGTCCCGTACTGCGAGAATACTGCTTACGGGACCTCAACTTTTTCTCACAACATTAATCTCAAATAACTCCCGTAATACGACCCACAGTGTACACTCTCTCCGTGATACCTCGTCTTGTGTTTCATTTTATTATTTCATAATCACATTTATTTCAAAGGTATATTATTTTAAAGAACATATTCATTCGGTAGGAAAATTAAATATCGTATGAAAAGATATTAAAATGGCGGGGTTATATGTACATTTGTACAAAACGCTTACTTTAAAAATAAGTTAAACATTATAATTAGACAAAATATTCACCATGTTTTTCACTTAAAAGCTAAGTTATACTTGAAAATATATTTTTTTCGTGTAAATACGTACTTATAACTTTTTAACTAACAGATATTTGCGTGCAAAATGTACACTTTTTTGACAGATATGACTTGGAAAATTTTGTATGAAAAAATAATTATTGAAATATCTTTAAAATTCAGCATTTTAATCGCATTATTTTTATCGTGGCACTGCATCAGGTATACTGGTACATGTTCGCACATAAATTAGATTTTTAGATGCTCTTGGTTTTTCAAAAGGCGTGAGACAAACACACACATACACGCACTAACATATTGATTGCTTTATTACTTTAGATAACCTACCACTTTTAAACAGTAGCGGAGAGTAAAAAAATGCTTAATATCCATGTCAATTCACTGGCGTATTTTCTGGAAAATACGATTTCATAGTACTTTGATTTATTTGTATTTAAAAAAAATTATACATTTAACAGTACTCATTTAGAGTCGCTTGAAGTTATGTCTCAATAGATCCATCCAATGTGAATATTTTTGTACAATGTCTTTAAATAATACAATAGACAAAAGATCAGTGGAGTAAACAAATAGCCTTTATTTCTAAGTCAAGGTATGTGAATTGCCAGTTTACGATAATTTATTGTAGCGTTAAATTAATTGAAAATTATTAAAATAAGTAATTGATCTCTTTATATTGGAGCTAATATAATTATAGTACTTAAGAATTAAAAATAAAACTATATAGATTATATAATTATATAATTTTATTTACAAATAATTAAAATAGAATGGATAAAAAAAATATTAGGAATGATAATTATTCATACCTACAAAAATAATTGGAGAGTCAAATAAATATGACGTGAATGAATTAAGTTTTTTGAGTTTTAAATCGTTCATCTGGAAATCGTTCATGAGTTTTAAATTCATCTGGAAAAACAAGTATATGAACATCCCTAGCAAGGTTCGAATCTACAAGACATGTGTTCGTCCCATAATGACTTACGGAATATAATCCAGAGCAGACACTGTCTGTACCAAAAACCTCATTCGAAATAAAGGTACTAAGGAGAATCGCTGACCATTCGTGTTAGAGTACGAAACACAGAGATCCGATAGATGTGCGAAGTTGAGGATATCGTAAGATGAGGTTGACAGAGAAGAAGGTACTGGAAAGAACACGTATCAAGAATGACCAGGGACCATTCGTGTTAGAGTACGAAACACAGAGATCCGATAGATGTGCGAAGTTGAGGATATCGTAAGATGAGGTTGACAGAGAAGAATGTACTGGAAAGAACACGTATCAAGAATGACCAGGGATAATGTTCCCCAAAAAAGCTAGCAGACCTCCAGGACGTCTGGATGATCTCAAGAGATGGAAAGACAGCTGGCAGTCCACGTCACAAGAGAGAAGCTGACGCAGGAAAGAAACAGGCCAACAGGCCTAAAAAGAGAGGAAGAAGAAGAAGAGTTTTAAAAGGAATGTTCTCGAATTCCTACTGGCTCATAAAAGCTCAAATGCAAATAATAAAAGAAGAATTAAATTAACAAATTCTGTATTCTTGATTTTTAAATGGAAAATCTCTGTCTGTCTGAATTTTCAATCGATTTTTAACCAACCCCCCGACCAGTTAGAGCGCTGAAATATTCAGAATTTGTGTATTCCCGATGACAATGCATATCAAATGAGTCAATATAGAAACAGTTAATATAGAAACAGTTAATGCAAACTGTTTCTATATTGACTCATTTGATATTTCGATAAAATTGATCAATTTTGTATTTCATACAAAGTAAACAAAGCTATGCTTATCCGGCAATTTGAATTGTATTCGGTTGTATGCAAAAATACTTTACATGTTTTTAATGTTAAAAAAGTTCAAATCATAATTATATACGTTTCAAAAAAATAATAATGTACATTTCAACTTTTAATAAATACATATTTATTTTTCTTCAATTTTTTTTTAATCACTTGGTCTCTTTCTAATTCCTATTTTCTTTCTCGCGTCCTTCTGTTCATTTCCATTATATACTTTTTTATTCACCTGCCCCCCTAGACAACGTGTCATCTAGCTCATGAAAAGAAACAAGAAAATATATCTCAATGTATGGAAGTGACAGTTGTCAGTCACGTGACAACTGTCACTTCCATACGTTGAGTTATCTTTTCTTGTTTCTTTTCTTGAGCTAGATGACACGTTGTCTAGGGGGGCTGGTCTTTCTATTTTTTTTCTCGCGTCCTTCTGTCCATTTCTAGTTTTCACACCTCTGAAGAAACCCGCTCGCCTCATTAATGTCAATTATTTATAAATAACGATTGTTTAATCGATATTTGTAATGTTACCATAATTTTGTTTAATTGAACAATTGATGTTGTAATATTACTTCACAATATGATATTGTACCTACACTCAATTGTCTATATCTATGTATGATATCGCACAAGGTTGATGTTAAATGGATGTATTGTGCATTCATTTCTTCTTAAGAGGCTATTATAGTAGGCTATATAGTATATTTTGAAAATAATTTCCCCAGTACCCTCAAAAGATATGTCTTTAAAATAAAGAACAATTTGTATTTTTAAATCATTATTCTATTGCATGAGTTTTTTGAAAATTTAATTAGTTCAATACTTTTCTTGTAAAATAAGTTTTAGTAAAACCCTTTTTTTATTTTTTTATTGTTAGTAAACAAATAACTACAAGGCCTATGAAGTAGATTTTTACTTCAATCGAAAGAGAGTATTAAAATATACCGGTTGAGTATTTGAAAAATATAATATTTTATTACCGTTCTTGCTATTTAAAAAAACCTTTGAATTTTACGTTTAGATTAGGTGATATACAATATTTTTCCACGTTTCATACATTAGAACGTGCATTTTTGTGTACATTCGTATACCCAGGGTAGGTATACAAGGTCCTTAAGAGTTTATGGTAACATTTTTTTTTATAATCATCTGTCAAAACATTCAAAATGTTAATACGTCATGGATAATTGAGTTATGCAGTTTTTGTTCAAATATTGTAACTATACTGTAGAAAAGTAAATTCGATTACATTTTTTAAAATAAAATTTCAATTCACAATTTAAAGTACGAGTACACTACCCTCTAAGGATGTAGGCTGTGTCCAGTGAAAGCGCT